>OY744477.1:38431285-38808952 GCA_963556175.1 Tipula confusa | reverse complement strand
ATTTTTTGTTTCAAAATCGAGTATGGAAGGATTTGTTTATTTATAGAAGCTCTAACCCGCCGTAGTGTTTTATTATTATTTGCAGAAGACATTTTATAATTAGTGTTTTTAAATCTTTGAACCAATAATTCGAAAATAGTCTCAAAGCGATGATTTAAGACCTTGGTATAATATATTACAGTTAATAATCAAACCGTATGACAATAAGCGAAATCTTTCATAATCCGAATGCCTAGTTTTGAATAATTTGCTGAATTAATGGTGCAATTGATAGTCAGATTAGAGTACATATATTAACAAAATTAAGGAAACACTTCCAAATGGGCCAATTTAACTTAACACGATAATAGTGCTCGAAAAATTAAAACAATGAATACTACACATCGCTTTGCAAAAAACATGTGTTGATGTAATCTGATTAAGTGTTCGCGTTGCGAAGTTAAATCGCCCACAATTTCTTTATATGCCTTGCCTTGGTGCTTTAAGACAAATATGCAAACGTAGGCCTTAATTGCCCATTTACCTCTACGTCTTATAAGAGAAACTTTGGTTGCGTTAGCATGCATAACCCTTTTTTCGGGATATGACTCATGAGTTGCAACCTAGGTCATAGGTTAAATGATGCCGGATTGTGATTACATTTTTTAAAATTATTTAGTACAGATTTAAATGGCAGAATTATTGGATATTATGTATTATAAAGTACATCCGGCGATTGCTTGAATTTTGTATTGGTATAGTTGCTTCGTTAGATTTGTGAGGTTTCCATTAAATAATGTATATTATTTAAAGCATATTCTGCTATAGCTCTATAGAAAAAGACCCAATGTTTCCAATGATACGAGTATCTTAGATTATTTAGTTTTCCATAGCTACCTTAAAACTGATTTCTCAATTTTCGCTTCTTCACTTGTATGTTTGTTGTACGTTGTGGTGGTAAATTTTTAGTAGGTTTCAGCAACCACGAAGGTTTGTTTGTTTGTTTATTTCTATGCAATCTGTTTTGGGGCCGAAGCTCACCCAACTCTTTCGCGGTTAATTAACGTCCTACTTTACGCCATTACTAGTCAAATCGAGGACGCGCGAATACAGGTTCGCGTTTCAAATATCCATCTGCACATTGCATTGCTCCAGCCAGCCTGTACTGGCATGGACGATGGTTCGGCCCATGAATTCTGCACTCCAACGGGGGGTCATAGTTGTGTTCATCGTCATCACCGATCATAATCAAGTAATGAAAAATCCTTTTGCAACCCTCCCCGTTGGGATTCGAACCCGATACCTCCCGTCCCTAAACACCACAGCCTTAACCACTGCGCCAATTGCTCGGTCACGAAGGTTTATACCACCATTGCTTATTTTTAAATAACTGAGTGGAATTGTGTTTATTCACAACGTTATACAGTCCATTACTAAACTTTTCGGCTCTTTAATTTTGTATTTGTCAGTATTGGCAGTTCATTATCCCATTCACTAGCTTGCAACCAAGTGCTTTGGAATTATATTTTTACTCGTACAATCGAAGGAGATAGCTACCTCAGGAGTGTTTAGAAAATTCCGTTCGATTTCGACTACATTTATCTCTTAGAATGCTTTCTGTGAACTCAAAACTAGTTGTCAAATAAAAGTGGTCATTTGGGGGCACCATTATAATTCTAATTCTAGGAGCTTGGTTATCTCTGGTTTTGTTGCGATTTTTTCAGCTGCTTCAAATATGTTCTGTATTTTTGCAATCTCCACATAAACTATAGCACTTGCCGGTACATTTTTTTCGACGTCGTCTCCTAATAGAATAATTTAATGAAATACGACACATAATTTAGACGTTGTGCTTGAACTTTCGGCGGTACAATGATGTGTGATGTAATATTGCTGGTGAATTAATTGATCGCTAAATTTTTTCTCCATATTGCCCAATTTCTCGTACAATCGCTATTTCATTCAAATCTATAATAAATTGCTCTTAATCCAAATTCTGCTAGATGTATTAATGACCCAATTCTATTAGAGGACTCGGAAAAAGGCAAACTGAAATATAAATTGTATGCACAAAAGATCTCTTCACATTTTTTGTTCATCATCCAATTGCCGCGTCTTTATTGGTACTGATTCAACCTCTCAAAAGACACGTGATGATGTGTCAATAATGAGCAAATAATTTTTTTGATAATAATTTGTCTTGCTGATCTATACAAAACTTCCTGGTACGACCGCTAATGATGTTTTTTCTGCGATTAATCGATTATTTATATAGCTCGTTTACTTTCAGTTACTGCATTATATATTTTAGAGCCATATGAATAGAAATCGCTGGATGGAATTCTTGATGCTAATTTTTGCACGACAAATGATTAAAAGGACGATAATGATGTATCTTTTTTTCGAATGATCAATCTTTGCGTCCCCAAAATCCTTCATTCAAAGATGAATGTTTATTCAACCATTCGTTTTCCACAGTCGTAGCTTCTGATCACACTCTTCGGTAATAAATGATTCTTAGGATGACGAATACAGTAGCTATCTCTAATTTGCTTCATACTTGTTGCTGCATTTTAGTCGTACGGTAATCATATAGTGATATCTTACCATTATGACCTGAATTAGTTCAATAAGCATGCTTTTTACTGACGATCCATTTTTACATATTCTACAACTACTTCTTCGATCGGTACACCAAAAAGTGATAGAGAATGTCATAAACGTCACGCAACCGAAAATAATTGTAGTCAAATGCATTATTTTATACAGTTCACTTTTAAGAAAACCTCTTAAATATTGGGATTTTGTAATATTTTTCATGTATGAGAGCCGAATATAAATCAAAGAATATTTAGCATTTTTTATATTCCCCAAAGATATAGAAATATTGTTTTAAAATTATATTTTCCGCCAACCCATATCACACTGTCAAATGCAAGTCACATGATACCATCGTCCAAAATTCAGTGTTGGCTTTATAGAGACCCTAAATGAAACAACCGATTTAGAAAAATGAGTTGAATAGTCTGATTCACGATGTGACTACATAATCACCAAGTACTTTTTATTAGTTAATCGTTTGCCGTACACCTAATCAATCAATGAATCAGCTGAAGAGATTCATTTTTTCAAATTCCCATCTAATTTGGGTATCGTTACTGCTTCTATGCGGAGTAGTTCGTATTCATATAGTATAGGGACTATGTTTTTGTCCATACTGATTTGACTACAGCTTATTCACAGTTGACCAAATTTTCTTGAATGAATTCCTTTTCATTTTTACATGTCTCATGGTGTCTTTTAATGCAGCCAATTATATATAAGATTTTGACATTTTTGCATCTGGAGAGCTGAAAATCATCGTTTAAAATGAAAGTATATTGTCGCAGATTGTCAAATCGAACTGTGGTTCTATCGAGTTTGTACCACTGTACTCGGTACACTTTACTTAACCGATATTTACCTTATTAATCCGAGGCACCTTTCTTCCCAATTTAATCATATAACATTTCCAAAAAGGATTTTTAATTTATCCGTTTATATATACGTGTAATTTGTGTAAGCTATATATGCAAACCGTATATGCTCCTTTTGTGTACAAAGTGTTTAATGTAATTGTATCACATACACAGCAAGCGTATGGCGGTAGTACAAAAAAAGTTTTTTTAAATATTAAAATTACTCTGTAATATTCCACACCTTTGCCGTGTATAGACACACACACAAAAAAAAAAAAAAAAAAAACAAATATTCCATACAAAACACAAACAATATTTTTTTTTGTCGTACTTCGCTACCAACGTTTTTAATTTAATATTCTTAAATACCGTCAAAGCACAGTTAAAAAAAACACAAACAGGCAAAAATATAAAAAAAACTTAAAAGCAAATAGAGCTTTTCGTACGTATTCACTTAACAGTAAATAATTTATCGTATACGTACTCGTATATTAAAAAAAAATTTAAATTAATTAGTTTGCTATAAACACTACAAATATACCATCAACTATCTATATATAGTGCATAGTATCTATACCTAGTTCTATATATTGTGCATACGTATCTTATGTTAACACCCTAAACGCAATAAAAATTATTACGCTACTACACATTATAATATTATGTATGTATGTATTTTGTACCTAGTACTGACTCAAAACATTACAAAAACAACAAAACAAAATTAAAATTAAATAAAATGAAAAATTTGTGTAGATTCGGAAAATTATACACCAAAAAATTGAAAAACTTAAAATTCATATCACATCACTTATATATATGCATTCATTTATATTCCCCAAAACATTTTTTAAATACAGTACAACTTCGTTAAACGTTGGCGATGTATACCAATTATGATTTTGTGTAATAACGTATTTCGTCAGTTTAACGGTTATATTATTATATTATTATATTATTATATTATTATATTATTATATTATTATATTATTATATTATTATATTATTATATTATTATATTATTATATTATTATATTATTATATTATTATATTATTATATTATTATATTATTATATTATTATATTATTATATTATTATATTTTTATATTATTATATTATTATATTTATATTATTATATTATTATATTATTATATTATTATATTATTATATTATTATATTATTATATTATTATATTATTATATTATTATATTATTATATTATTATATTATTATATTATTATATTATTATATTATTATATTATTATATTATTATATTATTATATTATTATATTATTATATTATTATATTATTATATTATTATATTATTATATTATTATATTATTATATTTTTTATATTATTATATTATTATATTATTATATTATTCTATTATTATATTATTATATTATTATATTATTATATTATTATATTATTATATTATTATATTATTATATTATTATATTATTATATTATTCTATTATTCTATTATTCTATTATTCTATTATTATATTATTATATTATTATATTATTATATTATTATATTATTATATTATTATATTATTATATTATTATATTATTATATTATTATATTATTATATTATTATATTATTATATTATTATATTATTATATTATTATATTATTATATTATTATATTATTATATTATTATATTATTATATTATTATATTATTATATTATTATATTATTATATTATTATATTATTATATTATTATATTATTATATTATTATATTATTATATTATTATATTATTATATTATTATATTATTATATTATTATATTATTATATTATTATATTATTATATTATTATATTATTATATTATTATATTATTATATTATTATATTATTATATTATTATATTATTATATTATTATATTATTATATTATTATATTATTATATTATTATATTATTATATTATTATATTATTATATTATTATATTATTATATTATTATATTATTATATTATTATATTATTATATTATTATATTATTATATTATTATATTATCATATTATTATATTATTATATTATTATATTATTATATTATTATATTATTATATTATTATATTATTATATTATTATATTATTATATTAAACTAACTAAAATTGAAGCAACCAGCATAAAGTCTCTGGAACAGCGTTACACGTAATCTACGTGTAACACCAAAATCGTCGGGTGATTTTTTTGCCATCTTATTTTCCACACTATGATTTAGAAAACACATTTTTTTTGCCGTTTGGTATGTTGTGTCATTATGAAAATTGAAGCATTTTTACTCTTTGGTATACACAAAAAAAATATACATTTTTTTTATTCATTTCCTGTAAACGTGATAAAATGACATAAAACAGACCCGACCGTGTGTCATTTGCTTTAGCTTGTGTTTCAATTCCAAATGCATTTACATTTTTTTTTTGTGATGTGTCGTGAATCATGAACATTTTCAATTTTTTTTCGTTTGTTTTATATGCTTGTACTTCTTTCGATCCCTGTGATGATATGGAAATAAAAAGGTTAATTTTTTTTATAGTTCGACTGTAGTTTCAGGAATTTGTGTTGCTTGTTATAGAAATATGATTTCCACGATTTAGTTTAATGGAAATATTGAATTTCAAAATTTAATCAAAAATTGGAAAATTTAGCGGATTAGGGTTATATGATGGTTTATATAAAACATGACTATACCATATACCAATAGAATATAGATGTATATAATTAGCTTTGTATTTTCATCTCGGTATAATTTTATCGTTATTTTAGAAAACAAAACATTATATCAAGAATGCGGGCTTGTTCGGTGTTTTAATTGCGCACCATCTGTCTTTGCAAAAAAGTTCCAAAATATTACAAAAAGAGCTACGAACATAACTTTTTACATCGCATAATTAACGACCACTACACATCTGAGCACATGAAGAACTCCTCTTGATATTAAATCAGTATAGTATTTGAATTTGATTCTACATTTCACCGGTTGTTCCATATCTATAAATTAGGGGACCTGATCCATTATAGCGTGATCATTGAGTTTGTCCAGTATAAAGACATGTAAAATGTTCATAGTTCATAGTATCTTGTACATAAGTTTGGCTAGAAGTTGTGTAACAAACAGCTTACATAAATGACTGAACTGATTAAGTACTGTGTGTTACTATCCGCCGTTTGAATGTTTAAACCTCATCCAAAGGATTATTTCGGCAATAGATGTACTAATAATTTTGATAATTAGAACCAAAATGGCGATACATTTTGCATATCAGCGCTTTGCATATCATATAGTGTTGCTGACTTTACGGGTTGTCATACACAATGTGTCCACTCCGTTTCAGAAAAATTACATAAAAAACGAAATTAGACACGAAAAACTGAAATGTTATTTTGTTATCAAATGAATTTTAAGGTTATGTTGCGGTCGATCGATGATCGTTGAAGAGATCGGACGTGTTTTTTCCGATCTCCTCAATTTTAAAATTAGTTTTTTTTTATTTATATTTCTTTTGTTTTTGTTGTGTTGTTTTTTGTGTTTTTTATTGTGTTTTGGTTTGAGTAGCTTTGTGCGTGTGTGGTTTTGAAGTGCTAAATTGGAACTTGTACTCTGTCATTTTCCCAGAGATCAGGTATCAGTGCATCATTTTTAATGTGCATTTTTTATTTTTATTTCTAAGTAAATTGGTGTAGGTACATAAGTACCGTTGGTGATTTTTATTATATTAAATAAATAGTTATAATAGAAATTTCTCTGAAAAAACGGAAAACGATAGAGAACGAAGGAGAAAACATAAATAGAAATCAAAAATATGTATATATATATACATATATATATATACAGATCTGCCGTTTTTGTTTTAATGTATAAATTGTATTAGTATATGATAATATTATTTGTATTGTTAAAAATTGTACATACATCTCATCAGAAGAAAAAAATTTTATTTAATTCTCTGACCTTGCATGTAATTTATATTTCGTTATTATATTTGTTGAGGTTTTTGTTTTTGTTATTTTGATTTTATTTTGTTGATGCGCTTCATTTAACGGGTGATTACCAAGTTGCGTCGTCGATGCATTGATAAAATTGTAAAATAAAATGTTTAATAATATTTTATTAATTTTTTTTTAATTTGTAGAAAAACGTTAATTTTATTGTTAAAAAAAAAAAGAACAAAAACAAAAAAAAAAATCATATATGGTAACACAAATACAGTCGTGGTTGGGATTATTATTTGTATCGAGCAGAGATGGTGTGGTTTGTTCTGTGGAAGTTGTCATTAGGAATATGAGCTTGATGGAACAACTACAGGGACAATTTTTTTTTTTTTTTTTTTTTTTGTATAGTCATGGTTAGTTGTTGATTTTTCATTTGGTGAGACGGAGGATTGGGAGTCTTTGTAGTTCGTGATTCTTTGTACCTCATGATAAAGTTGACTAAAAATTACAAAACTAATCCAAATTTATTCACTTTTCCCCGTAAACTCAGTAGGAGGTACTGCCACCGTTGTTATTAACAACTTCAAGGTAATACTGCATGGATTGGATCAGGTTTTCTACAATTTGGTTAAGGATATCATCACAAATGAGTTTTATTTCGTTAAACATTTGCATTGTGCGTTTTTTTTAATAGTTGTTGTTATTTTTGTTTAATGTAATGCCATAGATTTTCTATAGGATTGAGTTCAGCGATTTGTGGTGGCCAGTCTAAAGTTTTTTGTTCCACATCTTTAGGAAATTTAGTTATAAATTTACTTTTGTGGATTGGAGTTCTTATCATTTTACATCCGAAAACTACTGCATATTCATTAAGGGCCTCCAAATATGTGCTTGAAGTAACTTTTTCGTTCAGCATTGTGAGATCTACTATGTCAATTTAGCTAAAACACTCTCGTTTTCACAGTAGAAGAGGCAAAGCCGTTACTTTGCCTCTTCTACTGTGCCGAATTAGCATTGTTATATTACAAAACTTTCTTTATTGAGGTGTCGAATAAAAATAATATTTTCCGTTGCTTCCTTCTAAAGAGATGCACGATTTCTAAGTCACAAAATATAAAAATTGGAATATAGGTGACAGGGTAGTCAATAATATTGAATGATTTTGTTGCGTAGCATCTTTGCAATATTGTTGAAGTTGTTGTTAGTTTTTATGCAATGCCATAGATTCTCTACAGGATAAAGATCGGATATTTATAGTTACTTGACCTAAATGTTCAATAAATTTAGTTATAAATTTACTTTTGTAGATTGGAGGACTATTTTGCTGTAATAAGTGTGTTCTTATCAATTTAATGTTAGCGATTTAATGTTAGTACATTGAACGCGTTGTTCCGGCCAATGGTTTATGGACAGTATATTTTGGTTATGAATCATAATCAAGGTTTTGTTTTGTAATTCTATCGATGTTTCGGGCTAGCTGCCCATCTTCAGGATTTTTTGCTGGTTATAGGGAGGAGGGAGAGTAGGGAGAGTAGGGGTTGCACAGACTAGAATGGAAGACTTAGCTTGATGTATGGAACATTGGATGGATAAAACTTACATGCGGGGTTGTATGTGAGTGTGGATGGCACAATGTGTGGTTATGCAGACGGTTATACATCAGAAGGGTAGATAATGGTAGTTGGCATCGGTTGCATTGAGTTGTCTGCATATGAATGGAAAGATTGTTTACTTCGGGAAAACAAGTTAAGAATTCGCGCTGTAATTTTGAGTGTATAGCGGGGTGAAGGATTGATGCAGGATCATATGAGCGTAGATATGTGGTGTACATCGGCATTGCTAGCGGGTGGATCGTGAAGGATGGATGACGGTATCTTGTCTTCATAAATACGCCGGTGCGGGGCCATAGTGACGTTATCATAAGTTTTGTGACCTATATAGTATTGTTTCAGTTATCTTAAATACTGTACATGTGTGGTTTAGGCGGGAACACGTGGGCAGTGCTGTTGTGCTGGGAGGGTTCTGACTATTATTGATAGCTATTGGTGGTATATATCAATACCGGTCGGAACTTTTTTAGTGCAGCTGCATTGTTCATGTGTTTTCGTTTGTATAGGGTATGTGCAGTGTTTTGGATGATTGAGGTATAATGTTGTATGGGTCATGAAGTGTATGATCGTGCCATTGTGGTTTTGCATTGGTGTGTGTGTGTGTTTGTGTATGTGTGTGTTTGTGTTTGTATGTGTGTGTGTGTGTGTGTGTGTGTGTGTGTGTGTGTGTGTGTATGTGTGTGTGTGTGTATGTGTGTGTGTGTGTGTGTGTATGTGTGTTTGTGTGTGTGTGAGTACGGGGCATTGTTGTTTATTTTTTGTGATCCATTTGTTGGCAGTGTTGGTGTGCAGTGTCTATTTGTGTTCGTGTGATTTTGTATGGGTTTTTTGTTTCATTGTATACTTGGGATTGTGGCGTGGTTTTTGGCTTGGTTTTTGGGAGAGTGGTCTTTTATTCATGGGCGGACGTCTCGGTACAACTTATGTTAATTATATTTGTTTGTTTTTGTAATGTATGGGAAAAATTTGTTTGTTTTTTAGTGTTTTTTAGTTCTGCATAACTATATTTTGTGTTATTTGTATTTATATACAGTTTTTTATGTGGGTTTTGTTTGTTTCGTGTTTTATATGTTAAAGTTGGGTTTTTTATCTTGGTCTGTATAACTTTTGTTTTTTATTTTCTTTCTGATAATTAGGGGGTCTTGAGGATGGGCAGTTGGCCCGAGGTATCGATATAGTAGTAGGACAATATTTTGATTGTGATTGGTGGCTGAATTTTGTGGTTTATAAATTGTTGGCTGGAGTATCATGTTTGATGAATTGATATTAAATTGCAAATAGCCACCAGCCGTTACATGAAAAAAAATGTATTAACTTATCAATTTACACCCGGAAACCATTGCATATTCATTAAGGGCCACCAAATATGTGCTTGAAGTAACTTTTCCCGGCAGCACTGTGAGATTTTCTATGTCATTATAGCTAAAACACCCCAAACTATTACTTCGCCTCCTCTGCTGTGCCGAGTTGGCATTGTTATGTTACGAAAGTCCCTTTATTGAGGTGTCGAATAAAAAATATTTCTTTCCGTAGCTTCCATCTAAAGAAAAGAATGATTCGTTGTTTCATAATATTATCCGCCAGACCTCAGCAGGTTTCGCTAAATAGGTACGAGCAAAGTTTAGCCGGTTTTTTTATTCTTTTTTTTTATTTTTTATTATTCTTCTGGCTTCTAAATGGCTTCTTTTTACATTCGCTTCACAAAGTCGTCTGTGTACAGTTTTGACACTAATTTTTATTTCTCTTACTTACTGTTTATCTCACTTAGAACAGATTTTCCTGTACTCAGAGGGTCTCTTTGCACAAGCGTAGCCTTGCTTAGGAATTTTATTTCTTTTACGCCCCCTCCCTTTAGGCATTTTAGGATTTTAAATTTCTAAATTTGGTTCATCACCAAATTGTTGAGGCAGTTTATACTTTACCTGTATTATTATAACTATATTATTATATTATTTTCTTATTATATTATAAGGTATATTTATATTTATAAGATGTATAAATTAGATTTTCAGTGATTATATGACGTATTGGTCGTAAAGCGGTTAATCCAATTGATTTGTAATATTTAATCAAATTTATAAAATCTAATCTATATTATTTTATAATTTATATAATTTCATATTTTTATAAATGTAAAAAAATGAATTAATTGTAAATTTCAGGCAAAAACTAACCTAATTTATTACAGCATATTAGGAATTATATTATTATATAATTATGTTATTATATTAAGAATTAATGAATTTGTAATTTCAGATTAAAAATTAATTCAATTTATTACAGCCTACGGCTAAGACCAATTAGTTAATTAATAGATTCTGTTTTCAGGGTACCATTACAGATTACAGAAGATTGGCGGCATACTGGAGTTGCTGATAATAGATGGCAGAATGCAGAGCAGTACAACAAAAATGTGATTGTCTTACACTAACAGTAGTTTGAATATTGGCTACCGGGAAATCGGACCAATTATGTCATAACTAACATACTTTTCCTTTCCCTAACCCACAAAAATTTACTAACTATTGGCCGCCAAGGTGTCTGTAACCGGGTCGATCTCAATAATTTAACTAGTATCCTTCCATATCCTTCCAAGTAAATGTAAAAACGGGTGTACTGTGGGCCCGGCGCTTTCCGGGATATCCTGCTTAATGCTTGGCAGTACATTCAAAATCAATCAATCAAAAAAAAAATGAATTTTAAGGTTATGTTGCACAAAAAAGTAAAAAGTTTATATATATCTTTCCCGTCCGCACCACGCCGTGCCGTTCATTGTGATTTTTGTTTTTGTGTTTTCTCATATAAATTATACGGACTATTCATTTTTTTACTTTGACATTTTAACGAAATGGAGCGGTGCGGTGTCATTGGGATTGAACCTTTAAACTCGTTTACAAAGTCGACTACAAGTAAAGACTGTAAGTCACGCAACAAGCGAAATACTCTGAATAAATAACGAATGGGTAAATTATGTTGGCATAATATTGCCGTTAATAACATTGACTACAATATCCGTTATCCCAGACACCAATAATAATGAAACATAACCTTTTTCAACTCGTCGAATTTATTTTATTTTATTTTTCTATAATTAATTTCATTTTCTGCGTGAGTCTACTTTGATGGTTGACTTATTAGTTTTGAATATATAAGTTTTGTGGATAACGACTATAAAATTAGTAAAAATCAATTGTCTGGTCTGGAAACCACAATTTTATTGTTTGCATCTATATTGTAAATTGACAACAACTATACTGTTTCGATTTGACAACAACAACAATTTAAAACCAAGATATAAATTTGTGTACACATATATCACCGATCAACATTTAGGGGTATTTTTTTTACTTATTACTCGATTAACACGGTACTTGATTAGTGCGGATTTGATAAAACCTAATGGAAACATCTATAAAACCGTTTATAGAATTATTTCCGACTAGAATTTTTAACTTTTAAGGATCTTTATAAGGACAGTCCGCTATATATGATAAGACATATATTATTGTCTATTTAGATTCAACGTTACGGATCTGTGAATAAATGGTCATACTTAAATACCAAACCAAAAATATTTAAAATATGATATTTCGATCGTTAATTGATGGACGTCTTATAAACTTTTATAGTTTTCAATTGTTGCAGGTGAAAATCGAGAAACTTGACGATGTCAGTTTATCTCATTATTATAAAGCCTATTTGTAATCCAAAAATGAACTGCACAAGATGTCAAAAACGGAAAAATAGTTTTACGTCTAGAATCGCAAAACTAACAACACGATATAAGATGTGATCATGATCATCTTCTCTCCTGGTCATCTCCTTCTTTTCCTATATTGCGCCTGTCATAGATAATCGTCTTGTGAATTCATACTGTGATTGTATGAGAAAATACGAACTGCTTGGGTCACGAGGCTAATTCTAGTTAATAAGTTTTTACAACATCTTGCTTGCTACAAGCACGTTGGCTTCCCTCAGTTTATGTTAAACAATTTTGTATTCTAATCGCCATGGATATTTTTAATAACAAATTTTGCTTTGGTTAATTAACCGACCAAGTGGCCTCCTTACATTTTTATGGTGAGCAGCCATTTTATTTACCTCGGCTTGATATAATGATGTTGTTGAGTATTTTACGAGACATGGAAGTGCCCTCGAACCACAGAGACGAGCGTGATTGCTAGTATAATAAAAGTATAATAAAATATGAATTATAAAACATTTTGTCGATTTTCATTTAAGGTTAAATTGGCATCATATATATATATATATATATATATATATATATATATATATATATATATATATATATATATATATATATATATATATATATATATATATATATATACATACATCAAAATTTTAAAACCCATATAAAATAATATTCTTAAACTCCAATTAAATAAACCTAATTCACCTGTTTCAAATCACCTAAAACGAACGCACACACCAACCCCAACAACAACAAAATCTATGAATGAAATTAAATTTTCTTTTGCACTAGCACAAGAACAACCCTCCTTTTCTATAAAAAATGTATTATAACCCAACAAAAGCGATTGACAATGATATAAGAATTCACTGCTTTGGTACACAGTCCTGAATATTTATATCAAATACCTTGAATCACTTTTGTCAAATTTATTCAATTTTACGGAATCAATTTAAACAGCCCCATTAAATCTTCAAATAATTGCGCAACAACAACAACAATAAAAAAGAATGCGAAATTCTTCCGTCTTTCATCTATACAACATATATTCTGTAACATATCTTATTATAATTTTTTTTTTGGTTTCCAAGGATGTCTTATCAAATAATATGATCTCCCTTTTTTTTTTTGCTTTTTGGAAAAACGAAAAAGACAAAAAATGAAAATGGAAAATAATAAATAAAAATCATTTAATCATGAACAATAGGAGGCAGAGCAGAGCGCACACAAATCCTTAACAGATCATTATAAAAACTAAAAACGAGAAGAAAAGCTCGAACAAATATACAACAAAAACAAAACAACAACGAAAAACGGAAAATTCTATTCAATTAATATAAAACAATGGGTTTTTCATTCTATTCAAGGAAACAACACAAAAATGGAAAATTTTCACCTTTTCTTCATTCAACCGAAGGAGTCTCGCATGTAATTTTTTATTTTTTTGTTGTTGTGAGTTTCTGGCGGATATATACTTTTCTTATAGATAGGATTTTATCTAAGACAAAAATAGAACGTAAAGCATATCATGACAAATAAGAACTGTTTTTAATTGAAGTCGTTTGTCGGTGAAAGAAATAAAAAAAAATCTCATCTTATTGTCTAATCCTTTTCTAGTTTATATACATTTCAACAATCAACCCATATTTACATATATATACTCGTACACATAAGTACACACATACATATACGTATATACCAAAGAAGTGTTCTTTATGATGTTCGCATTCACGATGAAATGGAAACAAAAATTAGCTGACTTAAGTTTAATATTCTGTCATTTTATATTTATTTTATTCCTTCTCGGTAAGGTGAGTACGATATACATCAAATACGTATACAGTTGATGAAATGTATAAAAATTCGAATCTAAATTTTACTCTTATTTTATAAATATTTCCCGAACTATATTTATACGACGAACTGTATAATTTAATTCAGAGCATTAGAACGAAAGGATGCGGTACGACGTACTATATATGTACACCGTCATTTTAAGGTTCTTCAAACAGCAACAACAAAAAGTAAAATATGAGTGGAATCTTGTAAAATACCACACACAATTCTATTGTTATCAGACGACGATATATGACGGTATTATATTCAAAATGAGTTCGTATATAAGATACAAGTAGATACTTTAAATGTTCAAAGACCGATATGAGGTATATCTATACTAATGCTACCGTTTTTTTCGGTAAAGGGAGCAGCATTTAGAAATATACCAAATACGGCAGGTAAACCGAAAAAATCACATACGTATATGATAATGTAGAGCTCTGTCATAAATGACAGTTATTTTTTGTGCAACTCGTAAGGATTAACTTAAAATAGGATTATGTATTTTTTATGATTTTATTTTGATGGTGAACATACAACGGTCTTCACAAGATCGATTTTGCATTTGAGAAAATTTGATAATCTATAGTAGGACAGTTTTGTGAGATGAAAGAATTTACTTGGATGGAACAATACTTTCGATTAAAGTATCAAAGGCTGTAGCGAAAGATTACTCAAAACAAGAAGTAAAACGATCCAATATCAAACTTCCCAGGATCGAAATACCCCGTTTTAATGGGGATTATAAACAATGGACAGGCTTTCAAAGCCTCTTCAATAAAACCATTCATTGTAATGATGAATTCACTGGTGAAGAAAAGATGCATTACCTATTATCATAGTCATTGTAGGAGATCCATCTAAGCATTTAAACAGTGAAAGATTTTCTAGCCTTTCTACAAGTAAGGTTCCAATCTCTGGGAGTTCTATATCTCGAGATAAAACTTATAAAATAGGAGACATACCAACAAACAACCTCATCCAGTAAAGCTGTAAATTAAGCGGTTACTAAAAAACCCGTTAAATGTAGTTTCTGCTATGGAGAGCACAATCTACTTGAATGTAAAGAGTTCCAAAATCTTTCACAAATCGAAAGAAGTAAGGTAGTATTTTATAAACCACTATGCCGAAGATGCTTGCTTCCGGAACACAAACTCCCGCATATAATAAAAGTTGTGAATTATGCAGGGGTTTACATTACAGTCTGCTGCAAAGTGAATGCACGAACTAGGGCACCAGAAAATATAAAGCCCGCTAATACAAACGTACAAGCAACACAACCATGTAATCGGAAGTATATCTTACTAGGAACTGCTTTAGTGAAAGCATCGTCAGGTAGTCATAATGAATTGCTTCGCGTGCTGATAGATCCTGGGTTTCAAGCAACCTTCATTACAGAAGAAGCCTGTCAGAAACTTAAGTTAAAAAAGAGCGTAGCGTATGCAGAAATAACAGTCATGGGAAAAACCGATGCTGGAGTAGCGAACTCAACAGTTGAATTTAACATAAAGCCGAGATTTCCCTCCAAATATAACTTAACCGTAAAAGTATTGGTATTCAAAAACTTAACGCGGAATATGCCAGAACATCCTCTAGATTCCTGGAATGGAAACATGCCAGAAATCTGCTATGGGCTGATTCATCAATTTTTACTCCTGTTCCAATCGACTTATTATTGGGTGCAGATTATTATAAAATAGTAAAAGCCTCATTCGACGAACCAGTTGATCAAGAAACCAAATTGGGCTGGATATTTCTAGGCCGTGTTTTAAACAATTGTCACAATTTAACAGTGATACAATCAATGACAACAAGAACTGCTGATTTAGATACTAAATTGAAAAGCTGGGAAAAAGAAGAGGTTCCTTATAAACGAACATTCACCAAAGAAGAACTAGAATGTGAAAAAATGTTCGCAATCAGCCACAGACGTCTCAAAAATGGCTGTTACTTAGTCAAAAATCCTATTGACATTGATTTGTATTTTGCCAAACCACTGAGATGCTCAAAAAAGGGCGCAATGGCACGTCTGTTACAAGTAGAAAAACGACTTGTTAAAAACGAAAACATAACTTCACAAAGTTGCTTGTGAAGTTATCAGCTTTGCATGGAAACATCTGTAGAAAAACAAGAAATGTGCTCTGTAATCAATAGTCAACTTACGCACCTATTGACCGGCATCGAAGAGAAAAACGAAATTCTTCACTATACAAGACATATAGACGCACACGCGGAATTCTTAACATCGTAGGCAATTTGGCGAATGACTTATTTGGTGTCCTTGATGAACGTGATGCAAAACACTATATGAAGAAGAAATAAACCGAATCAATATTAACCAAGCACATTTAGTAACTTTAGTCAAAAATCAAACATCGATTGCCGATTCTACTCTCAACATTTTAAAAAGAACAGAAGGAGCAAATAGACTTTTTTGGCAAGCTCTAAACAATCAAAAATTAATATCTTTATCGTTTCACGCGCTTTTTCTTTTACTGGATTTTAGAGATACGCAACAAAAACTGATCGACGCTTTCCTAAATTCACAGAATAAAGCAACTAGCACACCAATTTTACCACCACATCAACTTAAAAAGGCACTTTAAGATATAAAAACTCATATGCCGATATGATGTACAGATAGTCAGTTCTTTGGAATCTTGTTTCCGCGCCTAGTATTCGATACTGGTAGTAATCAAGCGGTGTTATTTGAACTGCTCGTGATTTATTTAATCCGTTGACTCTATTTGGGAAGATGAAGTACCATGCAAAATCTTTCGCTTTCCACTCATGAGCTTCATTTACGATGTTGTCTCGTATCTTGTGTAAAATTTTGTTGAGATTCTCGGACATTTCAAGCTTATCTTCGACATCTGGTTGCACGCAGTCTATTGGTCCCATCACAGATGTTTTCAGAGGAATTTTTGCAACTTGTGACACCTGAACAGTTGATTCTTCGATCGTGATTTCGTCGTCCTCGCTTGGAATGACTATACTATTATTGAGTTGGACATTTATGTAGTCAAGCGTGTGTTGTTTATTACTTGAACAAGTGGCTCGCTTGCATATCCGCACGAGCTCTATGAAATTTTCACATTCTATGATAATTGCTTTGCCATCTCTAGCAGATGCTCTTCTCCCACCACAAGAGTTTGAGTCTGTAAAATAGTACCTACCATTGTAATACATGACCCCTAATGATAGTGACTAAGCTATCAACACTTCTGCTCTATGGCTCTTAAACAATGACTAAAGAGAAGCCTTAAGTGTTTTGCCGATCGTGCTGACATTGAATTTATCTTGCAAACTACCATATAATGGTGATGCTGGAGCATAAGCAATACTGAAGTTTTTGTTGTACATTTCAAAGCCTTCCTTGATGACATCAAAATCACGTACTCTCGCAGATGTCCGTTCTCTTCCAGGTCTCTAGTCACTTTGCTTCTTACTGTTCTGTACATATTGTCACCCGCGAGCTTATTACGATTCAGTGTTAGCGAATTCCTTTGATTAGGTGGTGAATCACAGCTCCTACAATATTCGGTAACACCACGGCTGCACATTGAACACCAGGATAATCTGTACTGAATATCCATAAAGCCTTATGCCATGAAGCTCGCACGATTTTTGATAAGCTTCTGACTTCTTTGTATGCACTGGTATATAGATTCTCAGTTATCTCCAGTTCTAATTGCTGCACACGAACTATGTCTTCCTGGTTCATTTACGTATTTGGTCAGTAGTTACATCGCTATACAGTGGATTGTTATCGATTAACCACCGTAATGCATCATAAATTCTTGGCCGGGATACCGTTTATTCTCGCGTTACGTCAAGGTTTTCTGGATGCGTTGTGACTACCATTATCTGTGAAGTTCTTGTTAATCTCGGTAGCATGTTCGGAAGCTTCACGATGACTTCGAAGATGTCCAAAAAGCGCTGCTTGTCCACAAAATCCGTGCTGTCCAAAGCGACCTGGTATCATTCATCATCTTCACATATGCAATTACTCTGGCCAATAGTCGTTATTCGGCTTGATTTAACTGAAGGATCACACAGGAATATTGATGGGATTTAAGTTATTCAAGTATGCCTTTGATGGCCACGCCGTTTTCTTGTCTCACTTCATCAGGCAACTATTCCATAGCTTATAAACTTGGATTACAGGACACTATTTGATTTGGATAGCATCTTTTGGTGCATACTTCACATATATGATGGCAAAAGGTGTTGATTGCTGCTTCGAATGTTTCTATATCAGATCGCAAACACTCTCGCAATTGTTAGAGATCCTGTCTGACTTGTGTTATTCGTGCTTGATGTTGTTTAGGTACCTTTCCAACTCTTGCTTCTCTTAGACTTCTCAGTCTTTGTTCATGTTGGTCGGGTGCCTCCGCAGCTCTTATTTTTGAGTTGTGTACTCGAAATGAATTTAGTCGTCTTTGTCGATGCTCAAGTGTCTCTGAAGTTCTATCTTCTCTCAATACTTGTAGTCTATGTTCATGCTGAACAGGTGTTTCAGAAGCTCTAGCTTGCAAATGATCAATCTCCAACCGTGCTGTTCGTTGTTTAGCCGATTTCTTTTGGTTTTGCTGTCTTTGCTTGTCTAATCTAGCACGCAAGATACGTCATCTTGCATAGCACGATTTTCTTTGTACTTTTGTCTAGCTTTTTCCAATCGTCTGTTCCGTTGTGTAGCAGTTTGCGTCGTCGTTGTTTTCTTGGTTGGTTTTATAGGTTTTGAAGAATACATATTTAGGGCCCACGAGTAAGGCGGCAAATAACGGTTCATCCTCCCAGAGGCCACATAGGAAGACAAGGCGCTTATTCAACAGGGTGTGCTACGTGTCCTGAGGTGGTTCGCTAGTGGCATGATATATTTTTCGTCCACCTTCATACCATTTAGCCCTCATAGTGGAAAACAACATATATTGGCTTAGGTGGCTGTACGTTAGCGAGGTTGGAAAGTAGAAAGTTAGTGATCACTGGTGTTACATTTTACTTTGGCTTTACTTAAGCGGTTATAATTCATATAAAGCAAACCGACTTATACCGGGACATTTATCAAATGGCAAATTATTAACTTATTTCGTTGCCTTTTGAAGGCTCGATCACCTCAGATTCAAGTTTTAGGTCAATTGGACTTGTAGAAGTAGTCGAAAAATTGATTACGAAATTTGACGCAGACAACATACAACAACAAACAGTGTGAGATAAATAAAAGTGTGTAACAAGAACCTCACAATCTCCAACTGGGAGAACTGGTAAACCTTAAAATCAAACAAGTATTTCTCCCGCACTGGCCACTAGTAATAGTTATTAAGTTAGTTTACAAAAACCCGCATGCGGACATCAATATTCATAGTCTATGGAAGCATTTAGTGAACAATTGTTGATGAAATTTTCTTGTATAAGAACTTCAATTTTGTTCATGATGGACAATTTTCGTTTTGAGACACTGTATACTTTATAAATGGTTAATCGTAACGTACACGGAAAATTACACTTTATAGAACTGTATCATCACGTAGGTCCAAATCAAACCATAAATTTTATAATATTCATTTGAACTAATTTTTTTATTGGTGAGCTTTTGGTATATATCCCTTACTATAATATTATACCATCCTCAGCTATATAATGGTTTAACCATACAACAGAACTATAATTTAATAAAAATTACTGTAAACTACTGGAAAAAGTTTGGTAAACACGTTTTTCCAAGTGAATAAATTGTTTGCCTCATTTTCTCCTCTACTATACTTATTTATATATATATATATATATATATATATATATATATATATATATATATATATATATATATATATATATATATCTATATATATATATATATATATAATATAGATGGTCCTGGCTGCAGTGCTGCTAAAAAAAAAAACTTGTTCGTTTTATTCATTTATGAATTTTCATAACTGTATATCGGATTTTACATTTTTATTGTTGTTGTAGTTTGTTTATAACTAAATGGGCGTACTAATAGCTGTACGCTGAAGTTTCTTTTTTTTTTTTTTTTGGATGCCAATGTTTTCATCTCTCTATACATAAAGTTTCTGCTGAATGGAGTATATAAATTTCAATTGAATGAACTAATTTTGGGTGAATGTGGGTGAATGGAAATTTGTTGACTAGAACTATAGTTATTATATGAACTACTCGTATATTGATGTATAGTTCTATTAAATATAATTGGATTTACTGTCATCAAAATGAAATACCATAAAACCGTAGTAAAGAATTTAAACTTTTTGAAATTAGTTCTTGTATTTTAATGGTATTGAGTTATATAATGGACCAATACAATTTTTTTTGATTTAGTTCGTGCTTTCAAATGTTTAGACAGAAAATCGTCTATTGCAGTATTGATTTCAAAGCAGCTATTGAAATGATTTTAAATATCTATTAAAAAGCAAGCCATTTTTATGGAACCATCGTTATCGAGAATTACTGACATGTAAATTGCACGGGAAAATTATTATTGCAGAATATTTTACATATTCCTTGCACTTTTTTTTATTCCATAAAATCATAATTTTTTTTGGACATTTCCAAATAATTTTTAGTTATACATTTTATTTATTGAAACAAATATAAATTCTAAAACATTGCATTTGACATTGCATTCGGTACACGAGAAAATCGAATTTCATTTTTTTATTAATTTTAATTTTTAATAAATTTTCAGTCAAAGCGGATTTTGTAACAAAAATGCCTCGAAACTAAAATAGAAAAAAAAAATTCCATCATTTGACATGAGTTTAGTGTGTGTAACTTTGTGTTTGCCATTCAGAGTAAATTATTTAAAATGGTTTATGGAACATTCTATATAGCTGCGGGTGTCCGGATATTCTGATAAAAGCAGAATACATTGGTTTGAAATTATTTTATAAAATCAACCAATTCTGATGAATAAAATAAAATTTTGATATCATTTTTGTCCACCTGGTATAGTATCCACTGCGATATGCTGCTTTTTGTCGTCATATATACTTATATTTATCGCAAACTTGACACTTTTTCAAACTATATGATTGGCATTCTAGTTCTTAATAAGAAAATCTACACATACATATTCAGTTTCTACGTTTTGTATGGTCTGTAGCATTGAATAACTATAAATAGAAGGTGACACCGCTAACTTTGCCGCGACATATGAGACAAGTGTTAATAAATTGTACTACGAAATAAATATTTCTGTGTCTTTGCTATAAATTATGTCCACGAATATTTCTTTTTTTATGTAATTGGGACGTTTATATTTTCAATTTAAAAATCTGTTTGGTGGAACGCTTGTGTTTGTTAGATGAATGTAGTAAAATGTGTAAAGTTTTAAAAAACAAAAATAAACAAACTAACAGCATCATTTTTTTTGTATTTTTTAAACTTTGGTCAAAAAGTAAACATAACTTGTAAGGAGAAAATAGAATTTTTTTGTATATCAATTGATTTTATTTTTCAGCGATTTGATCGTTTTTTTTCGTTAAGGTTCAGGATTTGGTTTTACATAGGGTTTCGCTGCCATATTGTGCCATCCTTCCCTTTTCATTCAATCGCTTCTGTCACAAACACCTTAATTCTATCTGAAATGTCTTCAAGCAAAATTTAGTATATGGTATTTGGTTTCCACTCGAAATACTAGAGATATAAACATCGACAATAAAACATCGTAGCGGTTTCGAAAAAATAAAGGCGAGGCCAGATGCTAAAGTTTCCATGATCCAAATATATTGCTGATTGAATGATCACAAATTTCTACAACAGTTATGTGAGCTGATGGTTATGTCTGAAATTAGCATTCCCAGAATTCGCAAATAAAACGACATTAATCTACCAAAAACTTGACTTTCCAATAGAATGATGTCGAATACTTAAACGTTTTTTTTTTAATTTAAAACATTTGTGCATTTTTAATTATTAATGTTTATCAATTGACGCTACCATATGGGCCTATTCTGTTTTATTTATAATAATATCTGTCAAAAATATTTTGTTTTTCCACTTGTAGTTATTAGTTTAGTTGTGAAAATCTAAAAATCACTGTCCTCAATATAGCCAGATGGAATGCAAACGGCCTTGCCCAATACAAAACAAAGGTACAAGTATTCTTTATCGAACAAAATATTGACGTAATATCAATTACAGAAACACACTTTACCAAAAAAATTTTTTTCAAAATTAATGTGTACTTAATATACGTCACTAAACATCCTGATGGTAAAGCACATGCTTTACCGATTAAAATAAGCTTAATTGATTAAAATAAGACTAAAACACTTTGAACTTGAGAAGTATGACAAAGATCATATCCAAGCGACATATATATCTGCCTGATGGACGAGTGGTCTGGAAACTGTGTAATATCATCAGTGTATTGCCCTCCAAAACACGCAATAAAAAAGAAGCAATTCTTAGATTAGATTATTTTAACCACTTAGGCAATAAATCCGTTGCGGAAGCGTATAAAGTTTAAGTGGAGAGAGGTTTAGAGCACAATAAAAGACGGCATAAATCCGAAAAAAGCACCAGGACAAGATCTTATTAGCTTACACCAGATCATCAATTTGGTTTCCAAAATCAGCATGACACTTTAGAGATAGTTCACAGAATTGTTAATGCAGTCAAACTCACCTTCGAGTTCTGCTGTGTTCTTGGATATTGCTCAAGCTTCGATAAAGTTTGGCATAGAGGATTAATATACAAAATTAAAGAACTTTTACCGAAGCATTTCCATGTAGTTCTTGAAAACTATGTTCTTCAAAGACAAAATTTGGTTAAACAAAATACAGCAACCACTGGTTTAAATGATACTAGCGCAGGTGGTTCCACAAGGAAGTGTCTTGGCACCAATTTTATACTTGCTGTATACAGCCAATTGGCTTATTCCTAATGAAGCTATAATATCAACATGTTTTGCTGATGATACAGCTATCTTGGTGTCTTATAAAAATCCTCAAACTGTCTCAAAGCAATTGCAATATCATCTGAACAAAATTGAAAACTGGTTAAGGACTTGACGAATAAAAGTAAATGAAAATAAATCAACACACGCTACTTTCACACTTAACAAACGCACCTGTCAAAGGGATACAAAGATACTTATGCTCATATGGACATATGGTATTCAGTTATGAAATCCACCAGCGCATTAAATAGAGAATTTTTGCAACGTCCATACAATCAAAAATACTTCGTAGGATCACGAATGCTCCCAGGTATAGTCAAAACACCAACATACACGATGACCTCGCTATTTTAACCATTAAATATACAATTATAGCCTATATTTCGAGATTTTGTTCAAAATTAAAGTAACACCCCAATGCTTTGGCCCGGGACATTCTAAAACAGCCGAGATACAGACGGCTGAGAAGAGCTGATCCACTTGGACTATTGAATTAATAAATTAAGTAAATGATGCACACTAATAATAAAAATTTACATTGGTTAAGACTTATGTCTATAGTAGTTATAAAATAACTCTCTGGCGACTGGTAAAATAAAACATCAAATCGTGGTCGTGCCGATTTGAAGATATTTTTTTATTTTTTGTCTAAAAATATAATTTTTAGAAATTTGTGACGTTTGAACCGATGTCGACCATTAATGATCGAACTATAAAGTTATGTAGTGCTACTTGAAAATCTGTTTCAAACACAATGTAGTTGACAAACTATGTATATAATTTGTGCGAAAACCAATATAAAACTTTTTGTCGCTTTAAAGAACATAAAAAAAATTTAATTATGCATACATTAAGAGTACTTTTACGTGCAAAAATCTATAGAATTAATTCAGAAGCAAAAATACAAAAAAAAATTAAGAATTGAAGAAAATTGTCTGTATGTGTTTATATTCGCAGTGAATAAACAATGAAAGTTAAATCCTAAAAATGTTTTTTTTTTTATATAGTTGATACTTAAACCCTTAATTTAAATTTATCTAAGATACAAATGCATACAGCGCTATAACAACTACGTAGCGGCATAATACAATAATATTATTTTTATTTAATGGAAATCCAAGTTTTATTTATAAATAAATAAATAAATAAATATATATATATATATATATATACATATATATATATATATATATATATATATATATATATATATATATATATATATATATATATATATATGTATATATATAACTTCTCTCTATAATTGATTTATTTAGTTTTGGGTAAGACATAGGTGTTTGAACACTTTCTTTCTCAATAATACTACGACGTCTTGCTACAACTAACATCAAAACAAAAAAATATGTAATAATGAAGTCTTCATGTAGTGCCATCTATTGTCGATCACATTAGTTAATTTATATTAAACAACATCGCTGCTGTGTTAAGTCAAACTAAGTATTTGTGTCATCTATATGGTTACATCTTAACAGCCTTTCCATTCCTTTTTCTCTTTTCCTTTACATTATTATTATTCCCTATTAACCATAATTCATTATAAAGAAAAGAGGTATAAAGTCTATATTCAATACAACAAGTTGTAGTGTCGAAATCGAACATCACTAATAATTTCGATACCATCATCATCTATGTTTCCAATGAGTTCATCATCAATTGATACGTTCATTTAATTGCATTTCATGAGCTAGATGAATAATCGATGCCTCATCGGTTGTAATATCAATAACACCTTCACTGCATGAGTTAAATGTCGTTAGTTTGGTCTGTAAGATCTCTAAACATTTTTCGGCTGGCACATTTCCATAAGCTTTGGAGAGACTAAGGTTTCAAAATTTCGTGTTTCCATGAACGTTAATATTCATGTACCGGTGATTTTTTTTGACGTTCATTCGTCTAAAGTTAAGCTAAATCTCGAACCGCAGCTCATGATGCTGTAGCGACTACACTGTCATCTATGCATCATAGATGACATTGCACTTAATCAAATTGGTGTTGCCACGTATATCAATTAATTGATATACGTGGCAACACCAAACATAATAGAAAACAAAAAAAAAAAACAAATATTCTTTCTTTTTGGGTTTGCTGATTGGAGGAGACAAGAATTTTTTTGATAATTTTTTGATAATCAAAAAATACAATTACAGTTTATAATTCATAATCCACGTGGCAACAATAAAGAGTAGTAACAAATGGTGACCCCTACAAAAGATACGCAACCTTCTAGTGCATCGTTGTAAACCAAGTATTTATACGCCTAGTGTTACAAATAAAGTGTAAAAAATGAGTCCGAGTTCGAGAATTGGTTAATCGTTGAAGGATTAGCCGAACTACTGACATTAAAACCTCATTCAACCAACGAGCTTTGTTTCGAATTTTACGATTTTTTATTTCTACCAGCCGATTTAAGTCTCCAGAGATCAAATAAAAAATTAATCATTAAAACCGAAAAAAAAGTTATTCCAATTCCTATAATAAACATGACGACCCCAACACCAAATAAAATAAATTTGGGAGCATATTGAAAACAAAATATAGAAATTTGATTCAAAATAGCCGATGACAATTCCGATTAAATAACATCACCTCAAACGAAGATGAATATGACATCATATTGTCAAAAATTGAGGAAGATGTCTTGGAGAGTGTAGCGGACATAATTGCAAATCCACCACAAGACAAAACAAAATATGTAACTCTAAAGATTTCATTAATTTCAAGAAATTCGTCATCCGCCGAGTCACGATTAATACAGCTTTTGTCGGGTACTTTCACAATCGGAGATGAAAAACCATCCGCCTTTTATCGCAGACTCAAATCAAAAAGTGGAACACTGGCAGCCGTTTACGAAGAATTAATGGACTCAATTTTCAGAGGACTAGAGTTTTGTTTTATTTACATCAATGGTATGCTCATCGCATCAAAAACGGAGGAGTAGCACATGGTTCATTTAAAAACCATATTCCAACGATTTAAGGACAATGGGTTGGTAACTAACCCAAGTAAATCGATTTTCAATGTTAAAAAAATAACGTTTTTGGGCCATAAAATTTCAGTAGATGGCATATTACCAAACGGTGTCCGAACTACGTCGTTATATGGGTATGATTAATTTCTATCGGAAATTTATACCCCACGCAGCGGAAGAGCAAAACATTTTAAACAGCCAAATTATAGGGTAAAAAAATGATAAACGCATCATATAATGGTCACAGGAGCTAATTAACGCTTTTGAATTGTCAAAAGAACGATTAATGAATGCTACCTTATTAAGTCATCCAGTTAATAATTTAAGGTTATCAGTTACCGTAGACGCTTCCGACACCTTAATCGGTGCTGTCGTTCATCAATACGTCGATAACCCATGGCACTCATTATGTTTCTTCTCAGTAAAACTGAACGACACGCAAAAACGTAACAGCACATATGATCGCGAGATATTGGCTGTATATACCTCAATTGAGTACTTTAAGCATTACGATGCCTAGAAGGCCTAGAAGGCCGAAGTTTTACCCTATACACGGATCATAAACCGTTAATTTATGCAAAACATAAAAATTTGGAAAAATCTTTAGCAAGACAACTGCGACATCTAGACTTAATACTTCAATATACATCGGACATCCAGCACGTATCTGGCAAAGACAACGTAGTCGCAGACGAATTTTTTAGGATAAGCGAATTAACGATCGACAGCAACTTAGATTACAGCAGTATTGCAGATGAACAGGAAAGTGATGAGGAGTTAAAGTTGCTCATTAATCTTAAAAACTCAGTTAAATTCGAGATGTTTCCGATATTCGGTACAAAAAAAAATATATAATGTGAAGTAACAACCGGAAGGACTCGCCTTTACATACCAAAAGGATATCGTCGCGCTATATTTGAAAGTGCAGCATTGCTTACAATGTCAAAAATCAAAAATATCTCGACATGTACAAAGCCCAATAGGTTCCTTACCATTAGCCAAAAATCGTTTTAATGAAGTGCACCTGGATATAATAGGTCCATTACCTACCTCAGAAGGTAATCGTTATTGTATAACATAATTTGACCGTTTTACTAGGTGCGCTGAGGCCATTTCCTTACCTGCTACGGTTGCTGAGGCGGTTTTTAAGAATTGGATCTGTCGCTATGGTGCTCCTTCATACATAGATACTGATATAGGTTCTCAATTTGAATCACAGCTGTTTAATGAACTTGCAAGGTCACTATAGGATTCAAACACATAAGGACAACTGCATATAATCCCGCTTGTTTGGATTAGTTGAAAGATGATGTAAGAGTCTTAAGGTGTCCATCATGTGTATTGGAGATCATCAATGGACGAGAGCGTTACCATTATTATTGCTTGGATTACGTACTGCTTATAGAGATGATTTTGGAAGGACGTCAGCATTTTAATTCTATGGAGAAAATCTACGGCTGCCTAGTGATTTTTTACAGCCATTCTCTAAACATACCACACAATCAGAGTTGGTAATCCAATTGACTAAAACATTTCATAGCATCACACCGCTTCCACCAGCTCGCCAAAAGCAGGGTAATGTATTCATATTCAAGGAACTAAATAAATGTTCACATGTGTTCGTACGTACTGACTTCAATTGGGCTCCTCTACAAAGACCGTACGAAGGCTCTTTTCCAGTTATAGATCGAAACGAAAAGTTGTTTATAGTCGAAATTAAAGGTAGACAGAATACGGTATCAATCAATCGACTAAAACCATGTTTTACCGAACCTAGTCCAGTGGTACAAACAAATAACATGCAAAAACAATCGGATACACAAACTCCTTCTACGATTACAACATCGTCATCAACTTCATCACAATCAGAGATTCCGCTTAAAACAAATAAAAGCATTCACTTCAACTATACACCTGAGGTTGAAACTTTACCTCTAGTTTCGTGCGTGCTTTTTATACTAGTCGGCATGTAGCCGACTAATACCTCCATCAGCAGTTTTTATTCGTCTTCTACAGTTCTATATTTGACATATGCCACTGTCACTATGACGTTTAAAATATTTCCAAGGGTACGTTTTTTTCTCTATTGATAATTGCTATGGCTGGAAATATTTAATTGTTGTTATTGAAAATTTTAAATTATGTATGTTTTGAGATATTGACCAATCTAATTTTACTTATACATTAGATTCGATAAACTTGTCTTCATTCTTCTAAAAATATATCATAAAAATACGCAATAGATCATGTCGGACTGTCAAAATTATACTACAAACGAAAATGCTGCCATCTTATGGAAAATGATATGTTTTATACGTATGCCCTAGTGCAGTTATTATGCCCCTAGATGTCAGTCAAAATCTTTAAAATATAATCAATACATTTATGATTATCGTGTGCAAATAATTCGGCTGTCATGATATGTTGTGGTCCAGGTAAAAGATTTATTGTGGTAGTTCGTATTTTGTTGCATCTATCATTGCTATCAAATTTTTCAAACAAAAATAAACATTTTCTTAGCTGAATAGTTTTATGATTTTATGCATATTAATCTGGTAATACTTGTTATTCGACTTCAAATTTTAAAATATGTGTCTCACCCTATAAATTTTCACTAACCAAAAAAAAAAAAATACTTCCGAGTTTATATCTTGTTTTATGATGATTGGGCTACACATGTGCGCCTACAACATCTATACAAGATACACGAGTAAATTTTTTTATTGGGTACACACAATCCATATACTATACATATGTAATAAATGATTGGTACTAGACGCATAAAATACATAGATATATTACCCTTAAGTTGTTTAAACTTTGCTTGCCTCATGCGAGTGGGTGTATGTATGTGGGTATATGTGTTTTGTAAGTGTGGGGGAGTACGAGGGCTTTTTAAGAAAATTGTGAAGATAATACACGAAAAAATAAAATATAAAATGAAAATCGTATATTGCTTCTTGTAAAGATTTATGATCAATGTTAAGTTTTTAAACTTTTGTAATACTTATATGTGTGTAGGCCTTGTTTGTCTATATCGTTGTACGTACATAATATCGATAATTTGAACGCGGATATGATATATTGGTGGCGCAACAACTGTGCGATGTTATAGACGATATTTCTTGTCTTGTTGTCTTGATACAGTCATTTGTTTGCTTTATTTTTGGCAATATATTTATATCTGGAGCAAATGATGGTGTACGATTACATCGTTACCAGTTAAAAATATTATGTTGGGATATTTGTATTTTAAAGTAAATTTATGGTGCTAGCAGCAGTGAGCTTTTCAATTACTCACATTGCTAATTTTCATAGTTTGGTCGGTCTTATGTCGTCGGTATTTTGTAAACCTTGGTAACTACCCTTCTTGGATTTTTTTTCTGTAAAATTAAATGGGTTTGAAATTATATCAAATATTGGGCATAACAGTTTCCGGCAGGCTCAATATGTACTATCACTTTTTTATATTTTTTATTTAAGGCTCATTAAATTCTCAACTGATCGCAGATAAGAATCGTAAAGATGCAAAACTTTAGTACTTGTTTCAACTTGTTTCTGTTGACGTTTTAGATATAAGGATGAAAATTGGCTTTTGTTGCCATTCGGCTCGATAGACCAATAAATAAAAGTAAGTGCGGACTGTTTAACTTTATTTTACAGTGATAACATGATTAATTCGTAGTAATATTGGATCCTTATGGATTCCAGTTGCATATTGACATACTTCAAGCATCCTCCCATACGGAGAACACCGCTATCATTGAAAAACAGATAAAAAATTATGTGGTAACCGTTATAGCTTCAATAATAAGCTTATCTCATTACTATAGTCTTGTTGGACGAAATGGAATCGTATGTGTACGGGGCTTTCAATTTTCGCTTCTTTTGAAGTCCGTTCGAATTAATTTCTGAATTAATCAATGTGGCATTTAGGTCGCCAATTTTCGTGATAAAATGTAAAATTCAATCAAAAAAATTCAAGCTTTTTATTGAATTACACGAACCAAGAAAATAAACTTTTGTTTCAAATTGAATATAATTCCTGCAAACACAACAAATTTTTGTTTATTACTCTTAATGTTCTTTCAACATGCAATGTGGAACTGAAAATTGTGTTCTACTAATGTTCATATTGCATAAACTGTGCAACAAATAGTTTTTAAAAATTATATTTTAAACTATGTATTTGAGAAGAAAACTAATACTTTAAAATTTTATGACACGATTGATATTAAAAATAACTTAATTTAACTTATATTCGATTGGTTTATTCGTTGTCATAATGAAAGAGTTAACTAATATTGAAACACAACCCACAATAGGTCGAAAAGCCTATCAAAGTGACTATTTCTAAACTCTATGTAAAACTTTAGGTGAGTTGCGATTCCATCTCAATGATATGATAAAAAAATAATAATTATCATCAAGTTTTCATTTACTTTTCCCATTTTGTTTTATCATAAACATCGAAATGAAAAAATTGCGTTAGTTCAGAGTATTTACGCATGATGCCAGTGCAAATATACATAAAAATAATAAAGTAACAAAAAGGAGCACATACATTTAGGCGCAAATCTTATTTCATCATCGGTGGTAAATACTTTACAGAAAAAAATTTGATGCAAGTTTATCATTTATGACAAAAAGATAATCTCGGTTTGTGGCTTATCGATGATAAGATTATCATTTTTCATTTTAATTGAACCGGTACCGTACCCCGAGGGAAATGCTACATTGATATTGGGTTGAACCATTATTTAAAATTTTTAATAGCCAAACTAATGAAGGAAGCTTCATCTTAATTGCTGTGCTTCCATTTAAGAATATTCCAACTAAAACAATTGTTTTTTTTACTTTAAAAGTTGTGACCTTGACTTACGTCAAAGTGTTTTTGTGTGATCATCACACATTGGTATAATTCCTTTTTTGGTAAAAGGAAGAGAGGCTCTTATAAATAACAAAATTGACTCAAGAACCCTGCCTTCTATAAATAAAGACACTTCTATAAATGTTAAACGTACTAAGCATTTCTATGGATTAAAAATCACACTGAAACGATCTTAGTTTACCTAATTTAAGTCCTTTTTATGTCCATGTGTACGTCCCTTCGCAAACATTGTAGTATAATGCAATTTTTTTTGTTGACGACTGTCAACAAAAATCTTTTCCACTCTACATTCAATATATGACCGATGACCAAAATCCCCCACCATAGGTTTGCTAGGTGATTTAAATGCTCACTAACAGTTCTTGGAATCATAGTTAGAACTATTTTGTTAAACTTGTTAAACATCTTAATGTTGAGACCTCTAGAGGGCGATGAATAAGTCTTTACACTTGAACTGACAGCTTTTAACATTTTTGCTTACAAATTGGATAAGCTGAAAGCAAAATGTACTTTACGCAAAATATTTTCAGGGTAATTATTTTTCTCAGACATAAAAGGTCACCTTCTAATAAGGATTAATTGTACCCAACGACAAGCAGCTCTAATATCACCCACTAACTTTCCGACACTCTCCACCAACAGCACTCTAACACCTGCAATCTAGACGTACACTTCTGCGTAAGAATTATTTTACTACAGAAACAAAATATACAACTAAGGTATCAAAAAGTCATTTCAGCCACATGTATGGATGAAATGTCGAAAATCATTTCTGACCCTGGGCAATTAATTATCGACTTCTGCAACATATCCAGTAAGTAAGTCTTGACAATTTAAACTATACTACCCTAGTACTTCACCATTGTTCTGCTGAAGATCATTGTCGTACCTCGACATTGATGATTCATCATTGAGCCACCATTTTACTCTCCTTCATATCACTAGTATTTCTTCAAAAGCTTAAAGTTCATCAACAGGAAAAACACATTAACCAAGCTGGTTTGTATCTCAATGTGGGCGCTTCATTGACTTCTCATAGCAAAACTTCAAAGTTTTTTTACCTAACTACATATTTCGTTCAAATATCTGATACCAACAACAGTACAGTAGGTGTTGGCGGTTTACCAATTATATAGAGTGCAAATTAACAATCATTAACTTTGGATCCCGAGCCTAATGGTTGGTTCCATCTAACATCCAACTCGCTGACCGCAAAAAATTGATTTACTCATTAATGCTGAACTATTTTTTGAGCTGCATTCTATTAGTCAAATCAAATTAAGGCATAACTTCCCAATATTTCAGGATAATAGGTTGATATGGGCGTGTCAAGAAAGGTCAATGATTCATCCGTTTATTATCATTCCTGTAATTTTGCTGTCATAAATTCTACTTAAATTTATTTAGACATTCTGAAGGAAAGGTTTTGGTCAATCGAATAAGGAGATTTGGTTGCGAGGACTACAGAAGGATGTTTCGTCGTTTCGTTGCTATTTTTTCGTACTGAAAGTGAATTAGGCAACGCGGCTGACATCAACAATTCTTCGATCTTGAGACAAAGTCAAATCAAAACGAAATATCAAAACGAATATATTTTTCTCAAAAATAGGGAACCACTCAAGGCCATTGAATTAAAAAATTTTTTCTACCGCCTACCGCACCTAATCGATATGCTTTTTTAACTGACACTAGATCATGAATCTAATATCCAGCGGCAAGGTCTACAAATAGGAATGACATGACTTGGTATCAAGTCTGGTTCATATACTGCAATCTGCTATGGGATGTCACTTCAAAAATGATGCTTAAATGATTCATTTTTTGTGCCGATGTACCCGATGAGGATCGTAGGCAGCTTGTTCAAAAACAGAATGACGAATTTATCAAAACTTTGGACAGCAATTTAAGCAAAATTGGAATGAAAGTTTATCCATGAATCTGCACACGTCTTGGAGCTATTTTCGAAAGAATTTACAAAAACTTCAATCATTTTATATTCCACGACATATTTTTGATCACTGTCCAAATCCAATGAGAATTTTACAAATTCCAGCCAAAATCGAAATCTCGAGTCACTTCAGTTAAACAAACAACTTTGCCTCGCGTGAACTACTTGCCGCTCAGCTACTATCAAAATTAATTACAAAGATGAAAAATAATTTAAGAGTCATCGACTCTGACTTCAGAGTCGATGACTATTTCTTCTGGATAGATTCCATGATTGTCTTGCATTGGTTGGACGCTTCAGCTAATCGGTGGAAAATTTCGCTGCCAATCGTTTTTGCCGCGTAGATGTTGACGTAGATGTTGACTGCTGCGGGCCATTTTATGTGTACTTCATAATTAGTTCACGAGTACCGACAAATGCTTTCCAGGCCATCTTTAGCTGCTTTGCAATAAAAACTGTTCACATGGCATCGTCACTTTTAATCTTATGGGCACATTAAAAAGATTTTTTGCCGCACGCTACCAAAGAAAATTATCTCCGATAATGGCACCAATTTTTTATGGTTACAATGACCTACAACTAGAAGGACACTACAGTTATATTTGACCAACAAACAACTTACGATCGAAATAGGTACCGGCCAATAATGACCCCTTAAACCAGACAAAAATAGTTTTATTGCAGTCTTGTACAAAATATTTACCAAGACGAGAACCGACAGACTATTTGTACATTAAATTTGTTATTTCCTCCAGTCATTTACATAAACCATAAAAACTGTGCTCTCATTGATAGCACAAACAAAGTTTATTTTTGTGAAAATTCATAAAATAAAAAATTATATCGGTGAATTTCTGTGAATTTCCGATTTTCTTCCAACGAGTTAGTGTTGTTCGAAGCGATGCTAAAACAAAAATCGGTTTTATTTATTTTTTCTGTCTTGAATCCGCAATAAGATAGCGTGCGCTCAACTAGTTCTTATATACGTATACAAATACATCAAAACTTTTCTTGCTCATATTTAACTTTTTGTTTGTTCTATTTGCCGTAAGTAAGTATAAGAGGGTGAGAGATCTTGGCAAAGTTGATTTTCATTAATAGATTACTTTTGCGAACTTAAAATCGCATCTAGTTTTTCAAAATACAAAAACAGAAAATAAAACTTTATAATCAGATAACATAAGAGGAAGAATATAAGGAAAAACAGAATTAAAACCATTTAACTTTTTCTGGAATACACATAAACATGAGATTTTACCATTTCTCGACGAAAAATCGTTTGGTGCTGCGCTATACTTCTCAATCACATTATAATCTGCTTTACAAATAAAATAAAAAATTCGGAAAACTTGTAAATTTTTTTTTTTATATTTTGGTTTAAATTTTAACTTAACAGAACGAAAAAAAATATTTTTCTTACCTTTGGGAAATTTAATGATTTTCCTAACATATTTTTGTTGTTGAATCTCTCAATCTTTTGTAATTTCCTGATGGTATGACGAGCAAAAAATAAAAAAAGTTGAATCTTCTTCTAAGTACGATTCATTTGGGAATGATTTGGTGTTTTTTGCCGATTTTTTTTTCTAAAGCGAATACTGCTACCAGTTGAAAACTAAATTTATATAGGATTAAGCCGATGGGCAGGTTTAATACTCAGCACAAAAATTATATATATATATATATATATATATATATATATATATATATATATATATCTATATATATATATATATATATATATATATATATATATATACATATACATATATAACAGCTAAGTGTTAATTTCGAAACAGACCAGAAAAAAAACTGGGTGGCAGCTTAAATTTATTTTGGCTCGTGCATGCAGGAGGAAATCACATCCTCTATAACGGTGTATCGTTGCTTTTTTTCTAGAATATATCCCGTAAAATAGTTTTTATTAATTTTAAATCGATATTTGGCAGTCAATTTATTCAGTTTATTATTTTTTTAGTATAATGACACCGAATATAAACCGCGACCCATGCATATTTTAATAATAACAAAAAAATTTTTTATTACAGTTATATGCATATTTGATTTATTAGATTTTGTTATAATAAAACTATTTACAATTTATGCATATATAAAAATTCCGGCCTACATATATGAAGTATATACACTTCATATACAGCGGGTAATTGGACCAAATTCAAAAATTGAATTTGCAATTTTTTTTTTATAGTTGGTGTAAATTTTATATGGATTTATAAAAATTTGGCTAACACTCAATAAGCGGCTATATATAAAAAAAAACTCCTAAACAATTCAAACTGTCAAAGGAATATCATGAACAAATATTTTAAATTGTATTACAGGTCGTCGACGAAATGGACGTATATAGTCTTCCTTCGTGTCTCCTTTCATTTTTTTGGGTTTCAATAGAAACGAGATCCGCTTTAAGTTCTATATGAGGTCACAATTTCTGACGTACCTTCGACGATGTCCCTTTTGAAACATTTCAAAAATAGCTTTATCCGCAATTTACAGTCCATTTTGTACTTCAGAGATAAATAATTGTAATTTTTGTGTTGACTTTTCGTTGTCACCACTGTATTTTTCTCTAATTCAAGTAGATCATTATAATGTATAGTAAATATAAAATCGGCCCTAATACACTGTCCTGTGGTACACCTGCTTTTATTTATTTCAATTTAGAATAAGCTTCATCCAATTTAATTATGAAGAATCTATCTTTCAAATATAATTCCAATTTTTTTAGCGAATTGCATTGGTAAGAGGTTTCTTAACTTATGGTTAAGTCTATCATGCCAAACTTGGTCAAAAGCCTGCGTAACGTCTAACAATCCTGAATCTTGAATTTTGAATCTTGAATCTTGAATCTTGAATCTTGAATCTTGAATCTTGAATCTTGAATCTTGAATCTTGAATCTTGAATCTTGAATCTTGAATCTTGAATCTTGAATCTTGAATCTTGAATCTTGAATCTTGAATCTTGAATCTTGAATCTTGAATCTTGAATCTTGAATCTTGAATCTTGAATCTTGAATCTTGAATCTTGAATCTTGAATCTTGAATCTTGAATCTTGAATCTTGAATCTTGAATCTTGAATCTTGAATCTTGAATCTTGAATCTGGAATATTGAATCTTGAATCATGAATCTTGAATCTTGAATCTTGAATCTTGAATCTTGAATCTTGAATATGGAATATTGAATCTTGAATCTGGAATCTTGAATCTTGAATCTTGAATCTTGAATCTTGAATCTTGAATCTTGAATCTTGAATCTTGAATCTTGAATCTTGAATCTTGAATCTTGAATCTTGAATCTTGAATCTTGAATCTTGAATCTTGAATATGGAATATTGAATCTTGAATCTGGAATCTTGAATCTTGAATCTTGAATCTTGAATCTTGAATCTTGAATCTTGAATCTTGAATCTTGAATCTTGAATCTTGAATCTTGAATCTTGAATCTTGAATCTTGAATCTTGAATCTTGAATCTTGAATCTTGAATCTTGAATCTTGAATCTTGAATCTTGAATCTTGAATCTTGAATCTTGAATCTTGAATCTTGAATCTTGAATCTTGAATCTTGAATCTTGAATCTTGAATCTTGAATCTTGAATCTTGAATCTTGAATCTTGAATCTTGAATCTTGAATCTTGAATCTTGAATCTTGAATCTTGAATCTTGAATCTTGAATCTTGAATCTTGAATCTTGAATCTTGAATCTTGAATCTTGAATCTTGAATCTTGAATCTTGAATCTTGAATCTTGAATCTTGAATCTTGAATCTTGAATCTTGAATCTTGAATCTTGAATCTTGAATCTTGAATCTTGAATCTTGAATCTTGAATCTTGAATCTTGAATCTTGAATCTTGAATCTTGAATCTTGAATCTTGAATCTTGAATCTTGAATCTTGAATCTTGAATCTTGAATCTTGAATCTTGAATCTTGAATCTTGAATCTTGAATCTTGAATCTTGAATCTTGAATCTTGAATCTTGAATCTTGAATCTTGAATCTTGAATCTTGAATCTTGAATCTTGAATCTTGAATCTTGAATCTTGAATCTTGAATCTTGAATCTTGAATCTTGAATCTTGAATCTTGAATCTTGAATCTTGAATCTTGAATCTTGAATCTTGAATCTTGAATCTTGAATCTTGAATCTTGAATCTTGAATCTTGAATCTTGAATCTTGAATCTTGAATCTTGAATCTTGAATCTTGAATCTTGAATCTTGAATCTTGAATCTTGAATCTTGAATCTTGAATCTTGAATCTTGAATCTTGAATCTTGAATCTTGAATCTTGAATCTTGAATCTTGAATCTTGAATCTTGAATCTTGAATCTTGAATCTTGAATCTTGAATCTTGAATCTTGAATCTTGAATCTTGAATCTTGAATCTTGAATCTTGAATCTTGAATCTTGAATCTTGAATCTTGAATCTTGAATCTTGAATCTTGAATCTTGAATCTTGAATCTTGAATCTTGAATCTTGAATCTTGAATCTTGAATCTTGAATCTTGAATCTTGAATCTTGAATCTTGAATCTTGAATCTTGAATCTTGAATCTTGAATCTTGAATCTTGAATCTTGAATCTTGAATCTTGAATCTTGAATCTTGAATCTTGAATCTTGAATCTTGAATCTTGAATCTTGAATCTTGAATCTTGAATCTTGAATCTTGAATCTTGAATCTTGAATCTTGAATCTTGAATCTTGAATCTTGAATCTTGAATCTTGAATCTTGAATCTTGAATCTTGAATCTTGAATCTTGAATCTTGAATCTTGAATCTTGAATCTTGAATCTTGAATCTTAAATCTTGAATCTTGAATCTTGAATCTTGAATCTTGAATCTTGAATCTTGAATCTTGAATCTTGAATCTTGAATCTTGAATCTTGAATCTTGAATCTTGAATCTTGAATCTTGAATCTTGAATCTTGAATCTTGAATCTTGAATCTTGAATCTTGAATCTTGAATCTTGAATCTTGAATCTTGAATCTTGAATCTTGAATCTTGAATCTTGAATCTTGAATCTTGAATCTTGAATCTTGAATCTTGAATCTTGAATCTTGAATCTTGAATCTTGAATCTTGAATCTTGAATCTTGAATCTTGAATCTTGAATCTTGAATCTTGAATCTTGAATCTTGAATCTTGAATCTTGAATCTTGAATCTTGAATCTTGAATCTTGAATCTTGAATCTTGAATCTTGAATCTTGAATCTTGAATCTTGAATCTTGAATCTTGAATTTAGGATAGCATACGCAATAACAATAAATCAGTCGCTAGGTCAATCCTTTGACTATGTAAGAAAACAGCTTTAGTCGGCTGTATTTTAACAACAATAACTCTATGCCAATTTTGCTGAATCAAAAAATTCCTTGAAAGCTTTCAAATAGTATTAATTATTTAAGTACACCTCAAAAGTTTTCAAGGCACATTAGAGCCTCTTCTTTTTTAGTTATTTGATTACACTTAAAAAAAGTGATTTATCTGCAGATTAAAAAATTACGTTAATTCATTAAATGGTCGCCGATTACGTACCATATTGTTGATAAATAATTACGCAACAATTAAATTTTCTACCACAATTAAGCAAAATGGATTTACAAACCAATTAGTCACTCAGCGCAATTAAATTAAATTACAAAAACGTCCGCTTCCAATTGAAAATTTAATAATAATTATTTTTTAATGCGATACCCTGCTCGCACAATACATTAACTATTCCTTATGTACGTCCTTTAAAAATTTCATTTTGATTAAATTAATTTACACCCCTCAAATACAATGCACTTGTTTGTTATGTAGGTACAATAGTCGAGTACAAAAATGTCTTACATCAACTGCAGGCACACATCTTTACTATAAAGCATTGTTAAGGGTAGAAACCATCGTTATTAAAAAAAAAAATTGAAATACGAAACGGATGGGGTGAATTACTAATGGTTGATTATATGCAGGAAATCGTATCCGTGTACATACCATTTTAAGAGAACTCACACACCACGTTGCTTGCAAGTAATTGCATTTAATAAAATTAAATGTTAGCGCGCAACACATTTTCAAAATATTAAAAAACTTATCAAAATTTTGTTAAAATATTAACCCACAACACCCCACAATTTTAATGTTTCCCCGCTAATATTTCATAATTTTATTTTCTGTGTCGCTATTAAAATAATTAATTAAAACGTTCGTAATGTATAAATAAATTTTGAGAGACTTTAAAATTAAAAATAAAATTATATTATTGATATAAATAATTTTAATTTTATTATTAATAACTTTTTTTGTCGGTTATTAAATTAAATTTTAGAGGTAAGATATTATTTATGGTCTATGCTAACCATGTTCGGATATAGCAACTAGCAAGAGGGTGAAATTTAATTTAATTTTTTATGTTTTTTATTCAGTAATTTTCCAAAATTCCAGTTTTTGTTGTGTTATTGTTGTGTATATTCAAATTTATGAGACACTCGAATGTTTTTTGGGTTGTTTTTTAAAGGGTGATTCAATTTGAAGATTATGATTATACATTGGTATCAACGAATCTTTTATTTCAACCATAAAGGCCTGACGATGAAAAATTATTCTTGTTAACAATAGCATTATCTTTACTTAACTTTACTTAACTCTACTTAACTTTACTTAACTTTACTTAACTTTACTTAACTTTACTTAACTTTATTTAACTTTACTTAACTTTACTTAACTTTACTTAACTTTACTTAACTATACTTAACTTTACTTAACTTTACTTAACTTTACTTAACTTTACTTAACTTTACTTAACTTTACTTAACTTTACTTAACTTTACTTAACTTTACTTAACTTTACTTAACTTTACTTAACTTTACTTAACTTTACTTAACTTTACTTAACTTTACTTAACTTTACTTAACTTTACTTAACTTTACTTAACTTTACTTAACTTTACATAGCTTTACTTAACTTTACTTAACTTTACTTAACTTTACTTAACTTTACTTAACTTTACTTAACTTTACTTAACTTTACTTAACTTTACTTAACTTTACTTAACTTTACTTAACTTTACTTAACTTTACTTAACTTTACTTAACTTTACTTAACTTTACTTAAATTTACTTAAATTTACTTAACTTTGCTTAACTTTACTTAACTTTACTTAGCTTCACTTAACTTTACTTAACTTTACTTAACTTTACTTAACTTTACTTAACTTTACTTAACTTTACTTAACTTTACTTAACTTTACTTAACTTTACTTAACTTTACTTAACTTTACTTAACTTTACTTAACTTTACTTAACTTTACTTAACTTTACTTAACTTTACTTAACTTTACTTAACTTTACTTAACTTTACTTAACTTTACTTAACTTTACTTAACTTTACTTAACTTTACTTAACTTTACTTAACTTTACTTAACTTTACTTAACTTTACTTAACTTTACTTAACTTTACTTAACTTTACTTAACTTTACTTAACTTTACTTAACTTTACTTAACTTTACTTAACTTTACTTAACTTTACTTAACTTTACTTAACTTTACTTAACTTTACTTAACTTTACTTAACTTTACTTAACTTTACTTAACTTTACTTAACTTTACTTAACTTTACTTAACTTTACTTAACTTTACTTAACTTTACTTAACTTTACTGAACTTTACTTAACTTTACTTAACTTTACTTAACTTTGCTTAACTTTATACTAATGTAATAATTAGAAACAAAACGACCATACATAGGCAAGTGCAGTCAACTTACGCACATGATGGAATTTAAGTTTAAATCAAAATTGGATTTAATGAAGTTCTCGAGCTTAAATAACTTTAATTGTGGAAAGGACGCATTACTTGTATGAGTATTTTCAAACATGAAAATACAGGGTGTAGGACACAATCTCAATGATTGTAATTAACTACTGTTCCATGTATACGACAGGTTTTCTTTTATGGAAAACTAATACATGTAATAATTTTGAATTTCCAATGCAGTTATTTCCAATTTTTTACCTCAAATTAAATCACCCTTTATGTACATCAAGATACCCCTAAAGAATGGTTCCACAACATAATATAATAAAAATAATATTTTGAGAGTGTATAGGTAACCTATAATATTTACAACAAAAGAAATGTCATCACGAAACGTAATTTATTGTAAAGCATAATACGAAATTGTATTATCGTACATACAGAACATATTATTATGATTTTTATGTTGTAAAATACATAAAAAAATATTTTTTTTGCCATATAGATTCGCAAACAAATTTTATATTCAGGGTTCGGAATTTAAATTCGATTTTTGAAATGGTTGATCTGATTAGAAGGGATATAATCTTTTGTTGAAAGGTTAGGTAGGCTTATGTAGAGCAAAACAACATCGAAAACAACAGCAACAAAGAATGATTTTAATAATGTTATTTTATGCTGGAGTACTTTTATTTTTTGAATAATTTAGCATTAGATTGGGTTTAATCCATTTTAAGCGAAATCAGCATATAGAGCATTGTAATGAGTCCGGATTATTAGTATGTGAGACCCGTTCCAATAATGTACATCATGAATTTATATTGTGTTAGAAACAAGTTGAACGTAATATTCTATTGGACCGGGATCTGACGACATAATATATCAGGTGCGAATCATACAAAGATTCACATTTTTTATTTCTCTGCATATGTAACTAATGTAAATATTGAAATTTATTACAATGATTTTTCGCAACTTTCAAAACATGGCAACTAATTGATTGATTAGAGCTTAGAATTAATCAGAAATCAAAAAATGCCGAGCACCACTCTACATATAGAGAAAGCCAATATTCAAGCTATTATAATAGCACAAGAAAATCACATCAACTGCTCTGCATTCTACAATCTCTTATCAGCATTTCCAGTCTTATTTCTTATTGCTGACAATGGTGTATGCCCTATGTCCAATGCTAAAGTCAAAATACCATGCAAATACTGACAAGCTGAAGTTGTACAAGGTGTTATTCAAACCACGATGTCGTCAAAGAGTTTTCCAATTATATAAGCTTTGCTGCGATAAAATAGTCGGATGGACTTTAGAAAGGGCGTTTGGATTGCGAAACCTGTTCGTAAAAAATAATTCATAATAAAATAAAGTGACGATTTAAAAAGCAACCCCGCTGGCATTTGTGCGGTAGCTCTTTTATTTCCAAGAACTAAAATTCTGGTTACTGCTTTAGTTTGGTCGATGTTTGTAAATAGGACAACGTGAGTTTACTTTGATTTCCAGGTATTCGTATCAAAGTATTTTCTTTCGTTATTAGTCAGAGGCTCTTAGTCCGCAATCTTTAAAATAGCTTAGAAGTAACAGGAAGATGTGAAGTTGATCGGTTTGATTTTGGTCGTTGGCTGATTTATCTTTCATTTGAATCATAACTATATGGCCAACCTGTATTACCCTTTTTGTAAATTAGGAAACTTTTTGACAGGTACACAAGTAGCCCGATTTTCCATCGGTATTTTTTTAGCGGTACATTTCAATTACTAAAGCAATTCTTTTTAAAGGTTAAGCATTGGCGTTGACAACTTTGTGCTATCCTCAAAATACGTTGAAAAATATCTTTTGTTGGGGATAGTATTTCCATACTAACCACAAGAGTTTGGTTACCGCTCTGGATGATCTGTTATATTTAAGCTGCTTCTCTTCACATATATGTTTACCAATGGTCTGTCACCCATACCCTTAAGATCGTTTACATAAATATCACTTTCTATTGATGTCGCTGCAGCTTTTTTGTGAGTTTGACTGGATAAAGTGCGCGCTACTATAGTTTTAAGCATATTAAATGATGCTAAATGATGCACATGCAATAACTTACGTCAATGTCTTTAGTTGAAAATATGGTATAGGTTGATTTTTGCTATTTCGCCAGACAATTGTGTACATTTTGGCACCCTCCACATTATGTTGACTGTTCAATTGATCCGGACAAGCAAGACGTTATTTAGTGATTTGTCAGTATTTATGACTAAGCTAAGCCATCATATTATACGACACAAAGCTTAGTGGTAGTGCTTAAATTTTTGACGAAGCCGTGATGTGGGAGATAATATTGCTGGAGAATTATTTCTTCCAAACTCCTCACATTCCCTCATAAAATCAGTAAATAAATCACGACATTTGCTATCTCATTCAAATTTACGTTCCACTGCTTTTAATCGACATTTTTCTAAATAGGAGAATCGAAAAATGGTAACCGAACTATATGGATTTACCCTTTGCGTTTTTGTGATCATTGCTCAGCAGAGATCTTCACATTTTTGAACATCATCCGATAGCTACGGTTTCAGTGGTATTAATTTGACCTTTCAAAAGATGCGTAATGATGCATTAATACCGAGCAGTATCCATTAAAGGATTTACGTTAAAAGATAAGGATTTTCCTTGATAATTTATGCGAAAAAAGCTTTAATACTCTTTAATATTCCATTCCACACATAGTTATCATGAGAGACAAGAGACCCTTATAGTATATAGGAAACTTATCACTCCTTTAAATGTGTGGTCACCCCTACTAAAATCAATTGCGTCTTGGTCTCTAAAACCAGTGGTCATATATTTTCTTTTATAATCATTGATTTTGAGGCCAACGCAGAAGCTGAGAACCGAACAAGTGGATCCAGTAATTTTGTGACACCATTGCCATTCATTCCAATTACAAAGATATCATTTGCATATGGCAGAACCTGTAGTTTGGACTGATTGTGAAGATGTTGTCCTGAGGTGTTTTACTTTTACGAAAGAAAAATTCTATCATATTAGGTTGAAGAGTAATGGTGACAGGACATCTCTTTGCCGTACTTCAGAGCTAATTGCAAAAATTCCTGATATTTTATTCCCAACTTTGACACAGCACTGTGACTACATTACTGTTATTTTGCTGAAACGCACGTATTTGTCGGGTATCCATATAGACATCACTAAACAAACCATAAGATATTCCGATGGATTGAATCATTTAGGCTTGATGGAAATCCAAGAATACCTGATGTACATATCGATATGTTTCATAATGTTTAGAAAGAATCATGCTCAGTGACAATATTTGATCAGTGAATTCTCGTTTAACACCCTTAAAATTCGGTATATTGTGGAAATATATCCATGTGCAAGGTAAAAATAAATCGGTCAAATGCTGCCAGGAAAGCTTTTGTTGTCAAAATATATATTGATTTCTATGGGTAAAGCTTTAATACACATGCGCAAACGAATACACGTACTTGGTGTCGACGACCATTCAATAAAACTGTCCGTATTGGTCCATCGGTTTTTCCCCGATTTAACCCCTTTCTCTAAATATAAGAAAAATATTTTAGTTTTAGTAAGATTTTTGATAGTTTGCCGGTTTAATCTAGGCCAGTGACATTGTTCCTTTGAACTTCTCAAATAGTTTGGACCATGTCATTATATAGAGCTGAAAGATTTCCAGTTCTAGAAGAGAAAGATTTTACTTGATCGGTCTATGCAAATTACAAAATAGTAGCAATTTGAATTAATAATTTTGTAAGCAATAATGCGCTACAGAGTTGAAGCCGCATGCTACCAATATTGTATTAGTTGATATAGTTGGTGCAAATTTTTATTTTTGTGGACGAATTGCATTTTGTGTATGATGGTTTCGCACCTAGTTGAATGCGACTTCTAAGTAAATACATCAGCGTATTTTACTATCCATTATAACCCTAAGACTTGAGTAATTTCTACCACTTTCGGTGAGACTACCGTACTTTCTGAGACTTTTACCATCTTAATTTACATTGTATCAACGTCTTGGCTTACATGGCATTTGCCTTTGTTCTACTTCTAGAAATTCGCTTTGAAGGTTATGTGAAACCATTTGTAACACTCGTTGGGATAAACAACATAGGTTCTCTTAGTATATCTGGTGTCATGTGGTTTAAATCTTGATATTCTTTTATAAACGATAGATGTTGCTGCTGGAACAGAGTAAATTTTTTAAATTTTCTTTCAATCGATAACCGCTTACTCTTTGTGTTTTCATTTGAACTTCCTAATATAAATGTTAGTAGGGGTCAACACATTTTTCATCATTGTTGATATTCTGTCTTTTCCTGAATTAGAGTACTATATTAGCTAAATATTTTTATGACAATTCAGAGATGTAACGGATGTGACTTTGTCAGCAGCAAATCTGCCGGCCATTACCCATCCTAATTTTTATTTTTATTTATTATATTATTTAACTTCATTGCAAGATAATCCAAGCCTCTGTACAAAGTCTTTGGTGATAAATGAAACCTCAGCTCATAATAGTCTAATAATATTCTAAATACTTTTGCTATCTACTCACCTGACCTTGGATTTGAATGCGTGCTGAATTTGAATGCTTTAATTTGCAAAGTCACATTTTGGGACCTTATTGGAAATAGTAAATACCCTAAAGAGTTGTGTCATCTTTGATAATGATAGCATATTCGATACGAATGGCACGGATAGTCTGCTATACCAAAACCATTGAAATATCTACTATTTTATTTTTTGATACTCTCGATGCCTTTTTTAACAATCAGATATAGAAACTTGTGGCATTTAGAAATCGGGTGACCATTTTATATGTGGCTTTGTGTTTACGATTTATGTTTTTTTCGGCTTCTCAGACAGCTTTGCATTGATATTTAAGAGCATCGGTGCTCTTTCTAAGCTCAATAAACCAATGTTGATGGAATGCTGGATCCAATATTTACTAGTAACATCGTCCAATTCTGTAGCCTAAATATACATCAACCAAACTTCACGACCGATTGCATAATTTTACAATCCTTATTAAGTTTGTATGACTTCATTCATACTTTTCACCTCTGAAATAATGTTGACCATTCATACTATTCACCTTTGAATAAGTTTGGCAACGCTTTTGTTATCCAACCTTGAAAGATAATAAAACTTAGCTGACTCTTCGATTATTATTTGGCTTCTTATATAATCAAACGACGGTGTACTATTCGATTAATGTCTCCAAAATGTATACATAATATATCAAGGTCACCATCAAGTTTCTCAGGTACTCTTCTGTATTTTGTGTTTCTTGATAAACTTTACCTGCCTACACTTTCACTTTCAGCTTATTTAATAACATATTGCCATTAGTTCATGACATTGGGATAATATGTCAAAGTGTGGCAATTATACCGAAAAAGCTAACTACTACATAATTTTTTTTACTTTTCAAACTTTTGCCAACAAAAAAATGTTTGCATATATTTTTCCAAGACCACCAGTACGACTATATAGTTATACGACTATATGAGCCATCCAATAAAGGTCAATCTAGGCCATTACAGGCTCTCTTTTAAAGTTCATTTGTCTTTCAAATATCATTCGTAAATAAAATGAGTTTGAGTGGCTGTGATGAACATCTGAAATTTTACAAAAAAGCACAATCGATTTCAATATTTAGATTGGAAATGATGATGAGCCAAATTAACATACGAATATGAAGCAAGCATTTTTTGCCACGCAAAAGTATACTCAGGAAATTTTATTGACCCATAAATCCTGACATTAAATTCTTAAGTTTTAATAACTTAAACCGGAGTACTCTGGCTGATTGTTAGTTTGTATAGGTAATAAATTGTCCTGATTTTCTTTTCATTTAGCATTGCCAGTAATTGTTGGCCAGTAAAATATGGCATAACCATCACAGTAACTTTATTGTATTCTGACTTGCATCATTATTTAATATACAAACTTTTAGATCGAAGCACACAAATCAGAATATATTTAAATTTTAATACATTTTTTTGAGGATACATTTTTTTGTTTTTGATAAACTTTTCGCTCAAAATCATCAGCATTACAGGTTAAAGTTGGCCATTTACTGAGATGTTTTGGTGATCGTTGTAGGTGGTCAGCCAAACGAACGATTTTAAATACAATTGGTCTTGGCGTTGTGGTCATTCGCGGCAATCGAACTCAAGACCTCGTTGTGATTAAGCCAACACCCTAACCATAAATAATTATTGGTAACTTAACCTAAAAAAATTATGCTCAAAGCGTATATTTTATGGTTGAATCTACTGCTATTTAACCTAACTTTAAAATTACAGCACTTTACGTCCTCAACCATAACACATTTGAGTTGCAATATGTTTTTTTTTGTAATTTTATAATAAATTCCCACTTACCATAAAATAATTACATCACCAAATGTAATTTTGGTTCACCTCATGCAAATACAATAATTTTTTTATACACGCCAAACGTTTCGTTATTTTTCCCCAATCATTTTATTAAAAAAAAAAAAAAAAAATTTTAAAATAATTAAAGGAAATTAATAATTTATGTCACAAACCCAAAACAATTTATACAATTAAAATCGAGAAACAGGAAAATTAAAATTTAATTTTATTTAATAAAATAAATACAATAATAAGCCAAAAAAATTAAAATTAAAAAGAAAAAGTCACCAACATTTTAATAAATTAAATTATAATATTAATTTTTTGATATAATATTAACAATTTTTCCTTTTTTTTTTATTTAACACAAAAATTACAAATATACATATATTTAATTATACATAATAATTCTATTATATTAGTTTTACATTATTTTAGTTTTGTTTTTGTAAATTTATAAAAATTAAATTTGTTTTCCTTATAATTTAATTAATTTTTAATTTAAATTTTTTTTGTTACTTTTTTTTATATATTTTAATTATTATTTTTTCACAGTGAAATTTAATCTCATTTACAGGGTGGTAAATATAATATAATAGGATGAAATATAATATATATATATATATATATATATATATATATATATATATATATATATATATATACATATATATATATATATATATATATATATATATATATATATATATATATAATAATATAATTGTTATAATTTCTCTCGCAGTTTTTGTTTGTTTATTTTTTATCTGAAAATAAAATAAAATATTTAAAATATGTTAATTATTTTTATAATCGATGCAAATTTATTTTATTAATTTTTTTTAGTTGCATTTTTAAATGTTGTGCAAAATCAATTTGTAATTTATAAATATAATAAAATATATTATATAAAACATGTAAACGAACTGTAGTCTTAATAATAAAATTAATTTTAATTTATTTAATTGTTTATTGATTTAGTTCATAAGCTTCGTCTGTGTTCAATATACCGGTAATATTTAAAGAGGATTTTTGTGGAAATTAACTTGCATAGTTTTTTTTTTAAATTTTTTATATAGAATTTGAAATGGAAATTAAAAAAAAATTAAAATTATTATATATATATATATATATATATATATATATATATATATATATATATATATATATATGTATATATATATATATATATATATATATATATATATATATATATATATATATATATATATATATATATACTATATATTTATATATATATATATATATATATATATATATATATATATATATATATATATATATATAAAGTTGCCTAAATTGATCAAGGCATACGTAAGAAATACGTGACTGTTAATTTCGAAATACCAAAACTAATGTATCGACCATTTGGAAAATTTGCGAAAAACTTATTGGAATTATTGCTAGCAATTTAAATAAAATAAAAATGCGAATTTTTGCAAATGCAATTATGTACTAATTGACAGAGCAAGCCTAGTATGCATCAAGTTCGCAATTAAAATTTACCTGTTGGTGGTTCAGTAAAAAAAAAATCAAAAAGCTCTTGAATTTCCAAAATCACTAAAATTTTCTGATTTTAGTGCGCGTAAGTGGTTAGATAAACTTAAAATTCGTCATGTGGTTTTTAGCACTATCACTGGGAATTTTTGTTTTTATTCTAAAACTTATTAAAAAATGCACATGAATTCATTTGTTTATATAATGTATATAATAAATAATATTTATGTGTTGAATTATCCAGAATTTCAAGAATTTAGACTGTTGCCGAAACCTATGATTAATATTTGTGAATACAGTTTTTAACATTTATTTGCTTTATCTGTCCGAAAAGTATAATAATTGATTGAAATATTTCCTTAAATTTATTTTTTGTGAGGTATAAAAACTATGAAGAAAAATTACATTTGTGTGCATTGTTTATTGTAATTGTCATAGCAACGAAGAAGTTCAAATTTTTCTTATTTGGTTTTTTATTGTTACTATAATAAAACCAAGTAGTCAATTATATATGCTTTATTGTAAATCTGAGTGTGCTACGCGATGAGTTTGGCTTTTGTTATAGGAAGTTTTGGAATTTAGTCAAAAATTGCTGTCTTCATTTTTCAAAAATGTATATTCATAAATATATATCATGGGTTTCGGACACTGTTTTATTTTTATTTTTAATAATTCGAATTTTCCCTAAATCAAACAAAATAGGTTGGCAAGTAAAGTGATTCGAATTGTTATGTAATGCATTAAAAAAATATTTTCGGTCAAGTGGACTGACTCATTTAATTACTCATTTAATATTAAAAATATTGTGGTCGGAAACCATGAGTTCATGAAGAAAAATGACAGCAAGTACGCTGTCTCGGTCACTGTCGGCGACGATCGCTCCTTCGAGGTAGAGAACTACTTGTCTTTTTCGAATTTCCTAGAACAATGTAAATAGCAAGCACGAAACCGAAACCGTTGATTAAAAAAAAACAGATTATTATTATTACTATTATCAGGCAGTTTCAAATAAAAACAAATTTGGTTAGTTTTTCTGTTCTACTGAATACAAAACAAAGCTACTCGATAATTTTAATATTTGCAGAAATTTAAGATGGTACTAAAGAATGTTCGCATATATTAGACAAGTGTGAAAAACTAGAGGACAAGTTAAACCATCTAGCAGACACATTATCAATTGAGATTGGCTCATTTGGTCATATCGCTCTGATGGAAAATTCACAATTCATAATTTTAAATTTGACTAAAACATTTTCATTCAAGGATAATGGAATTTATTATTAATTGGACATCGTTGGACATCGGACATTTTCCAAACTACCAAATGCATTGTCCAAACTACTCAGTACACGTGAAACTGCCATGGCCTCAACTTGCTCGTTGTTGATGTCTCCAAGATTCAGTCTTTCAACTATTGTAATTACCAGTTAAGCCTTTAATTACTATTGTAATTACCAGTTAAGACCCATCAGAACCATCCGTATATGATTTTGAATCGGGTTTTAAAAATTATCTGAACGGGGACCCAACATTCAAGCAAGAAGTCATTTTGATAAAAAAATAAGAATCGATGAAAAATTTATAATTTGCTTATGGTCTAAATATAGGTATTTATTTTAGAATAACAAACAGCACAGAAGATGACCATAATCTATTTTTGATACAACCTACATCGTGATAATAGACAGTTAAAACTAACTCCTGCTGGTTCTTTCTAAAATATACATCTTAGTTTTATCACTCAGTAGTACATGGTGTGCCTTTAAACAGAAGTTTCTTTGAATAAGTAATCTGTAAAAGTTGTAAAGCTCCCATCAAAATGCTGTTAAAAATTCCATTTATGTAAACTAGAAAAAATAAAGGTCCTTTAGACTCCAAATTTAGTTATTAGTTTATTGCCTAATATACCATTTAGTTTTACACATTTGGGTTACTCACACAATCACCCCAGTATTGTACCAAGGAAACCACAAAGGTAAAGCTTCTTTATATAAAAATAGGATGTTCAACTGTATGAATAGCATGTCTATGAATAGAGCGGATACTCTTAAACCTTTATTAATGTTCTCGAAAATTTGGTCTAAGAAGAATATAGCAGCGCTTTTCTGTATTCTTATTTTCTCTGAAATGGAACTGCATTTGGAGAGAAAAGTATCTTTCAAATTCAAAAAATTTGATTATCCTAAATTTTGTAATTTTTAAAAAAAAATTATTTATAAAAATGACAGGATCATTTTTTTTTATAAAAATGATTGGTCGAAATTATTCATAAATGTTTGGTCATTTTTCTTAAAAATTGGGATTACAACCGCTCGTTTCAAAGATAATGGGAAAATATCAGTATCCACACTCAGATTAAAAATGATCGACGAAATATCTAGTAGAAGCCATTCTATTTTTTATAACCTTTAGGTATAGTTTAACTCACAAGATGAAATTGGAAGGAAGTAGAAAATGTAATTATTTTATAACATTTTATGGTTGTAAGGCGTTCTTTGCCAGGTCTTTCCCATAACTCGTGAAAAATAAGTTGATCTCATTAGATATTGAACCAACAATCCTGCAATCTGGATTACAGTAGAAGACTTCCTTTACCTCGGAGGACTCTTTATGCTCGGTAATCAACTCATTCACTGTTTGCCAAATTTTACACGCATCTTTAACCTTAATATCATATGCCTTTAATAGACATAATTGTGCCATTTTTGTACCAAGGTTAGCAAAGAATCATTTAGGTCAGTTTAATGTATTTCCTCGACGAAAAAACCAGTGTTTAATTGATTAGATGATCATTAAATGGTCATTAATTTTTGCTTAAATACTAATAAATTTAGAGTAAATATTTTTTCTATTTAATATATTTTATTTATTTGTATATAGATTGGAAAAATGTTTGCAAACTACATTTTTCTAATTTATTTGTTGCGCTGCCCAAAAATTCAACAAATAGAATTTTATTAAGATAATTAAACAAATGAATTCAATCGAATCCACCGTTTTATAGCAATTACACAAGTAGCCCGATTGTGATGAATGATACCTTAAATAAAAGCTCTGGTCATAAGTAAATATACTGCATCAAAATATGTTTAGATTTCAACAGATAATTTTTATGCCAAAAAATCAGCAAAGGGGTTAGCCTTTGTAAATTTAAGAATTTTTTTTTTAAATTAAAATTAATACATAACGTAATAGTAGCCCGATTGTGATGAATGATACCTTAATTAAAAGCTCTGGTCATGAGTAAAAATACTGCATCAAAATATCGGTACATTTCAACAAATAATTTTTATGCCAAAAAATCAGCAAAGGGGTTAGCCTTTGTAAATTTAAGAATTTTTTTTTAAATTAAAATTAATACAAAACGTAATAGTAGCCCGATTGTGATGAAGGATACCTCAATTAAAAGCTCTGGTCATAAGTAAAAATACTGCATCAAAATATGTTTACAAGCAATATTTATAATGTATATGACGTAAAAATGTATAAACTGATAGTTAAAGCAAAATAAGGGGAAATAAAAAGTCTTGTACAAGTTTATTGTATTAAAGCTTCCAATAAAAATTAAACGTGACCAGTCCGGTTGACTAATGTTCCTGAAATTGGAGAACTATTTGTAGTAAATATAAACTCACCATTAAAATTATGTAAATAAATCAGTCGTTGTATCCGTTTTACGTTTAGATGGTTGTTTTTTTATTGTTTGCATTCTGTATTCGGTTTCCTTGCACAAAACAGAATAAAAAAAAACTAGTAAGAAAATTAAATGCTAATTTATCATCACTATTTTATTAAAAATGTATAGTATTTAAAGTTATTTTTGGTTTTTTCACTAATAAACTAAAAACCCCAAAATGGCTTAAGAGCATTTCCATTTTCAAATTACACACAGCACTTAAAAAAATGAATAAGTTATTAACGAACGGTGGTGTAAAGTGTTATTACCTTTACTCCTTATCTCCTCCATATATCGACGCAAGAAAATTACTTTTTGTTTTGTTTTCCACGAAACGAAAATTTTTTTTTGTTTTGTTTTATTTCTTTACAATATTTTTTTTTCCACTAACAGTTAATATTTTTTTGTTTTTATTTTATTTATTTTTTATCACAGAGAATCAATATGCATATTTTTATTTTTTAGAATGAATAAAAAACAAAAAAAAAATTTTATTTATTTAAAAAAAATTTTATTTTCATTTTTATATATTTGTTATAATTTTCATGGAAAATTTACAAATTTTGATTTATTTATTTGGGAATAAAAAAAAAATTGTGAATTTTTTTTGTTGTTGTTTATAATTTATTTCCACAAATTTTTTTTATTTTTTATTTTTTCACAATATTGTTTATAATCAAATAATTTTAATTGTACAACGAAGTTCATGAAATGTTGAATTTTCCTGGAACGTAAAAAAAAGTTTGGTTAATAAAATCCTAAAGTTTATTTTTGTATTGTTTTAACATCCGAAATATTTGTACAGTGATGGAAGTAATTATAATTTGTTAAACCCTTTTAACATAACGAGATCGTGAATGTCAATAAATGGATTAAAGAATTTGAAGAGATGGTGCAGGCAATAAAGTATTGCTGTTCCAAAACTTGTGTATGCTAAGCAGGGCCAGCAAAACAAAGAATAAAGGAATGCACAAATCTAAACTCAAGGAAGCTTGCAAAACAATTTAACTTAGGGCCTGATGAATTTCTATCCAGTCAGTGTAATAATTAGGAAATTACGAATAAACGAAGCTATTTCTATTCTCACGCTAAATGAGGTGTAATTATAAAAAAAATATCACCTGAAAAATGTCTTCTTTCAAAACTTCAAGATTGTGACACAAATCGCATAAACTCAAAGCATATTGTTGACTTTTTACGATAATTAGTTTCGAATTACACATCCATTGGTCATCAACCATCATTCCCAAATAAGTTGTATTAGCCTATGAGAAACCAGAATATCAACTATTGCGAAGAAATAAATTGATCAGTGGAGAAACGAGGGTAAAGTAAGGAACTGCACCTTAGATTTTGCAAGCCCTATTGGGTTAATAAAAAAAGTGATGGAACCAAAAGATTTTCCGTATTAGATAATTAAATAATTAAGAACCAATATCCGCTAATAGAAGATAAACTTCACGCAGCAACTTATTTTTTAACTTTAATTTTAAAGAAGGTTTTTACCATGTTCCTGTTGACGATGAATCAATACCTATGCTAGTTCCTAATATGCTAGTTCAAAATATTCTTTATAATTAAAAAAAATGACACAAGGTCAAAAAAGGTCAAGAGATGTATTAAACATTTTGTGGCGTGTATATTAGCTGGAAAATACGAGGAAAATTAGTTAACTTATTTGCACCAATTCCTGAAGGTGATACACTTTTGTGCGTCTATTATAAGGACAGATTTATTTGAATTTATATGCAAGATGTTTAGCAGCTCAGAAATTATCCAGGAACGTTTACACCTGAAAAATTTAGAATGCCGAGAAGAAATGGTTAAATGAACGGTTAAACCGAATAATAATACCGGTATGGAAAAAATTAACAGGAAATAAGCCAGAAGAAAATCGAACGAGATGAGGTAAGAAAGCGAGTGAAGCAGAGTAAACTAAAAGTGCGGAATAAGAATTCATCACAATTTAATAAGAAACGACGGAAGGCTATAGGCTACCAATTTAATGATATAGTTGCGGAAAGCGAGGACAAAACACTGGTGGACAATGTTAAACACTGGTGGACAATTTTTCTTACCTATAAGTTTTGCAAATGGGTACCCAGAATGCATGTTTATGATGAAAATCATAAACATGCATTCTAGGTGAAAATCGAACATTCTTTTTTGCTGTATGTACTACATATGTGAAGAACTCAAAATTGATCAATAAATGGGCTTAGAAAAAGGATTCTGGTTCATGTTGAAAGATTCACTAGAGTGATTCAAGAATTGCATCTAGTGCTGGAAAATGAGGTTGAATCTCAGGTGATTTAGCTTTTCTACAATTAAATAAAAATGGAAATATATAAATATTCACTATCACTTTTGGAAGGAGAAATATTTCGACATCACGATAGTTTTGCAGTTTGTTCCTTTACATTACCTATAGTTCAGTTTTATTTCGACCAAAACTACTGTGCACTATGAGTTTTTGCTTGCATCATGAAATCTATGGACACATTTTTTTGAATTTTATACCAATGCAAGGGTTTCTCTGCAGCTGCATTATCCTCCCATTTTAAATTCTGGATCCAGTAAGTATCCAATAAAATCTCCAGCTATAATATTTGATATGTAAATGCGATTTGTTTGAATACTCTGGTGGCAAGGAAAGATGATGATGCGATTTTAATTGTTACTGTGTAGAGACTAAAATACTTGATTAGTTCAAACGGCTCTGAACATTACATGATATTTTGATATTTAGAATCATTTTGACTCAAGCGGTTTTGCCAGTAATTTACCTCTTGTGCCCGAATGATTTACATCATTTAGACGTAAATTATGGTTTTACATGTGATGGAATACCTTATCGTGGGCAAAACATCGATCAAATACACAGAATTTTTAAAGTGCTTCGTTGAAGGAATATCCAAGTTCCTTTGGTATTTTTTTTAAAAATGATTTTATTGAAATGTTTGTTGAACTGAGTTTTGCATAATTATTATTTTTTGTTTATAGAAAAAATTATTCCGACACTTTCTACTTTCCAGAAACTTTTAAATGTTCATAAATGCCCTCGTTAGGTTTGATAAATTCTTCATTAGGTTTGATAAATTCTGGATCAGCCAATTTGACAATATCTTCAAGAAATATTTGATATATTCAATCTACGGCTAAGTGCTTGGTAGTGAATTTGTTTAATATGAAAACGGCATTGAAAGGTCACGGCATAATGATAAGTAGAGTATTATGCAAATAAAAAAATTGAAAGATTTGGCCGATTCGGCAGCGGTGCCTAGAAAAGTACATAAACGCAACGTGTTAGTGACCAACCAATAATGGAAAATTCCAAAAACTTCCAGACATATCAATTATATAGTCTGGGAAAAGAGTTAACCGAACACAAGAGGAAATTGGTTACTTTACACATTATTTTTAGGAATGAAAAAAGTGATGTTGTACCAGATATGAAAATTCTGATTTTTATTTAAAATAATGCCCTGAAAATGCAGCGTAGAAAAGAGTTTGAGTCCAATTTAGATATCACTAAAAACGATGGAATTTTGCGCGCGATTAAGCGTTTTAAATCAATGAAGCGCAGGCAGGTCATAATGATTCAGGATAATGTTCAGGATATTTCTGTGCAACAGTAAATAAACTCGGCGCAATATAAGAAGCACCACTTGACGACTAGATGGAGTTTCCAGAGTTTTTCGAGCTCATGAGAAAGACCAACGCAAGGCAAATTGAACTGATTACAACTGATTTTGACTGCTGGATGTGGGATAACATTTTTCATCAAACTCATTATGGAAATTTGTAATTAATTCACAAATACGGATGAATAATGTAATTCCGGTCTTTCATGTATATCCACAGGGAAAACCGTGGTTGGTACTTATCGATGAAAATCATCGATTAAGTTAGGACGCAAAGATTTAAATTTGAAATAAATAACGACAAATTATGATGCTGCTTTTTGTGGATTGCTCATGAATTTTATTGGTAATTTGCGGCAGTTGCCACCAGTTAGAACCATTTCCATTTGGAAACAAAATTAAAGCAGATATAGAAGGGAATTGTTTATTTTTTTAACTGACCTAAATTATGCGGCAGGAAAATGCGGAATTTCCATCATTATTACCGAAGTTTGGCAATAGAGATCGATCGGCAACAAGAGCATCTATTATTGGCATATATTAAAATATTAAAATGTTGGCGATTTGAAACACTAGTTTACTGTCTGTGATGATTCCAAATGGTAAATAAACTCCCTGAACCATGGAAACATGTGCACCACAAGACGCACTTTTCTTAAAGGTAAACCAATTGTAATGGTTGAAGAGGGTTCAAAACAATTGAAGAAACGTCCGCTTATACTTGGCGCCGATTTCAATATTTACTTTATTATCACAAAATTAAAAATTGCTTTAAAATCCCAAACCATATTTTCGTTTGAGACTTGAATTTGAAAATCTTGGGACACATGACCTTTTTTTGGCGATGTCCACAATTTACGTATACAAATTTAAACTCATATTATAATTATTTCCATCACTGTATTACTAACATCATGGTTAATTTTATAAGATTTCCTCCAACATAATTTTTATTTTTTTTATTTATACGCATTTTAATGGGGTCATTGTTTAATTATATAATAATATAACGGTAATTGAACTTACCTGAATTTAAAATTTTCCCAAGAAAACCTAAAAGTAAAAAAAAAACGTAAAATTATTTTTTGCTGTCATCGCTTAATCAACAATAAGAAAAATTATACCACCGAAGCAATATAATTTTTATGTTCTTGTGTTCATTCACCTCGTATTATTTTAATAAAACATTAAATAGACCATCTTTAATTAGAACTTTTGGAAAACACATTTTCAATAACTTTTAGTTAATTATTTATTAAGGGAAATCGCGTGCAAGTGAATCGTAATTGTTGATTTATGGGTGGTTTTAACATTTTTATTGGCTTGGGCGTAAACAAATTTAATTTGTATTCGTTAAGCCGATCCATGAAAATACGAAAATCTTTATAGACACAAGAAACAAATCTTAAATCAATCTTCTAATTAAATTTTCTTTATGTCTAGACAAATTCCTTCGGCTTTTATAGAACATTGGAATGACAAAGCAGTGCGATTTCGTTGTTGGGTTCTACTAAACAAAATGTAATCAAAACTAATCCACTTTAATCTAATCTAATAGATATTTATATTATGTATAGAGCGGGATTTGATTAATGGTTTTATTTTCTTCCAAATTCTATGTGTAATCTAATTAATTATTTTTTTTGGGCTGACTTCTTGGTTTTGTTTATTTATGGAACTAAATAAATATTTTGGTTGAGGACACGAGCTTTTTATTTTAAACATATATATACACAAACAGTGTATTGTTTTTCAGTCGATTTTATCAAATGGTTTTGTTCACATTTTACCGGCAGATCGCAATTTTCAGAAATTGTTGAGGTAAAATAAAATCTTAGGGGTAGATAAAATCAACTAGTCTTCCAGATGCTTACAAAACGCAATATTACTATAAGACAAAATCAATTATGCAAGTGAGTGGTGCGAATCTATTTAACTCCATCTTAACATCAATCATAATATAAATACACATACTACTACCATCTTAAGAAAAATAAAACAGTTTACCCATTGATGTTCCAGAGGTCGGGTTGATAGAATATCGTCAAAATTTACGATAAATGTATGACATTTAGGCGATTATACATATAAAAACATTTTGATTATTTTAAAACGATACCAGTAGCGACATCTAGCAGGTCTTTTCGTCTAGCGACATCTAACATACCATGGTGGTACTATGTGTATTTATATTATGCATCAATAAATGTAAAGCTTTGTCATAATACCGAAAAAAAAATCACCAATAACTATGGAGTATAATTTATTAATGGCAATAATACTAAAAGGGTGTAACATGTATGTACTTTACCAAACACATAGATTTAATTATTGTTAAAGCCAACTTAATGTTTGAAATATGGTGTTGTAAGGATGTTGCTTCATGACTTGCTTTACTACCAAAATATTACTAGTCTTCCGCCTTACGCACTCAAATGTAAAAATTATAAAATTGCGACGCTGAATAATAGACGGATAGTATTTCGTGCTACTCTTACATCGAAAGTTATCTTTGGAACAGAGTACTTATCATTTATTCTTGCAAACCTCCATAGTAGGGACCTAAGACAACACAGTTTCTTACAACCGAAGCAACGCAGAAAAAATTATAGGGAAAACGAACGAAGAACGAAATTACTAGAATGTTTAATTTCGTTGAAGATCTCTCCGAGTTTTCAGTTCCTTTTTATCATCTTATCAACTTTTTTGTTACCATTTGTTTTTTTTTAGTTTTTTTATTTATTTTATTATGTTATGTTTCATAATTTTATTATTCCGTTATTTTTAACAGTAACAATAGTGCTTTTTGATATGAAATCATATTGTAACGATTTCTCTAGAGCTAAACCTAGAGACATCTTTGAAGTAGAATTAGCATTAGCAGAAATTGAGCAAACATGCTTTTCAGAAAAACAAGAATAGAATTGTGACATCTCGATGAGTAGAATGAAGTAAAACAAAAATATAATATTCGAGATGCATATAATTAGTCGTGTGTTGAGTTATTTAGTGTCATAGGCTCTTATTTGTCACAATCGACTGACATTAATAAACTTGTACACAATTACAATCGACCAATACATCATGTAATTGCCGAAAATCTAATTAATATACGCACATTGTTTGATATAAAATTTTAAAATTAGTATAAGTAATAAATCAATTAAATTAACCGTTTTATGACCAATTGACGCAATCGTAAACCTAACTTTACCTACAAAATCTCAATAAATGATCAGAATACAGTAATGTATTTTAATTAATACGTTTTCTATTTTTGTATACAGAAATACAGTAGCACACCCAATACGGTGAATGTACTAAATGTACTAAATGTACTAAATGTACTAAATGTACTAAATGTACTAAATGTACTAAATGTACTAAATGTACTAAATGTACTAAATGTACTAAATGTACTAAATGTACTAAATTTACTAAATTTACTAAATTTACTAAATGTACTAAATTTACTAAATGTACTAAATGTACTAAATGTACTAAATGTACTAAATGTACTAAATGTACTAAATGTACTAAATGTACTAAATGTACTAAATGTACTAAATGTACTAAATGTACTAAATGTACTAAATGTACTAAATGTACTAAATGTACTAAATGTACTAAATGTACTAAATGTACTAAATGTACTAAATGTACTAAATGTACTAAATTTACTAAATGTACTAAATTTACTAAATGTACTAAATGTACTAAATGTACTAAATGTACTAAATGTACTAAATGTACTAAATGTACTAAATGTACTAAATGTACTAAATGTACTAAATGTACTAAATGTACTAAATGTACTAAATGTACTAAATGTACTAAATGTACTAAATGTACTAAATGTACTAAATGTACTAAATGTACTAAATGTACTAAATGTACTAAATGTACTAAATGTACTAAATGTACTAAATGTACTAAATGTACTAAATGTACTAAATGTACTAAATGTACTAAATGTACTAAATGTACTAAATGTACTAAATGTACTAAATGTACTAAATGTACTAAATGTACTAAATGTACTAAATGTACTAAATGTACTAAATGTACTAAATGTACTAAATGTACTAAATGTACTAAATGTACTAAATGTACTAAATGTACTAAATGTACTAAATGTACTAAATGTACTAAATGTACTAAATTTACTAAATTTACTAAATGTACTAAATATACTAAATGTACTAAATGTACTAATGTACTAAATGTACTAAATGTACTAAATGTACTAATTGTACTAAATGTACTAAATGTACTAATTGTACTAATTGTACTAAATGTACTAAATGTACTAAATGTACTAAATGTACTAAATGTACTAATTGTACTAAATGTACTAAATATACTAAATGTACTAAATGTACTAAATGTACTAAATGTACTAAATGTACTAAATGTACTAAATGTACTAAATGTACTAAATGTACTAAATGTACTAAATGTACTAAATGTACTAAATGTACTAAATGTACTAAATGTACTAAATGTACTAAATATACTAAATGTACTAAATGTACTAAATGTACTAAATGTACTAAATGTACTAAATGTACTAAATGTACTAATCAACTTAACTTATAATTTAATCCACTTTAACGCAAAATAAAAGCTGATATCTCCGAGGAGTCGATATCTCAATTATCCCTCAAATCTGCTTTGATTTAGGAAAAAATAATTTGCTTTGATTTAGGTTTACATTGAGATTTAAGGTATACATTAATAACCAGGTCCATTATATGCATTGTATGGCAAGTGCAACAATTTATTCGAATGATAAACTACTACCGCACCGATTCTTCTTTGCCGGACTACTTGGTACAATACTTAACTAGCCATATTTCAAAAAGGAAGAAAGACTTTAGTTGCTTTCCTTGCCCATTTGCTTGAGCGTGGATAATTACGAATAACAAAGGATGAATTCAATATTACGAATGGTGTGCAATCAAGGATGTTGAATCCATTGAGATTTAACTTCAAAAAGCTGTTTCCACTCGAATATAAATATTCTGACTTTAATATATGAAAGAAGTCCTTGACGCAGGCCCGCCTGTTAGACTGTATGTCGCGGTTTACATTAGATGTCCGTTCATAAAAGACATAAGTAACATAGTAGCAGATACGTCATCAAGACATGATGGAAACGAGTTATGTCAAGCAAGCATAACTCTAATATATCATACAGCAGTAAATATGGAAAAACTCGCTTTTCTTCCAGAATCAAAGATGAATAAGGAAGGCATCAACGAAATTAAATCGCTCATATGTTCCGTTTAAACTATACGCACGCAACTATACGTATTACAACAGCTTACACTTAATTTTATAACATCGAAATATTTCTGACCTGCCCGGTATGAACGTAGACATAAAATATTGGTCTCACTTATGTCAGAAAGTGAACATCAACCGCCATACACTTTTTGAATAAGGACTTTGATATTTAGCATCTGGGAAGTTTGAGCAAATACACAATATGGACCATTTATTTGTAGTGGTTGGACCACTACCTTTGTCAAATAACTACGCATACATATTAATGATAATTGATTGGGTTATTTACTGACCGGAAGCTATTCTATTGGTTGATATAAAAGCTTGAAAATTAGTACGCTAATTTATAATCTAATAAGTCTCGAGATTTAGTTTACCATACTTGAGATTACGACTTACCAAGACAGTAAGTTTGAAAGAAACCTTTTTTTAACCTTGGATGCAATCCAGCAGATCTTGTGTATGGTCCGTCACTAATGGCCTCTGAGAAGTGTCCCCGAATAGTGTTGATGACAACCTGCACATTTCCATTTTGTCCGTTTTAAAGGTAGAAGTTCTCATCCTTTAAAATATTGAGGTCTCCTTACTCAACAATTTTTTTAAACGTTGAAATGGTTTTGCCTTCAATGTTCGGCTCAACAATTGCATTTATTGGTATGCCAATAAGAAAGTGGCAAGTTTTGATTGGTGTGAAATCATCTGAAGTTGACGATTTTGGAGTTAAAGGCCTCGAATTCAATACTGCCTCTATTTATTTGAAGTAGAATGACGGTTGATTTTGTGTCGTTATTTCAAATATTTAGAATTGGATGTTGTGCGAAACAAAGCTCAGTTTTGATCTGATGAGAAATCGTAATAATTTTATTAAAATCTAGGTGACGTCTCATCAGGCGATGTCGTCCCATATGGGGACTGAATGATATGTGTAATTGCCAATTTGCGCTCTAGATATACAGTGTAATTGCATCCCTTACTATTATCTGGCGATTCATTTCTATATCAGCACTAAATACAATAAATGAGGAACAAAAAGCTTCCAAAATTGAAAGAAAGTCTTGTTGGACCACAGGACTGACTGGTAATATATCATTTAATAATATTCCTGATTATGTTTATCCTAACTCACCAAAAACTACGATGAGTTTTGTCGAGGTGCTTTGTGGCTTCAAAACGTTGTAATGCGGCAGACAATAATGATGGTCAGCAATGTCTTTATCGTTAATTGCCTTCATGTGTCCAATATTTGTATACTCATCAATAAATTTGTGATACTCGTGCTTCAAGTCAATATTTTTGTTCAATCGGGTTTTTAAGGTGAACAAACGTTTTTCAGTCATAGTAGATAAATTACCTAAGCTTAATGGTGACCTTAATAATGATAATGAAACGATAAATTTACTTTCTAAGCCTCAAACAACAGTTTCATTGAAATGCTACTCACAAAGGTCTTTCTCGGGAGTCAAAATAGCTATGGTGTAAATTCAGATGTCTTTAGAAACTTAAAAATTTTAAACAGCATATTAACAGATGGTTACCTCAATGGGCTGTAGATGCAAGAAAAACAATTTTTCAATAAACAAATAACAACAAAATTTCCTGAGCTTCGTATTTAAGCTTTAAGCATGAATTAAATTTTTTACAAATCATAGAATTCCCATTTTGACACTTATTTAAATTACGTGGAATTTCCAGAAGACGCAGACCAAAAATATTTTTTTTTACTATAACCAAACCAAAAACGAAAAAGGTTACCATCCATAAATTACATCTCATTTAACAGTATATACATTTCACCGATAAGCAGCACAAATTACCGCATCAAACAAAGTGTCGCTTTATAAAATTTTATTGTACGTACCAAAACTGTCTAAATTATATCGTTTATATATGTATTTAGGGGCCCGAGACAAACTCCATAAAATATCGCGCATTAAAACATTAAAACATAAACATTCATAACCAGATACACATCAACGTTTTTTTTTTTTTGAATGGCCATTATTACATTTTTGCTGGACACATTTCTCGTTTTGTCGTTTTCACCTGCGTCATTTAAATAATAATTTCATTAAAAAAAATTTGGAAATGAAGGAACGCGAAAAAAAAATTAAATTATCTATGGCCCAGGCCCACATCATAACACTGTATATATATATATATATATATATATATATATATATATATATATATATATATATATATATATATATATATATATATATATATAAATCACGCATATGAAAATTTTCAATTAGTGTATATGAAAAACGGTTTGACTACTTGTGTATACTGCGTAACAATCAATATCGCCACACTCAATTTTCCAAATATATACAAGAATATATTTTCATATATATTTTCAGGTGAAATAAAAAAAAAAGTTTACTACCATCGCCCACAGGTAAAAAAAATATGAATATTAAAAAATACACGCAAATACAAAAATTTAAATCATTTGCATTGTAGCCTGGGATTCGGGGAACCCAAAATAAAATAAAAATCCGAAAAAGTTATTAAAACGCTATCGGGCAATTTCACACACAACATATTTTATCTTCCGAAGATCGATTTAATTTTTTTTTGGTGTAAACTTTTTTTTAAATGTCTTAAGTTGACTTTGTCTGTGCCTTTAAAAACACCGAACATTTTCAAATATACACACTTTACGCACATTAACTTGATTTAAACAGATATAAATATTAACAGTGTGATCCATAGAATAATTTACAAGCGATATATTTTGGGATGATCCGCAAAAGTTAATCCGTATGATCAGTTTTTACAGAAGATTATTGTCCCGAATCGTATCAAGTTTCTGTCAAGTATCAATTAGTACCGAGATACAACCAGAATTTAACCAAGGCAGCATATACTCGCGTCCTTTAACATCATGCGGACGACTTTAAGAATGTACATCAAATTACTGATTTCAAAGTTGTCAGAACCTGGTTAGATTTTTCATCATCAGGGTTTACGCCCGGGGGTTTTGGGCCCAGAAACAACTGAACTCGTAAAGTTTCTTGAACAAAGATTCAATACTTTAGAAACATCATATAGTAATAGGAGTTATATATAAAACCACTTACAGATCATCCAGTTAAACAGAAAGTCGCATTAACGGAATAAGGTATTTGCGAACACGATATAGAACAAGCAAAATTTATTGAGAGTTTCAAAGCTCACGCTTGTTGCAAAACAACTGTCAGGAAAATGAGTGAAAGAGCTTGCAAAGAATGGACCACAATGGCATTAACATACAAGAGTTGCACATATATAAGTGGAGATTAGAAATCAACAGTTAAATCCATCAAACAACATTTGCATAAAGCAAAGTTAAGCAACAGCATTTAAGTGACATCTGTTCCTAATGATTTTACAACACTAACACCTGGACATTTTTTTGATATGGGAACCTACAAGAACAATGTCAAAACCCAGAATTTTAAATGATCAACCATTCAACACGTTGGAAGCTTCTGCAAAAAACATATCAAGGGTATTGCAACATTAGGGTAACCGAATATATTTTTTTACTACAAATGAAGCAATTGAACTAAAACACAAGCAAATGTATCAAAAGGGGAGCTAATCCTTGTTATAAGAATGATATCTTTCCTCCAAGGAAATTGCATTTGGGAAGAGTTCAAGAGGTTAGTTGTGGAAGCGTTGGCCTAGTTTGAAACGTTATCATAAACAGCAGTAATGAAAGATTGCTTGGTCAATCACCAAAATCAGCCATCTTCCAATTGCGGATAGTAACCGAATGGAAGGAAAGAGTCTGCCAAAACTTAATTACAACACCACAAAAGTTAGGCAAGCATCAACTGCTGCAGATACTTTGAAACATAAAGAACTGATGCAACACGAAAGAACGACCAAAGCAAACAACAAAATGTAAGCCTATTACTTTGCTCGCAAGCAATAATCTGAAGAATGGGACATACCACTGCAATAACAAGAGCATATATCAATATACGACGATTCACTTTCGATCCTGGTATTTATTTTGAAAAAATTGTTAAAGAGAATCTTAACAATGAGGAATTGAGGATTATATATCCTACTATATATAATCTTATACATTATAATGGGCAGGGCACCTAAAGCACATCGGAATTAAATGGGCCCTAGGTGTATATAAGGTCAACCGAAAAAAAGTCACCTTTTGATTTTCTTTAAGAGAAACTCTGAAACAGAGAGCGTCTACGCAGCGGCTAACGTAGTGTAAAAAGTTATCAAGCTTTCGAGAAGGAATTTTAGTATCAATTATCTATCGTATTAGATTTTAGGGATAACCTCAAAATCTGTATGTAACGAAGGAGTGGCAATCATCAACCAGATTACTAAGTAGTTAAGTATTAAAGATGTTCGCAAGAGTATATACCATCGAGAGTAGCTTAAAATTTAACTGGTTGCCATTAGAGCATGCACGTGAGTTTCTTGCGTGGTTAAAAGTGAAACAAGAATAAATCGGGTCCATCATTGAAAAAGTTCAAAAATGGTTTAGTAAGTATAAATTCATTCAGCTAGGAGAGGACTAGCAAATGGGTCAATAACCCGGCTAATGAAATTTACCGATGAGATAACACAAAAAAACGTTAAGTGTATTGAAATTTCAACTCGACTGGAGTTATTAGAAAAAGCATTTACAGATTTCGTGGCATGTGAAGAACAGGGCTACCGGTTGAAACTGGATATTTTACAACTGGATTTAACGAAACAGGATAATTCAAAACTGGATATTTTAAAACCAGAAAAGGCACAAAACGAGATATGGTACTGGATATTTCAAAACAGGATATTTCGACAAGTGATTTAAACTTAAAATGATTTTTTGGGGAAGTTCTGGAATATGGCGAATTCGGGAGGGAACTCGGTGAGTTCTTAACCGATTATGGTGAAATCCTATATTTAGGATCAGAATGTGATTTTAAAATAATTTTGGGTAAGTTCTGGAATATGGCCAGTTAGAGAGGAACTCGGCGAGTTCTTAACCGATTATGATGAAATTCTATATGTATAGGATGGGAATGGGATTTTATAATGATTTTTTTAATAAGATGAGAAAAGCACCAATTAAAAAAAACCATTAAGTGAAGGAAAATTCTATCTCTGCTTAAAATTATTCAAGTATGAAACCTTATTGGACATATTCTAGAGGTTTTCCCAAAAAAGGTTTTAAAATCAAATTTAATTATACAATTAAAGAAAAAAAACATTAAGTAAAGGAAAATTCTATTTCTCTCCTTAGAAATATTAAAGTATGGAACCATAGTAGGCCTTATTCCAGAACTTTCCCAACAAATCATTTTTAAATCCCACTTTCATTCTACATATTGAATTTCATCATAATCGGTTAAGAACTCGCCGAGTTCCTTCCTAACTGGCAATATTCTAGAACTTTTTTAAAAAATCATTTTAAAATCTTATTTTCTTCCTACCTATCGAATTTCATCAAAATCGGTTAAGAACTCGCCGATTTCTTCCATAATTGGCAATATTCCAGAACGTTCCTAAAAAATCATTTTAAGTTTAAATCACATGTCAAAATATCATGTTTTGAAATATCCAGTATTGTACCATATCTCGTTTTGTACCTTATCTCGTTTTGTCAAATCCTTTTTTAAAATATCCAGTTTTAAAATGTCCAGTTCTGAGCGGTTCCCAAACAACAGTTATCCCGATTCGAATTACCGTTGACCAGATTTAATGTATCAATTAGCACCGTTCTTAATAAGTTTTGCGGAATTTGTACTGTTTTGTTTCCATCAGCAGTAGCTAAGATTCAGGCTTACAACTGTCCTTCATCACTAACAAATGCATAAATCCACAAGAGTTAACTTGGAATCAAGAAAGTATGTGACATGAAGGAATCGCTGCTTCAAATGTACCAACTTTAATGTTCAATGATTTAAGACCATATCACCAAGTGATGAAAGGAATCAGAAACCAATTGACTAACGTTAGTTTCCACTGGCAGACCCAAATTTTCAGCGAAAAAATAGTATCGATATTTTATCAGGTGCCTACTATTTATTTTATGTGCTGGGTAATACGCAATACGCAAACCACCTAACCCAAATGACAAACTCAATGCTATTACCTTACAAGAAGGGCAATATTTTCATTTCAACTGAGGAGAGATTAAAATCATTGTTGCGTAAGTTTTGGAAACAAGAATAAAATTTGCAGTCAATTTCATGGTCAGAGGAAGATCGATTATGCGAAAATTATTTTGCGCTAGAACGAATTTATTTATGCGCAGAACCAGGACCTAAGCCATATGAAAAAGTTGACTTTTGACGAACATTCTAACGGCGATATGAATGTTTTCTGTTTACGACATCTGTAAAAAGATACCGCTACATTGAAATGGCGAGTTGTACTTGACGGGCCAGAGTCGTCATCAAACGGGACATCATTGAAAGAATTTTGGTGGTAGGCCCTACAGTACAGGATTCACTCTGGACAACTCTATTGTGATTTTACACATTTAAAGTAGTAATGTGCGTGGTGATATATAGAATAGAAGTCTTTTTGCAACGAATTATTTAAAGAGAGAGGAAGACTTAATTAACCACCACGAATTGCTAAAGATAACGTAAGACACTGCATCAGCCCCGTTTTTAGCAATTTGATTCTAAGTTCAAATTTTGATGTGATTACAGGTGCAGATGAAGAGATACCCAGTTGTAAACTACAAAACGAACTTTCACAAGTCATAGCTGAATCTGGGTTAATATAACGAAAATGGTGGTCGAAAAATAAACTTTTAAGCGATGGGGATGGCAAATCTCAAATTTTCTACGAAAGTCACAGATGGAACTGTGTAAAGGATTCATTGGAATCCTAAACAAGATATGTGTTCATTCAAGGTCATCGATAATTCAAAAATAGTTCGTACAAAACGAAATGTTCTGTCCATCGCATCACAAATATTTGAACCACAGGGATGGTTAAGCCCATATTTACGAAGAACTCAAAAATAGTTAAAATTACTACGAATGTGGTATAACTTTATGGTTTTGTATGGTTACAACTTTATGGTGGGGCTTATACTTGCTATAGAAATTTATGAGCAAAGTTATCGACGCCTATCAAACCAAAGAAGCACCCATTTGGCTATAGATTGAAACAACGATAATGTTATCGTGGATAACAGCCTGATCCTACTCAATAAATTACTGCAAGCAAGCTTGTTCATTGTCAGTTATATTGGAAAAGACCAGCATGATAAAGTGGAAGTGACCGTATTGGCCAATAAAAAGCAATGCTTTCAAAACATCACAGAAAAGACCGATATCCAATCACTTCGCATGGTGCTAAACCAGTTGGTTCAGCACCCGGTAGTTGAGCTTTGGAAATAAATCTCCAAAAGTTTACGAAGGTATTACATCTAGAAGTGACATCCAAATTGACAACCGCAGCGTTTCTTGCACCGTTAAGTAAAATTTGTTGCATCGAGGGGAGCCCCAACAGAAATCCATAATTTTGTAGGATCGTAACGTAAGCTACAAGAATATTATCAGTGGTTATTGTCAGAAGAAGGTTAATCAAAACCCATAATGATCACAGATGTGAAATTAATTCGGTAAAAATTCATCCAACCGCTTTCATCATTTTAGGGGATATATTAGCGAACCGTTAGATCAGTTAAATCTCGTCTAATCTTAGATCACGGATGACAACCGTGTTAGTTCCTAAACAAAAAAATGTATTCAAGAGTGAAAAATATTATAAAGTATTGACTTACATAAGACTGCTGCCGAATTGGTTATTTGAGCTAAAGGTTGTTGTTGGTGTTGTTGCTGCTGTTGTTGTTGCTGCTGTTGCTGTTGCGATGTCGGATGTATTAATGCCGCTAACGCTGATAAATTGTGTATATTTATTTGTGGTGTAAAATTTGTTCCACCACCGATTGATGTACTAAAATCAGGTACTACTGTTGTACTACCTCCTCCTATAAATATTTTTAGTTTTTCATTAAAAAAAATGAAGATGGACGACGGAAATTTTTACCTTTCAATAATTGATTTTGAATACTACAAATATTATGTAATTGTTGTAAAATTTGTAATGATGATGATGTTATTAAATTTGTGGCGTCTATCACGGGTGGATTTGTTGTTGTCGTTTTAGCAGGTTCTATAATATTTAGTATTTGGGATAATATAGGCGGCAGCGGTATATTTACACTCGATGACGATGAAAATTTCCATAGATTTGTTTGAATTTGATGTAATTTTTTTTGTTCTTTCGCTTTGTGATTATCGGCAAATTTAACTACGATCGGCGATGAACATCCTTTCATCGTTTGACTCTGGTGCAGCGACTGTAAATATTTAAAGAAATTTAATTAACTTCGAGTTCATTTGCGGTGAGTGCATAATTTACTTACTTTAATTGCTGCAATCGCTGATAGTTTCGATGAAAATGTTACAAATGCACAACCTTTACTTTGTCCATTTTGATCACGTAACACTGTACATTCTTCTATTAAACCAAAGCTATCAAATAATTTTCTAACATTTTTTTCATTAAGCTTTTTATGTAACATTCCAATAAATAATTTTCGTTCTGCAAAAAAAAAAAGAAAAACATATATTAGATACCTACATAACACTATCTTCGAAAAGAATTTTTTCATATATTTATGTTGCCATAATATCGAGAACTCGTATAGTAGAATTTAGAACAAATCAATACACGTTTTTGTTCTATACTCTCGTTATCGGAGATATTTTATAGAATTTTATGTTTTGTGCTGGAAATATATTATTACGTATACAGTTATATTGTTTTTCATTTTAAACCTTACGTAATAGCACACATACAGGATAATTAAATATGTTTTTCCAATTCCAAGCAAAATAATAATTAGGAAACTGTTAATTATGTACGTCGCAGATAACATAAACTTCTTCGACGTAGTCTTTTAAATTCTAATGGAAATTTAATTTACTTTTGACATAAAACGACAAAACTGCATTGAAATTGAAGTGATCAAAATTGGCTATTTGTGCAAATGCTATTTAGGTTCCCATTTTGTATTGGAAAAGGTGAGGTGTCATCTTCGAAAGACATCATCTTCAATTTTTCTATTGTCACTATAGGCAACATTTAAAGTGTTAATATTGAGTGATTGACAAAGAAAAGATAAAACGGGTGAATCTGTCAAACTGTTTGCCAAAAACAATTTTTTGTCCTAAATTGGCCGATTATGCATTTTTTTAAGGTGTGGTTATATTTCTCAGAAAACGTTTATTTTGCCCTGCATATATAAATGCTTGTAAACTTTCTATAACTAGACTTATATTTGATGTTAGACTGCGAAAGCGTCGCAATTGCACAATATAAATACATATAGTACTACCTTCATAAGAAAAAACAGTTTATCCATTGATGTTCTAGATGTCGGGTCGATAGAATATCGTCAACTATATTTAGAATAAATATACGACATTTAGGCGATTTACATATAAAAATATTTTGATTATGTTAAAACGATACCAGTAGCGACATCTAGCACATCAATGGGCTAAGATACCATGGTAGTACTATGTGTATTTATATTATGTCACATGTGAGCCTCGTATCGGTATAAAATTTACCATACAAAAATACAAATCTCACAGAAAACATCATTTACATATTTTCAACAGTTTTGTTGGGCGGAAAGATTCAATTGCTTTTGGTTTACCTTCTGATGGTTTGAAAGATTCTTTTGGAATATCTTAACCATCTTTTAAGATGACTTTACAAGTTCAAATTTTCATTCTAACAATTTTATTCCATTTATTGACCAATTAAATTACTGAAATCAGTAAGTCGGTTAATCTTGGAAAATTTGGAGTATAGGTACCTCTGCGATAATTCTTCAAAAAGCGGTTACGTTGTTACCACTTCCAGGTTGTGTGTTTTCGCATTTTTGTCGATCTCAATAGTATATACGACTTTCATGTTTTGGATTGTATAGATGCTGCCGTAGTCATTCTGGATTCTTCCATCAAAGTTCGTATTCATACAGTTTTGGCAATATCCCTCATGAGGCTCTATCAGAAGGATTTTTTTCTTTGGTACGTAACGCCAGTCATTTTTTGAGGCTGACTCCAATTCTTTACTGCAAATTTCTATTTGTGCATGTTGAAGTTCCTCGAGAATTTCTTCATTAACCTAGGCCAAAACATCGATCCACATAACTTAACCGGGGAATGAGCACTTGTTTAATAGGCGCAACTCTGGTTTTGGTGGGTACCGGTCGAAACTGGATATTTTACAACTGGATTTGACGAAACAGAATAATTCAAAACTGGATATTTTAAAACGAGATAAGGTACAAAACGAGATATGGTACAAGACTAGATATTTTAAAACAAGATATTCCGACATGTGATTTAAACTTAAAATTATTTTTTTTGGGAAAGTTCTGGAATATGGCCAATTAGGAAGGAACTCGGCTAGTTCTTAACCGATTTTGATAAAATTCGATACGAAGGATGAAAATGGAATTTTAAAATGATTTTTGGGAAATCCTTATCTCGTTTTGTCAAATCCTATTTTGAAATATCCAGTTTTAAAATGTTCAGTTCTGAGCGGTTCCCTGTTTTGGCATAGTGTGTGGGTTTGGATAATACATGACTTGGTTTTGACATTATAGCATAGATGGCGGCATCAATACGTGAACTTAAATGCATCAGAGAATCCGTATAGTGTTCCATTTTCTCCTTTGGTTGCTAACCAACGAAAAAACGATATTTGGTCTAACTTGCATAATTCTTGTGTGACTGCAAACCATCTTTTTGAAATATTGTGGATCATTACATTGTACATTTTCCATTGAACATAGTTCTGAGGATTCACGACCAAAATGCATGTTTTCGAAACCGAACTAAATTGTCGAAGAGACTATCTTGTATTTTTGGTCTCACCAATAGGTTATTGTGGAGTAATACTTCGGTCGATGAATTTACCGGGGCCTCAAACATCATTTCAACTTGGTAGTGGTACTTTCTTTTCTGTACCGCAGTATGTGGCATGGGCAGAACGATGCATTTGAATTAGTATTTGGAGTGGTTGTGAATATGCGTTCCATATGTCATAGGGTAATCTGGACATAATGTCCGGCTCCGAACAAGATATCAATGTGACCTGGTTGACAAAATGTTAGATCTGTTAGTGGTAACGATGTTAGATAATTCCATACTTGTGTGATCAACTGAATTGTTGATCTTCTCGTGACTCTTTCTGTGGATGAACCTACTCCTTTTATGATGATGGTCAACTTATGACGAGGTGCATCTATTGAAAGCTAACGTTTTTTGGTACTTGCTCGCTTTGGATGAGTAGTATTGATGAATTACTTAAGGCCTGTTTGGGATAAGCTCATTATGATGGTGGTTGACTTTGGAAGTGTGATGGAAGTTTCGTTGTATGATGGTTGCATGGTATTTACAGATTGTAAATTTTACAGTTTTGCCAAAATTGTCAGCTATCATTATTTAATTTAGTAATTAAAATGTAGGTCAACCATGGATCTCGTAGGTCACCTAGTGATCCGGTTGCCTAAATCTCTCTGATGCTTTCTTCACTAAAGTGTCTGTCAATATCCGAATAGTCGCCGCATTAACACGTGTGTTAGACTTCTGAAAAAAATTGTCAATTTAATTATTGAAGGTCTCGTTCTTCTTATCACATCTCTCAGCCAAGATTTGGCACGCTTCTATATAATTGGCGCCTGTGGTGCTTAAATGCTTGCTAAGGCCTAGCAGCTCACCTTTGAGCAGAACCTTAAGATATTGTAGTTTCTGGGCCAAAGTATCATCATAATATTTTTATGAACAGAACTATTAAAGAGGTCAAAAAAACGTCTTATTTTCAGAGCTTCCATTTGGTTTTTCCTATATGATTTTAAAATGGCTACCCACGCGCTTTCACGTGTGTAGTAATTTTTTCTGGTTTAGATTCTTCTTAGATCTAGCTCAAAGGATCAATAAATTTATGTACACTTTATGGTAAATAATTTAAAAAATGTCTTTTACTAGCAAAGCTGAATTTATATCAGAATTTTTTAGCGCTACATTTAAATGTTTTACCTGAGATTCGTGCAGGAAATCTTCACAAAGACTTGATTTTTTTACGATTAGTGTTCATTGCGAATAGTTGTCTCATTTGAATAGACATTTTAAAAGTGGATGCTTTTTTTAAACATTTGGTCCATTCTAAATCATTGGCAAGAAATCCGCTTGCTCAATGAGTTTGTAAGATGTGCATACACTAAAAACTGGTGGCACCTTTTACATGAAGAAGTAAAAATTCTAAGTAAAAAACGTCGTCTGCTCTTGATGAAACAGACATTACTCGGACAATTATAGTATTTGAAACTTTTTTTTTAAACCACACGTTCAAAGGGGTACCGGTCGAAACTGGATATGTTACAATTGGATTTGACGAAACAGAATAATTCAAAACTGGATATTTTAAAACGACATAAAGTACAAAACGAGATATGGTACAAAACTGGATATTTCAAAATTGGATTTCAAGTTCTGAGTGGTTCTCGTTCAAAAAGGATGCCGTATTTAAATTTAGTAATTTAATCGGAAAATGATCTTGAATTTAAAGGCTAATTTTCGCCAGATATATTATTCTTGAGCTATATGTAACGCGTGCATCTATAAAATGTTGAATTTCATCAAAATTTCTTGTCTCAGCTGAGAAACGGTCACTGCCAAGCACTGATGAACAAATTCTGACATTTATATATGTGGAACCAGGATGAAATCCTAATCTAACGTCGATTGATACTCGAAATTTAGAAGGAGTATTCATCTGATTTCCATCCTAAGAAAAATTTACACTGACCATGCAGAGACTAAAAATAAATCGTACGACCAATGAATGTAAAGTGGCTGTATTACATACCATATTTTTAAAATAAGCCCTCCTTGGACAAAGCTCTCCTTGGTACGGCATACAAATTACTAGTTTACACAATATTTTTGAGCCTTCTTCTCTGGCAGAGGTGCATAAGTTGTTGACTAGAAAAAAAGGATTTGGACAGAACCGGTCAGTCACAAATCTAGTTTTTCGCTAAAGATGATTTGTTCTAAATATAATGAAATATCTCGTGGCATTCATCAGGTGTTCTTGGATTTTCAGCAATTCTATATAACACAACCACCGGAAAAGCTTATGGACTGTTTTGCAACATCTAGAAATACCTTTAAAATATGTTTGTTTATGTAAAATCTTTAATCTCTTTAGAAAATTTATCGTTGGAAAAAGTGAAACTTTTTAAGATTACATCTTATACCTTCAGTTCAAACAGGTTGTGGTATTTGCAGATGATATCTATATAATTGGACTGAATAACAACGGTTCATTGATCACATAATCAATGAGTATTTAAAAAAATACGTGCCATTTTTAGTGACCCGCAATCCAAGTTGCAAAAAAAGACTCTTTGCAATAAATTGTAAGGTCATAAATATTTCCTTGCTGTAGGTAATTTAAAGGTATTAGAATGAATTAGAAGTAAGATTGTAAAGCAGATATGTTATTGAATGCTGCATTCAAAACACCTATACATACAGAGTACTAGTAAGTTTTAAAGCATTTAATGAACCAGCACTAAAGGAGACCAGCCCTAAAGGATTTTAATATTATTACCAAATTTCCACCATATATTTCTGAATATTTTCGACTCTGGCATTAAATACATTTCCTATACTACGGATGTATCCACCAAACATAAATTGTGAATAAATTTATAACATCAATTATAATAATGTTTGGTGGAAAAATAAAAATATCCGTTAAACATAGATACATATATGTATAAAACATAGTAAAATGCATGCGGAAAAACTATAAACTATTTATGTTTATATATACTGAAAAATGCAGAGCATGAGGTGAGAAATAAACTAATAATACATTTTTTTTTTCAAAATGAAAATTCAGAATAAATTTAAATTTTATTTATTAAACAACAACAACCACAAATAATGTATATGTATGTTTTATGCTGTTGTTGAATTTATATTTTATGTATTTAATGACAAAACTGAAATTGTAACGATCGTATAAATGAGATAACACGGTTTAATTAATAGTATTTATGTATATGTATTGCGATTACGTAATTGGTGGGTGGAGGTGGGTTAGTGTGTACCTATACATTTTTTGGTAGTTTCCTCGTTTGGTTTTTTTGCGGAAACATAAATTATTTGGAAAATATTATTTTACTATTCGGCAAAGCATCGAGGTGGCAGATATGAATTTACTATTTTTACGTTTAATTGTATTTAATTGTCTCTCGTTTGACAGTTTTTAACCGAAAAACTATAAGGTGAACTAGAAACAAACATAATAAACACTTTTGATGTATAACTCTAACATGATTCCTTCTAACAATATATTGTTAAAAGTCACGTTGACGCTCTATAATTGTTCGCCATTTGTAGTTAACTGCAACGTTCCAGACTATCTTTTGATAGAAAATGCATTAAGATCTGAGGACATTCATGGCTATTTTTATGTAAATTTCTTGTAATTATCTTTTAAATTCAGTATTTCTTATTGTTTTGTGTGGTATGGCTGAAAAAATTTCACAGAAAGTCCAATGTTGCATTTGACAAGCAGTACGCCCAAAAGATTTGCAAAGGTTACCAGCGCAGCGTCTTTTATTCATTATGAGAATAACTAGGTGGTAAACTCCATCGAAACGTATTGTTGTTTCTACAGAGGTTTCTTTAACTTTACGCTTCGGATTGAATTTTTTGGCAATTTATCTTCTGAACTCGAGCTGTGACATTTTCGATTGACCCAAACGATGTAGTTGCCATGCATTCTGTACAGAAACATCTATCAGCCAGGTAAAAATAGAGCTCCACCACTTTTATTTTTGTAAGAAATGCGATAAAGAGCCACATTTTGATCTAAACGGTTGACCCCACACATATATTTGTTGTATTCCATCATAACACAAGGACGAGGCACAACGACCTTGCTTTTATCATGTTAGAATATGAATGTGTCTCAAAAGTGGTTGAACAACAAACTATACGCTATTATCGAACCATTTTGTTATACATAGCGCCACTTTCATTTATTGTTGTTGATTTACAATGGCCACGTTTTGCCTTCTCCATCTGTTTTTTCAATAGAAGTGGACCTAATGTAGGTGTATGGTTTTCGTGGATTGTTTCACTGCCACTATATCCACGTGACTTCAAATGTTCTAAAAGAGGTTGACGTAAAATGCAAATGGCAAGTTTATGGTAACCTCAGGTACTTCGAAGATCATGCTAACGAGTGGTGCAGTATATTTGCCATAAGTTTCTTCGTAGTCTACACTCAAACAAGGATTTGTTCCTTGATACACTTCAACATTCACCATATATTTAGAAATGACTAGAGTTTGTAGCCAAATCGAAATGGCTTTCCTTTAATAAATTGCTTACATCTGTGTCTTCCAAAGTAGCCTATCATACTTTCGTATCATATTATCATATGAAAAATTTGGTTCTGGATGAAAATGTAGCAATATTTTAGATTTAAAATGGTTCGTAATTGGACGAAGCTTCCACATTTTATCTGGATTCGGAGTTTCATTTGAGACGGCATGATTGATATCTTCAAAGTAAAGAAGTTGCAAAATTTAGTTGAATCAGTTTTTTCGGACGCTGTTGAACATAAGCTAGTTCCGCAACTCATATTGGTTCCTCCATGTACTCCGAAGACTAGTGTGATAATTATAACCACTGATCAGAAGAATTCCAATTAATATCCGTAGTTAGCAACAGTAATTTTAGGATTCCCTTTCTTGCGAAACACCGCATATTTGGCTGATTCGTCTGCTATAAGTTTCATCAACTCGTCTTCAAAAAATTGTTGCTCATGCGGCTTAAAATTGCGGCAATCGTCATAATGCTCTTTAGGAAATATTAAAGTCATGGCGGTGGAATTATCGTCGACGTTCTAGGTGAAAATTGCATCGATTCTTTTAGTTGATTTACGTCAAGCAGATTTTTTTGTTTTAGTTTTCATTTTCCGTTTTCTACATGGCTGTTTGATTGAAGCTGAAGTCGAAGGTTCGTTTGATGTTGGAGAACTAGGCTCGTTTACATCAGCAAACAATGGGATACACGGTGCATTTTCCACGTCACCAAACAGGTGAAAAAACCCTTAAAACAATTTTTATTACCTCGTATAGCACATTCAGGGCTGATTAGCATAAAGAATCCTTGATTATTTTATAAAAATAACGGAACTTAAAGATAAAATCTAACTTACTTTTCCATACAGTCCATTTTAACTTTTTTCACAATATTTTTTTTTCTCAATTTTACAACCTCCTTCCAGTAAGAGCCAACGCACAAATAAGATAATTTGTCTAACCAAGTAACTGTTGTCCCTTTACAAAACCAAACTAACGGCAAAACGTTTTTAAATTTTTTGGTTCTCTTTCTATATCGACACAAAAGATATAAGACATATAATTTTTGTTGCCATATGGGCAACACTGGGACTATCCGAGTTAAAATGAAACATAAATTTTTTAAATTTTTTAAATTTTTTTTTTCGTGTTTAACTTTGATTGGAATATAAGCTACAATCTAAACTTGAACCGGACCTTAAAACGTCCGTCAATATTTTTTGATAGACATCATTATTAACTAATGATCCCACTTAAATCTCTTCTTACACGTAATTGTATGTTTTTGATTCGGTTAAAGTACAGTTGAAATTGGAGCATAATGCAGCTCATGATAATGTGTAAGAGATATCATATTGCTTATTAATTCGGTTTTGTATCGTGTAAATCTTTACGCCTGTCAATACTATAAATTAAGAGAGGTACAGAGCACTTGGCATATACGGTAAATTTACTATGGCAAGTTGTATGGATAGCATGCAATTTTGTTGCCGACAGAGAAGGCAAATTTCCAGCGAAATATTGTTATTGCAGTATATCCATAAAAGGACCAAACTTGCAAAAGAATGAATAAATTGTCTAGTTATGTAAATTCCAAGGTGTTTGTTTTCCTTTTATCCATTATAGAATAGACTACAGATGTGCTACACGATACAAATTTGGAAGAAATACGCAAAATAATATAACTCAAAATGAATAATAAGCTCAATCGCAATTAGCAAGATATTTTTCCTGTAATATAATAACAGGTATAAAAACAACAGTCTAGGTAATCGATACTATATAGTTGTAAAATTTTATACGCAAAACCAATATTCATGTCCCTTGCGGTATTCCTAATTATATTATTATTTATATACAATCAATCTTAAAACTTTCCCAAAACTTATTAGAAATAAAACTTTGGTCTGAAGTGAACAGATATCCCCTTTATAAACGATTTTATAACAGTTTGGAATTGCCTATATTATAACATATTTGTATTGTTTCATGTATCACATAAGTTAAATTGCAATGTGGAAATATGTAAGACTGTTGAAACACCAACTGTAGATACAAATGACCCTTTTGTTCAGAATAAAGAAATCATAAAATTTTTGAACTATCCTTATGTTAGCCCATGAGAAGATGCTTAGAAATTGTAGAAACATCCTGTTAATATGGGCGATCACACACCATCAATGCATTATCTTTACGTTTGGTAGATAGTCAAATGATATTCTTCAAGAATAAGACGAAGTAACTGTACGAAAAGAAGTGACACAAAATACTATATTAACAGCGTGGTTTAAATAAAATCTTATACAGGTTTTGGAGTAAAATTTTTCCACCGTTTTCAATCACAAAGAATGGCAGAATGAAAAGGAAATAAAGTTACTAGACGAATTGATGCTATTTCACCTTGATATACGTAGAACTATTTGACATTCGTTTTTTACTAGTAAACGTTAAAGGTGTGTACCTTTTACAATGTCTGTTGAAAATTAACCGACGATTAACAATTTAGTATTTCCTACATATCGTGAAACTGCAAGAGAATTTTTCCATATTGGTAAATTGTTATACTTAGCATAAAATAGCATAAAATAGCGTAAAATAGCATAAAGTATCATAAAATAGCATAAAATAACATAAAACAGCATAAAATAGCATAAAATAGCATAAAATAACATAAAATAGCATAAAATAGCATAAAATAGCATAAAATAGCATAAAATAGCATAAAATAGCATAAAATAGCATAAAATAGCATAACATAGCGTAAAACAGCATAAATGTTAGTCCTGGTAAGTCATTTTTGGTACACGGTGATTTTTAATTTTTTAGAATTATGGTTATAATATCTCTAAGAGCCAGTCTTGATCATAAAAAAAAAATGAAAAAGCAATGCAAGCAATAGCATAAATAAGCATTAAATAGCATAAAATATCATAAAATAGCATAAAATAAAATAGCATAACATAGCATAAAATAGCATAAAATAGCATAAAATAGCATAAAATAGCATAAAATAGCATAACATAGCATAAAATAGCATAAAATAGCATAAAATAGAATAAAATAGCATAAAATAGAATAAAAAATAGCATAAACGAGTACTAAATAGCAAAAAATAGTATAAATAGCTAAAATAGCATGCTATTTTATGCTATTTTATGCAATTGTATGCTATTTTATGTTATTTTATGCTATTTTATGCTATTTTATGCACTATTTTATGCTATTTTTTACTATTTTATACTATTTAATGCTATTTTATGCTATTTTATGCTATTTTTGCTATTTTATGCTATTTTATGCTATTTTATGGTATTTTATGCTATTTTATGCTATGTTATGCTATTTTATGCTATTTTATGCTATTTTATGATATTTTATGCTATGTTATGCTTATTTATGCTATTGCTTGCATTGCTCTTAGAGATTTTATAACCATAATTCTAAAAAATTAAAAATCACCGTGTCCCAAAAAGGACTTACCAGGACCACCATTAATCCATCACAATATCGTACTCCTGTATGCGATTTGCCAACATTCAGTTTACATCCATAATCTTTCAATGATAATGCAGATCACTGTAATGGGTGATGATCGTTACTTCTCGTGCCACTCGTGAGAATTATAATGATGAGAAATAATAACCTTACTAAATTAGAAAACGAGACGGATGAGTCTCTAACAGCACCAAATCAATCATCATCTTTGCAAATCCAATGCGGATTTAACATCATATACAACTTCTTGAAGAAGACGCTAAAAACCTTAAACATAACCTAAAAATGAACTACCAAACTGGTCCTGAAGCTCCGTTTGAAGTGAAAGCCCTAAACCAGGAAAAAACGATAAAGAATGAGAAAGATTTAGAAAGAGAAACTAATTGGATAATGAGAAAATCAAAAAGGGCTCTAAAAAGCAAAAAAAAAAAACCCAAAAAAATAAATACATTAAAATGAAAGCTGAGTAGTCCCCCAGAAATGAGCATCAGATATCGGGAGCAAAGGTAAACCAATTACCAACCATCAGCAAACCCAAGAACGAAACCACAACCACCAATCAATATTACACATGTCGATAAGTTTAGCGTTAGCCAGGCGTTAATGGAAGAAATGACAGAAAAGGAGTATAAGCTTATGTTACTAAACAAAAACGTTTTAATGGTAAATATGCCTGATCCAGACGGTTATAGAAAACTTTCAACTGTATTGAATGATAAAGGTCTCCAATGGTATTCATGTGAAGACAAAAATTCCAGACCCATTAGAGTATAGTTGCTAAATACATTAAACATGTAAACCAGATGAGTTAATTGAAGACCTCAAAAGAAAATATTTAGCGGTCTTAGATGCAGTTAATATGTTTAAAACTGAAAGGAAGTATACTGGCAACGGAAGGATATACTGTTATCAAAATAAAGGTACCACTATTCACTCTGATCTTTGCAAACTCAGAGAAAATTGAGAACATCTTCAACATTAGGAACATCTTGGGAATGTCCGTATATGGAGCCATTGAAAAAGGGGTAAGGGATCATACCACAATGCAAAAAGTACAACCACACACAAAAATATTGCAATCGTGAAATAATGTTTAAAATGTGCGGGAAAGCAAGATACAAAAAATAGCCTGATAGATAAGAACACTTCAGCAAACTGTGCCGACTGCCAAGAAACCCACCCAGCTAGCTATAGAAAATGTGAGCCAAAACGCTGCAACACAAGCCAAATAAGGAAAACAAAACCAAGCCAATGGGAGCAACGAAAAGAAAAGAAATCCCGACAAAATCTGTCATTACGTTCCATAGTGTGAAAGTGGCAAAGGGATTCTAATACGCACAATCAACAAGACAAGGACTATTTGAGCCTTCAGATCAAAATGTTGGAATTCAACAAGCTATAACAACAATGTAAAACACCCTAAATGCTATTGTTAATGGTCTCTTTAAATAGAAGAACATTTACAGTTCCTAAAGTTAATCTTAAACACCAAGTAGGACATCAAGGAAAAATTAACCAGATTTGTAGCATAAAGTCGGCTTATCTGCTCTCTCACCAAACAACAATTAAAAAAACCCCAAGAATACTAACCTGGAATGCTAATGGACTTCTACAGCATTTTCCAGATCAAATCTTTTTGAATACAAAAAAAATTGATATATGCTTAATAGATGGGAGCCCTTTCACTAGAAAGTCTTATGCAAAAAAAAAGGTTACTCTTATTACCAATCTATATATCCATCAGAAAGAGCTAGGAGTGGATCAACTGTCTTCATCAGAGAAAACATCAAACACTTCGAAGATGTCAAACATGAAATAGAGACATAACGCAAATTGTATCATCTATAGTGTAACTAAATAGTTACAAGAAGCTGCAGATTGATGCGTTATATGGTCTACCAAAGCATCATTTTAAAATGGATAATTACTTTTCAATGCTCAAGATGATGGGCTCAAATTTTGACAACGGATGAGTGACGAGACTGCAGTGCCTAACATACGCATTGGGCTTCGTGACTGATATCACTTAAAATTAGAGAACTATTATAGAAACAAATAAAAACCCACCAAGGTAAATATACGGGAAGACCAATTGGGAAAACTTATCGTGCTGTAAATTGAGGAAAGTATTGATCTCCAAGTCCCAATTAAAAACCAAACTTAACTTGAAAGAGAAGTAGGGCTCCTCATAAACAATATTCAGATTGCAGCATGAGAAAGCACTTCTTCTGCCAAAACTAAACCTCAAAAGAATGAACATACACGCAGGAAATAAAAAATCTGGTCAGAGAAAAGCGGAAATACATCGCGACCTCCCTAAACAGTTCTATATGAGATATTAAAAGCATCATTTCAGATTGAAATACGAAGGAGAGTTTTCATCACTCAAGATAATTGAAGCAGGCGTACCACAATAGAACATGCTGAGGCCAAAAAAAATGCAATAATCTTGGCGAAAGGAAGTACAATCGAAAAGACAACCAGCAAATTACAGCACACTGTGAATGAGATTGTCCACTGGACAAAAAATGGAGAATAAAATTGAACGAGCTAAAATCAACCTTCACCTACCTCATAATATAAATACACATAGTACTACCATCTTAAGAAACAAACAGCTTACCCATTAATATTCCAGATATCGGGTCGATATAATATTGTCAAAATTTACGATAAATATATAACATTTAAGCGATTATAAATATAAAAACATTTTAATTATTTTAAAACGATACCAGTAGCGACATCTACGAGTCAATGGGCTAACATACCATTGTACTACTATGTGTATTTATATTATGCTTATACCTATTTACATTAATAGGCAGAAAATACTTCATGTAAACATGGCAAAATACCTATGGGTATGACGCTTTACACCAAGTTAGAATGGAAAGATGTCAAGAAAAAATGGCCAAAACTGGATATAAAGTTCAGAAAAGTGTATTGGCTCATTGGAAGAAATCGTATAAGCAAATACTTAAGCCTGGGTGGACCGAATAGATAATCTATACATAAGGATCTAAAGATGGAAACCAGCAATGAAGAAATCATAAAAAATGCCAAGAAATATATCCAGCGTTTACAACTCCATAAAAATACGGATATTCAGCCTATTCACAGTTCACTTATTTATGTTTTAATCTGAAGTTGAAAAGTGTTAAAAACACTGTGCACAGGAGTAACTGTGTGTTTCAGCGCCGTATGTACCAACTTTATTACTTATAATTTGCATTTCTAAAATAAAATTAAAAAATTATAAATCAATTTTATTTATTCTGGTATTGGTTTCCGTTTTAATTAAATTACATTTTTTTTGTGGATGGTGGAAATTACACATTTGTTTACGAGCATGTATTTGTGTTAACAATCAAAATTTGGTAAACATTTTATTTTTCATAACCTATGGTTGACATGTTTATTTTATATGTATATGTACCATTGTCATGTTTAATGTTGTGTACATAATATTGGCTACGAATCGGTACATCGTGTAAATGTGTTTTCTGCGGGCTGGCACCTATATATGTTTTTAGACATAGAATTTAAAAAAAAAATGTTTTTGTTCAACTAACATATACAGTTTTGTTTGTGTGTTGATGTTGTTATACTCGTAAAAACTAAAATGTTTTGTTGTTTTGATGATGTTTTGAATGGACATAAACATGGCGGAAATGTAGGATTATTATTTTCAGTATATATATTTTAGTAATGGACAATGGTTTTTATATTGTGTGTTAAAGCATTAGGGACTATACTATATTGTACAAAATGTATGAATATATATTTTTTTGTCGAATGCATTTTAGCATTTATATAGACAACAAACACATCTAGACGTGACATATTTGTAACATCCGAAACACCTATTTCGATGTTATTTGTGCAGAGAAATACATTTTATGGGTTCATTGTCTGTATCATGTATATCGGATAACATTTGTCTCAAAACTTTTATGCCTAATCTATATATTTTATTCGGTATTATTCTAGTTCTAAAATTGCTGTACAATTTGATTTACTGAAAAAGATGTAAATTTTGAGAATTAATTGTTCTTTTGTTTTGTTATGTTTTATGAAATTTGTTTGGAAGTTCTCCCAATTCTTTAGTGATTGGCCATTTTTATTCTCATCGATGCAAAAGACATTCAATGCACATCAACTATATGCAGATTCACTTAAGTAAACTTGACTGGCTTGACCAAGAAAATTTACGATGCGTCGAGCTTTCATTTGATCCAGCGGTTCCTGTTTTTGCCGACTAGGATGTCATTCAGCATTATGAACGTTGTGGTTATATTTTCTTGGCTTTGACAAGCTGGTCACTTTTGTTTTTTTCTCTTTTTACACGTTTCTCGCCTTTAACATCTACGACAAATTGTTTTCGTAGTCTGCGGATCACTTTAAAAAGGGCCATCATAAGGTTGAGTGAGCCCTGTGGGAACTTTATTTACGCGTACGAACACATATTCGCAATATGTGTTCGTACGCATATTATATCATGCATATAGTTGATCTTAAAGTGGCGTTGGAGTGAGAGGATTATCCACAAGAAATTCACCCGGTAATTTCAAAGTTTGTCCGTAGACAAGCTCTGCCGGTGAACACTTTATATCCTCTTTCACTGTTGCTCTGATTCCTAACAGTACAATGGAAACTTCTAAGCTCCAATTTATTGTATTACCTCGGGCCATTAATTCTGCTTTAAGTTGCCTATGAAAACGAACCTAAAAGTTTAGTTAGTTCAGTAAAAAGTTTCGATTCGAATTGGCTGCCCTGATCCGTTGTTATTGTTGCAGGAACACCAAATCAAGAAATGTAATTATTAACGAACGTTGTTGCAATCATTGCTGCTGTCATATCAGTCATAGGATATGCTTCTGGCCAACGGGTAAATCTGTCGACACGGGTTAATAAATATTGGCATCCATTTGACGATGGCAGAGGACCTACTTTGTCTATGTGTATATGCTCAAATCTACCTTGGGGTATCTCAAATTGTCCTAAAAGCGATTTTATGTGCCATTGGACTTTAGATTTTTGGCAAGATGAACATGACTGTGCCCACTGGGTTACGTCTTTATTTATAATAGTTCAAAAATAGCGAGCTGGAATCAGTTTACGTGTAGCACGAGCTCCAGGGTGCAAAAGGTTATGGAGCTGCTTAAAAATTTGCTTCCTCAAAGGTTCGTGTATGTACGGTCTGTTAGTACCAGTCGATACTTCGTAGTATACCTCGAAACCTGGTAGTTTGAAGCTTTCGAGGCGAAATGAAGCTTTCTGACGACGCGAACCAGATAAAATGTTCTTTAGTTCCTCGTCTTCGTGCTGCGCTGAAATAATTTAGCTATAATCAAGCTTTACCTCTATCGTATTTATGTCTACTTGGTCAGTAATGCTGTACGATGTATCGCTGCACTGTTTACTGATTCTTGACAATGTATCTGCTACGACGTTGTCTTTACCTTGCACGTGCTGAATATCTGTTGTAAACTGGCTATTACAATCTAAATGCCTAGATTGGCGAAGATTTCGTTCAGTTTTAGACTGTATTTCTCTAATCAAGGGTTTATAATCGGTAAATATTGTGAATTCCCGATCTTCTACAAAATACCTAAAACGCTTTATGGCTAAATATATTGCCAATAATTCCCGAACAAATGCAGAATATTTTCTTTCTGCATCTGACAGAACAAATTGTTGAAACTTCTTAACTGATTCCGGAGCGGGGAGCTCCATAATGGCATTAATTCGCTCTTGAGAGAGCAGAATGCCATTAGGAGTTATCTTGTGGCTTACAAATCTAGAGAACTTGCGCCGAATACGCATTAAGAACTCTTAATATGCACATCATGTGCAACTAATCTATCAAATAGTTGTTCTAAATTACTTTTGTGTTGAACTTCATCGGAAGATGCCACTAATATATCGTCAATATAGACGAATACGAAGTTTAAATTCTTAACGACTTCGTTAATAAACCGCTGGAATGTTTGTGCGGCATTGCGTAAACCAAAGGGCATTCGAGAAAACTCGAAAAGGCCAAAAGGAGTGGTTATCGCTGTTTAATATATATATATATATATATATATATATATATATATATATATATATATATATATATATATATATATATATATATATCTATATATATATATATATATATATATATTTATATCTTCTGGAGCAACGGGAGTTAAATGGTAAGCTCTGACTAAATCGATTTTCGAGAATATATTATTTTCATGTAAATTCATAGAGAAATTTTGGATATAGGGGATCGGATATCTATCCGGGGTTGTGATTGCATTTAATCAGCGATAATCACCACATGGTCTCCAATCAAGATCTTTTTTCTTGACCATGTGTAAAGGGCATGCTTCTGGAGAAGATGAAGGCCTGCATATGCCTAATTCGACCATATGCTGAAATTCCCGAATGGGATCTAATCTTCTCGGTCTTGTTACTGGTAAATGACCTGCAGTTACTATATGATGAACAATAGAGTGTTTCACTGGTGTATTATAATTTGGCTCAGCTGTGAGCGAAGGGAACTTTTTAAGAATAGTTCCATAGCCATTGTCAATTGCAAAATGTATTGGACTTGCAATATCTGCTTTAGTCTCTTTGGCACATATGGCAATCACTACGAAAATAACTTGTTGCACCAGCCTAAATGTGGTTTGCAAATCATACATACAAAGTTTTAAATTTTTCAATCAAGCATTGCCATGCATTTAAAAAAAAAAATAAACAAAATTCTAAACAGTTACCACGTCATTTGTCATTGACAACATGACATGGTATAGTGATTTAGAATTGTGTGAACATTTGTAAATTTTATCTACATTTATAATTATTACAAATTAGTTTCATTCAATCCTTAATTTTTTATTACGAAAGTGTACATAATTAAAGGTAATTAGAGAAAGTCATAATGACACTTGAGCAGCAGAAATGGAAAGGGTAGTGCGAACGTGAAAGATTTTCACATATACATGACTCTATACAAATTAACAAAAAGCCTTAAACATAAGAACATCAGAGCAGAAGGAATGCAAGAGATAACGAGATCGTGATACATTTTACTAAAAATGACTCTAGAACAACAAGCAAAAAAAATTCAGGTGGAAACAATTCGAAGACAAAGTTTATTGTTGATATCTTCAACAATAAACCAAATGCAATTTTTTTGGGGGAAATAAGTCCCGAATGTAATTACTGCGGAACTCGATTCTTTTAAGGGGAATAAGGGACTTATGCAGAAAAACATTTGGATCTGCAATAAAGTGATAAAGTTTAACTTCTCCCGTAAAGACAGCATCCCAAACCTCTTAGATCCTATTTAACGAATACGGATGAAGTTTTCGGCAGAACATACTGAAATTTAATGGTGGTTTTGGATTTGGAGTACAAGTCATAAAGCTTTCGTGGTGGTCTCTATAGAGATTCGCAATCTATGGACAGATATATCGTCTTACGCATAATGACATTCAAATGTGAACCGTCAAGTCAAGGAAAAAAACCTTCCAACAGCGAATGAAGATGAATAAATTTTCACTTCGGCAGAAATCTGAACTCCAATATTGATTATATACACCGTGTAATGGTGTAACCTAGATTCATGTATGTATTACGAATTCAGTACATATACTCAGCTAAAACTTTACACAAAAAGGACATATTGCAATATTGTTCATCTGTTGGCTATTAATTTTTTTTTGTAAATAAAACTTCGTTCTCCAAGTTTATTAGTGCCTACATTGTTTATCTTGGTTTGGACCAAGCAGTATAAAATTCCAAATTGGATTATAAAATTTAAATTTCGTTACAAATGTATTCGCTTTACACCCTTCACCCATATCACTTCCAAGTTTGCTATAATCTCAGTATACTAATTTACACACACACACACATACCAACCAACCGCAACTTTAATTCCATTTCAATTGTAAAAAGAGTTTCGCATTTTTAAAGTATCATCAAACAACTTTTTAAATTTATTTCTCAATGGGCTCGTAAATCTTACAAAGATTTAATAAAAACGCAAAAAATAAAAAACAAAAAAAATGAAAAATTTCCATAAAGTGTTAATAAAATAAGAAAGAAAATTCAAAGTACTTTTGATGTTCATTTTAATGTTTTGTGAGTATTTTGAGGTTAAAACATTAATAAACAAATAAACCCAACCGATTTAATGCTGGATAAACATTTTATCAGAAAACATATTTTATGTCGTAACATAAATTTTTACTCACCATTACGATTTTCACAGTCGGCCGGTTTCATTTGTATGGGATGATGCATCTGCAAGAGAAAAACATATAAAAAAAAAAACGAAATCGTTATCATATCAATATATAATTTATTAAATTGTCCTAAATCGTCCTTATTATCTGCAATTATGCAACATATGGACAATAATTAAATGATTTAAATAAATATGCAAAAATCCATTTAAACATAATAGAAGCAAAGTATTTTTTGGAACTATTCCAAAAACTTTGTACATTGTCTTCATATACGATACTTGAATATATACAAAAAAAAAATACATAACAAAACAAAAAAATTAAGGATACAACATAAAAAGGATTCATTTATATGGTGAGTATATGTAATTATGTCGAAAATATATAAAAAAAAAAAAAAATTTAATTGGAGATAATTGGGATAAACATATGTCAGTATATTTTTGTCGCATTAATTTTTTATGTGTTAATTTAATAGTATCAGAAAATATATTCATAATATGTATTTTTATGTTTTTAATCTCGTTTTGTGTTATTAATTTATGAGAGGTAACTTTTTAACTTTTTACATTTTAAATACTATTTTTACGAATATGCAGTAAATGTAAAGACCCATAAATGCAGTCTTAACAATAAAGTATTAATTTAAATCCTGCCTATTTAGGCAAATGTAGTCAACATTTGCCTATGTATTTAAAATTAATGTTACAAGAATGATCCCTTTACGTAACCAAAATGCATAAACAATGAAAGCCTAATAATACAAACACAAAATATAAATTGATGTTGTAAGAGGTGACTTATTAAATTTTGGAAAAAATGGGATAATGAAAAAAATTTCAAAATTTAGCGGTACTCTTTGAAAAAATTTGTTTCATTAAATGTATGGACAAAATTTGGTGCTAAATAATTAAAACAATTTAAAGAACGATTGTGGAAATAGGAACTAGAAATCAAAAGTTCAACATGAACGATATATGTGCAATATAAGCAGGGACCGTAAAGTAGTATCATTAAATAATAACATTTGGAAAATCAATAAGGCAGAACCAGAAGATTATATAGCTCTCTCTACTATATTAAACACCGATGGGTTTGAATAGTACACGTATGAGGACAAAAATGATCGCTCAATCAAAATTATGGCTCTACCAATCTTGTTCAAAAGAATACATTATAGAAGAACTAGCACGAAAAACTTTTAAAATTAAAGATACAGTCAATATCATCAAAAAAGAGAAAAAGCAAAGCAGGGATGGAACTAGACTAGACTAATCCCACAGAACAAAAAATACTTCAATGCTTGTCAAATTAATAAAACCTCACCTTTAAAATGTGTTAATTGCACAGGGGAGCATTCGGGGAGTATCACTATCGAGGATGTGAAGTTGCAATAGAACTACAAAAAATGAGAAATAAATCTCGAAATGCGAAACAAAACCATGTTAAATATGTACGAGAAGCAGAAAAAGAAAGAATCGTAACCAATAATAATGTGAGAGCACAAAGTGAATGAGTAAGCATAAACTTGAATTACGCTCAAGTAGCCCAACAAAAAGACCAAAGACAAGAAAAAATAAACCACATTTTACAAGATATATTGAAAAATCTAGAAGCTATCAATAAGCGAGCCTTTCATCGGATTACTCCCTATTTATTTAAAGCTTTTTGTAATTAAAGCTTTAATAAAGGGGATTAAAAACTAGTCAGTAAATAAATATACCTAAACAATCTGACAGGACCAAAGAACTCAGACTATTCTCTATCGAAGGCTTTTTAGGCCCTAAAAAACTCAACCTACAGGTCCCTCCAATTAAAAACAACGATACCTAGACTAGAAATCCCAAACAAGAGGCAGATCAGTTTGCAAATCATCTAGAGCAGAAATTACAACCATATCCAAGTCCATCTGCAGAGGAAGGTCACAGCTTTTTTTTTTAAGACTTATCTATAATAATGCATAAACTAAATTGGGAAATAAAGAACAACCTAAACGTTAAAAAGGCTCCGGATATGACTTAATAATGGGTCAAGTAATATTAAAAGCTTGTCAGAAATAGGAATGAACAAATTATTATACATTTTTTTTTGATTCTAAAACCAAACAAACCACCGAATGAAAAATTTTCATATAGGCTTATATCTCTGCTTCCAACGCTATCGAAATTATTCGAAAAATTAATTCTAAAAAGACTGAAACTAATAAAAGAAGAAAAAAGCTCGACTATAGTACATCATAGAAATACCGATTAAATCGAAAAATCCCTTGAAACCAAACAAAAAAGCTCCGGGATTTTCCTAGATGGTGGCCCAAACATTTGATAAGGTATGGCATCAAGGGTTTGCATTCAAACTGCATCAGGATCTGCCAAAACCAATGTATGAGCTATATTGAAATCGTGTATTTCAGACAGACACTTTCGAGTACAGTATGAGAATAAATACTCTTAGCTAAAAAAGAGTATAACAGCAGGAATGCCACAAGGTAGTGTCCTTGGGACTATTCTCCTATATACAAGAGACATGCCCAATACTGATGCAACTATAAATCTGAGAGTTGAGCTCATACCAATAATGATCAATTCACAAAAAGTACCGTATGCAAACATGACTAAATATTTAGGTATGACTTTGGATGCTAAACTAAGGTGGGAGGAACATATTAAAAAGATATTAAAAAGAAGAAGAATTAAACATCAAATTCAGGAAAATACATTGGCTTCTAGCGAGACACTCTGAGCTCTCAATTCATTATAAGCTTCTGCTATATAAACAAATTTCGAAATCGGTATGGATCTATGGCATACAATTCTGAGGTTGTGCTAAGAAAATAAATATCAAAATAATCCAAAATTTCCAAAATAAAATATTACGATCCATTGTAAATGCATCACGGTACATTAGAAACGACAACCTTCATAGAGGCTTGAAAATGGAGTTTGTCGCGGACGAGATTATGATTATCCCTCAAGGAAAAACTTTCAACGCCTGCATGAGCATGCAAATCAGGATATATGTTGTATGATCACCAACATCACTATATCAAGAAGGTTTGCAAAGAACCGAACCATTGGACCTATAACGTGACCTAGATGACAGAATAACAGCAGCGCAAGAAACCTACTTAGTGAGAAATCACAAACTGGGATTACCCTTTAAGGCTTAATCCCAATAAATGTATAATAATATGTAATGTAAATTACTAAATTACTAATTTAATATTAATTAATTAATAAAAAAGTAACAAACATTTTTGCAAACTTGGAAAAAGTTCTAGTTCATTTCCTACACCAGGCAAATAAACCAGATCACTGATAAAAGTGATCTGGCACTGTGTCGAATAATAAAGATAAATAATGACATAATGACACTCAACAATAGGACTTTTTAAAAGTACCATTTGATCTTTATGCAAACTCCTCAGCTTTTGACATAATTTGGATTGCAAAATCAGAAAAAAACAGTAGAATGATTGCACATCGTGACGAGCACGGGATATCAATTAATTGGCGTAAATGCAGGTTTTTGATAAACACTATTAAGTATTTAAACACTTTATTTCGGAAAACAGTATAAGGATATAATATATAGATACTACGAAAACTTTAAAACATTTTCGGGCTAACTGGTTATACTTTTGGAAGTTGGTTAAAAGAATGTCTAAATTACCATCATGTGTAACCGAATTGCATACAGATGCGAGCAAATTTGCCTTGAGATTCGTTTGTTACAAACATCTGATAATTCACAATTGAATTCAAAATTTTTAGAAAGAACTGTACCTGCTACTAGTCGAATGATCTGGCGTTTGTTTATGCTTTGAAAGTATTAAGTCTATAAATCTGTTGCGGGCATTCCATTTTTTATTTTTCCAGACTGTGCCGCTTGTAAGAAAAAAGTGAAGAATTCTACTCCTTTAAGAGTACGATTATAAATTGGAACACAGATCATCATTGATGAACTTCTACTTTATTATGTGTATATTGCTTACCTGGGCAGTTTACAATCAACAGGAGAGCAATATACAAATTTATGTATATATACTAGACGTTTTTGATAAATTTACAAAGCTTGAATGGCTGTACCCTGCAAAGCCAAAAGCAGAGGCATTCCAAAATCTAGTACTCAAAGTGGTAAAGGATAATCCAAAGCATATTAACGCTTATATCTTTAACCGTTTACCCGGATAGCCATTTAGTTTCAAAATGCTGGTAAATTTTGGTAGTGTTCGGCTCTTGTTCCGTGCGGCATCTTAAAAAGTACTATTTTGGATCGATTTTTAAATAGAAGCATGACGTCACTAAATATGTCGAAGAGAGGTTTTTTATTCTCGTATTTTTACTTTCTTGTTCTTTGACCACCTACCTACCCGCGTAAATCAATGTGAGAGGATTGTAAGAGATTTGGGAGCGCGCTTTAAGAAGTTGAGTAAATATATTTTTCTTCCATTAAAATCAAAATATAAAAAATTGCTATTATCGTAATCACGAAGCTATTATCGTATTGAATCTTTCAATACATATACATCTGAACGAAAATAGATGTCCATCCACGCAACAATATACATTTAGCAAATAAACACCTAAACATTTTTTTATTACAGTCAATATGCTATGGTTAATCGTGAGGACCTCAATATGTTGTATCTCAATGATTGCCCCTACATAGGACTTTGCCGCCATGTTACGCTATCATTCCCATTTTAAACTTCTTGGGACCTTACATCTCACATCATTCTCTCTTATCTGTTTATTAACATTAGAATCATTTTCTTCGGTCACCTAATTTTGACTAAATGGTCGCCACATCATCTTCTACGTCAGTAGTGGATACGAACATTATCCTGCTGAAAAATTCTATTCGGGATAGGTTGATTTTCACCTAAATATTTTGCAAAATTTCATTCAACAGCTCTATGTTATCTTTTGATTTTATTTGAGTCAAGTTTTTAAAAAAGGAAATTTTCTAAAATAGCAAACTATGGTCAAAATCATTTAAGAATCGCCTCCAAACTTGGAATGATTCATTTAACTCATCAGATTAGTCTAAATTAAACTTGTTTTCGTTCGAGAAGATAACATTTTCCCAATTGGATTCAATGGGCATGTGTTATGTATTTTGGCTCATTTATACGGGTAGATCAAGTTTTAATCAACAAAATTGTTGATAATTGTTTGTGAACTGACTATTTTACAGCGATTTCCAATTGGAATACTTATAGGCTCAAATTTTTTATATTTCTTCGAATGTTAGTGTTTTTTTTGCTCATTTTTAATAGAATTTTATAACACATTATATAAGGTCAAAAAATCTCCCCGGTTTTCCAGTTACTGAAAAATTAGTTGTAATTTTGCAACTGGTGGGCAAAACTGGCACGCAAGCTATCAAGAAGTAGTGGAGGCATTAAACATCAACCACATGTCAGTTTGAAATCATTTAAAAAAAGCAGGCTATAAAAAAAGCTCGATGTTTAGATGTCACATGAATTAACGCAAATGAATTTGACTAACCGAATTGACATCAGTGAAATGTTGCTGAAACACAACTTAATCGAATCATTTTGAAGCGAATCATAACAGGCGATGCAAAATGTGAGAAATACGAGAATATCAAACGCAATACCTCATGGTCAAAGGCTGGTGACCCTCAACAAATGATTTCACATCCTGGATTAACGGCAAACAAGGTTATGTTGAGTGTTTGGTGGGATTGGAAAGGAATTGTTCATTATGAGCTACTGAAACGTGTTGAAACCATTAATCGAGTCCTGTACTGTGCTCAACTCGATCGTTTGAACAAAGCAATCAAGGGAATTATGTTCCATCATGTTAATGCACGGGCCCACACATCTTTGATAACTTGGTTTAAATTGCACCGGTGAAAATAAGTTGGTCAATTTTTTTGACAATAAACCACAGAAGTTCTTCACCGATGGAATTCTGAAGCTACCCGGGAAAATGAAAATGTCATAGATAATAATGGTCAATATGTACTTGATTAAAATTTATTTTCAATAAAGAAAATTGGTCAAAAATGTACCAAAAAACCGCGGAGACTTTTTATATGACCCGATTTTATAACAGTTAGGTGGAACATAAGGTATTTCTATGGCAAATCTAGTACAGGTATGCTAGTTCAATTTGCCCTTACGTGGAATTATAAAGGATGTTATAGTTTATAATTTTATATATATATATATATATATATATATATATATATATATATATATATATATATATATATATATATATATATATATATATATATCAATTAAATTTCTAATTTATTCTAAACTAATTACACAAATTTAACTTACCCCATCTAATGTTTTAATATTATGTAGCGCATCTTGTGCTTTTAGGGCGGCTTTTCTCGTGAAAAACGTCACAAAACAACAACCTGGAAACAAAAAACGAAATTCTATGAATTTTTATAGTCATGTAATGATGATCATTAAATTTAATACTCTTATTAAAAAATAATTTAAATAAATATATAGTATAATTTAAATACAAAAACATGAAAAATCTAATTTATTACAAATTGAAGTGAAAGTCAGACAAACATATTATAAATTGTCTTTGATATATGATTTTAATGTACTGTGCCTAACGAACAACAACAACAACAACAACAAAACCCAATCGTATGTGATATAGTAATCAAAATTATGTTTTATGTAAATCACAAACATGATACCGAAAAAAAGCCTTTTGCACATGTGTGTATGTATGTATAATGAATGTATACATTATAATGATGTGCACATACACATGTACATACATTTTATGACATTTTATCAATATATCGAATTATACAGTAAAAATGTATGAACAAAATATTTTTTTATTATGTCATTCTAATTGGTTTCTAATCATTTTTGTTCAATTTTATTCGATTTTAATTAGATAAACGTTTACAAATTTATTTGGTCATATTAAGCCTCTTAATTTCTTTTCAAGGTTATAACAATTATTGCAGGAATGTCAAAAGTTAATAAACGAGCTGTCACAAAAAAAAAATGGTAAAATGGTCACATGTTTAGTAAATTTTTGACAGTAATAAAATTTTATCAAATCGGTAAGCAGCCTTAAAAACTCGAGCTAAAAAATTGTTTGTCTCTTTCTATTTTTACATCCGTAAGGTGTTAACGCAATAAAATAAGAAAATCAGTTTATGTTCAGCACCTTCGCAATAAAAATTATTCACCATAAACAAAATCCTTTTACAATTTTTTTTCCTTCTTAAGCACATAATCTCACCATCTTAATACACTCATAACGGGTTTTTCATTTTATTATTGTTATTGTTGCAGTATTACAATACGGTAGCCGAAAATAATCTTCATAAAATATTTATAAAATCGATTTTCGTTTGTATTGTTACGATATTTTCATTTTTCCACTTTCCCATTTTTTTTTTTGGATTTTGGAAACAGGAAGAAAATTTCTGCTTTTAAATTGCAATTTATAGTATTGAATTTTATAAAAATGTTTATCTACAGTAAATTTTTGCGCCGGTAAATTCAGATAGTGAAAGATGGTACTAATCTAAATAAATTATGGATCTAAAGAATTTTTAATTGTATTCATAACTGGTTTTCATAACTTCTACATTCTTTATAAATGTACACTTTTTAGTTCCTCAAATTAATCTTGTATGCTTGGTTTTATACATTTTTTGATAATGGTTAAATCAATCATAGTAGTGGTTATAAGTCTTAATCCGATGTTGAAAATTTTAATAATTATGCCAAAGCCCCCTGGAAAAAAATGTCTTGCGATAAGACGAAGAGAAAACAGAAATGAATCGAAGAAGAAGACAAGGCGAAACCACCCTTAAATGAGAATCCAGGCTAATGCAAAATAGAGAAAGGTATAGGGTAACCAGAGAAGCGGCCACCCCTGAAAGAGCATCTAATAAGAGAAATCAATCAAAGAAGGAGACAAGCTGAAGCAAGGCCCGACAAAAAATCAAAACTGCCTCTGATACTTTATTGTGCCTCTGATCCTTTGTGCATCATTAGACCAATGTCTGTGACACGTCAATACTGTGAGCCAAAGAAGTAGAAAGGTGAAACTGAAGGAGTATACTGCAGCGGTGGAAAGGTTTAATTTCCACAGTTATTGGATTTCCGAACCTCTACGTACTTTTCAGCTAAGACAGTCAACAGAAGATAAACATTTCATGGATAATATCAGAAGGTACAACAACTGTTTTCAGATGACATCTTTCAGCACAACCAAAGAAATTTGTGAGCAATTATCCTAATACATGCCGACATTTGAGGTGCAGGGTTATGTATATCACCGCATTGGGAGTTTACAACCATTGCCAAACGAAGAGCCTACATTTTTGCAAGCTTATTTTGTTGGAGATAATGCATAACAGTCAGACTGGCGTTACGATAATGTACCACAAACAAGGCAAGAAATGGTCCTTCAGTTACCAGACATGCTGTGTCATAATAACTTCTACGTTCGTAGCTTCAAATCAGTCATGGAAAATATGGGGCCTGAATTGAAAGTCGTTATTCTATAGCAAACGAAACCCCACAGGGTGAGCATAAGAGACGCTTTGCATCAATGCATCGACAACATCAAAAGTGGCTGTCATCATGTTGCGTGAAGAACATGGAACAAGAGACATAGTTTTAGAAAAAAGGAGTGGCACCATCCAGAAAATTTTTGACACACACAGGCCCTACGAAAGCATACAGTATCCACTGCTATTCTGGCAGGGAGAGGATGGATATCATTTTAAACTGCGACAAAGGAACCCGATTACAGGAATGCCATAGGCAAGAAGATTTCTGCCATGAACTTCTACACATATACAGGATGATGATGCGGTCTTTCAGCTTCAACATTTTACTGCGAAGGAAAGACCGCATCAATTTATCGTGGGTATGTACGCCAAGATAGAATCTGTTGGGGTTTATCCAAGCATTCACCTTGAGAAGGAACAGAGAATTAACTTTACAACTGAAAATGCTGCTCAACGTGCACAAGCCCCTCAGAAAACAACTCAGACGTCGTTTTTCACACTTTGCACCCACACGATGAGTTTACACGCACACTACTTTACCATCAACTTCCAAAGTAATACACTTAGGACACCAGAAAGAATACTTGGAACTACCAGAAACAGCGACAGGTTGTACCGGAATAAGCAGAAATAAGGTTCAGCGATGCACTCGGCCGGGTGTACTCCGTCCGTTTCAACAACTATGAATGCTTCCACCTACGACTCCTTCTGCAAGAAATAAGAGGTCCAAAGTCAGTTTTATATTTGAGAACAGTTGAAGAAAGACTCTACAAAACTTACAAAAAGGCTTGCCAACTTAGAGAACTTCTGCGGAGAACAATGACTATTGGAATTGAAGACTTGGACTATGAACAAACATGCGAGTTTGTCTTTCTGCCCAGCAATTCGGAGATAATTTACTTGAACTAGGAAATGGTGCTGTTACTTTGGATCTTTGAGATGGATGTATAGAGATGCAAACCATTGGAAGAATTGTAGAAAATCAAGAAGAACTAAAACAAATGGTATTTCCAAATGTAGCACAGTATTTCACTGGTCACGTTTGGCTGTGCCAAAGAGCAAGTTTTGCCCCAAGAAACGAAGTTGTCACTATCATAAACAAGCAAATTTTACAGGAATTTTACAGATTCATCGACACAACATGCGACGCACACGAGACTGTAAACTACACGACAGTGTTTGGGAACACGTTAGAACCACCTGAAGTACTCCCGTACAAACTGGAACTATAAATTGGAGTACCTATCATGCTGATCAGAAATTTGCATTCAGTTCTGCACTCTCCAATGGTAAAAAAATTTCTGTCAAAAACCTCATGCCTAACATTATTGACCCATCATGACTGGCCTTTCAAACGGTGAATACGTTTTTCATACCAAGGATCCCAATCTACCCTTCAGATCTGCCATCCAACTTCAAACGCCTCCAGTTTCTCGCCATGAGCATAAACAAGGCATAAGGACAATCGCTGAAAGTTGTTGGGTTCCATTTTTCTCAACCGTGTTTCTTCCATGGTTAACTATTTCAAAAGCAAAACCGCCATTTTTTTACATCTTAGCTCCAAATGTAAGGACATGCAATTTGGTGTATCCAGAAGCTAACTAAACAAGTATTTCGATAAAGGAACTATTTGTCTTTCAAAAATCTGCGTGGGAATCGTTTCATGCAAATTCCGTCTTTCATGCATGGAGAGCGTGAATAAAATAACTATTATATAGGCAAAATAACTTTTGCCGGGTCAGCTTATATTTTTATAAATGTGCCATGGTTGGAAAACTTAAGCAAACAGCACTGTTGCTCCAATTGTGGTAAGTAAGCTTTTGAAAGTTTATGCATAGTCGGAAGTTTTATGTTATTTTGTAAAGCGCATAGCTGAAATATTTTTTGTTGAACATCTAACTCGGCAGTACTAAATGGACCATAGTATATTGATCACTTTCATTTCCTTGTTGATGCTCAAAATCAAACGTGTCGCTTGCAGGTTTTATTAACTGTGCTATAATATTTAAAAATGTCATTTTTTTCACCATTTTTAACACTACTGCTCGTAATGACTTTTATTTAGCTCTTTTACAAGGCTCTTTGAATATTGTTCTTTTACAAGATAAATAATATATTTGTATAATAGAAGCAATTTATTTTAAGATGGCGCAGCTATGCTACATAAGATTCTTTCTACCTGTCCTGCCATTCCAAGTTATCTCCACTGACGATGGATCTCATTTGATGTTCTGAACCTCCAACTATTCTGCCTAAAACCAATAGGGCTACTGTCCTCGAGAGAAAAAAAATTTCAACAGGAAGAACATCTTTGTTGACAGTAAACAGTTTTAATCCTTTCAAGTCAGCAGATCCAAAATTCTGCCGACATTCAAAAAAATCAGTGAGTTAATGGTTTCCTGGTTTGATCTGATTTTTAAAAGGGGTCTGGATTTATATCACATTCCAATCAAATGGACTGAAGTAAAGGTTATTTTTAAAACTAAGGCGGGAAAACGCTCTCATTGCGACCCAAAAGACCTTAGGCTCTTTAGCTTTTACTCGTACTTCTTGAAAACTTTAAAGATACTGATAGAATCTTGTATTACATGCTCAATCGAGCAGGTAAAGTAAGCATCATATCAACATGCATACTGCAAGGGGAAATAAGTGGAAACTACACTACATTCTCTCTTAGGTCCTATCGAATAATCGCTCGAATATAAAGAATTCTCTTTGGTGACCTTCTTTGATATAAAAAGAGCCCTTAACAATGTTAAACCAGGGGCGAGCATGCAGGCACTTTCAGATTTGGCACTGGATGTGGCATTCGGATGCCTGATTAATCAAATGCGCAGTGAAAGCATCATTTTGGCTAATCTTGGTGAGGCATCCAGGTGAGATACACCGCAAGGTGATGTATTATCTCTCTTTTTTGGAACTAGGTCATAAATAACCTGTTATTAAACCTAGAAGGGCCTGGCTTTAAAGTGATCGCTTATGTAGATGACGTTCCCATCGGCACCTTAGGCAAATATCCTAGCACCCTCGAAAATCTTATGCAAAATGCTCTTAGTATCCTTCACAAATGGACTAATAGGTGCAATCTACGTGTTAACCTCCTGAAAATGGAATTGGTTCTTTTTTCTAGAAAGTACAAATGTCCTGTTTTAAATCCATCTCTTAACGGAGTTGGTTTGAATATCACAGATAAAGTGAAATTCTTCGGTCTTATTGTAGACAGCAAACTAAGCTGGAAATTTAACATTTAAAGATAAAAAAAGCTACGATAGTGCTGTACTCCTGTAAGGATGTCATTGTGAAATAATGGAATAACCAAAGCTATTAAGCAAGGTTCAAAGAACTGCCTTCCTGTGTAGTAGTGGTGAACTCAGGACCACTTCAATTCAGGCACTAGAAATTTTCCTTTATCTAATACCTCTTGATATCTTAAATTAGGCTTAAACCAATTTCTGTGTGAACCTGTAGTAATAAGGGTCACTTATCTATTCTATTGAATAAGGAAATCCCCAAATGTGTTCCTTGCAGAACACCCGACAAATGTTGTCGGGTGTTCTGCAAGGAACTAATTTTAAACCTCTCTTTTTGCTTCCCTGATCACTGTAGTGTCTTTCTGGCGGAGATTTTCGTAATCAACGAAGCTATAGACTGCATAAAGTATTATGTAATATCTGTAAGGGATGTTGGCATTTTTAAGGACAGTCAGGCTTTCACTAAAGTTTTATAATAAAAGAGCGTTTCACTATAACTGAGAATATTAAAACCGATGGACTCGCTCGATAGGATATACCTCCTGTCATATCTTACCATGCAACGCTGATGCAGAAGTACCGCTTGCTATGTTTAAACTTCTTCTTAAAAAAGACGCTTATGAAATCACAAACAATAGATGGTCAAATTATGTCTCATGTGTAATTAATCAGCAAATTTGGCTTACACTAGGCTTATTCAAGTCTAACTTATTAATATTCAGACGACAGCGCAATATTAGCAGAATTGTGGATATCATTAATCGACACTGTCTAATTGGTATGAGCATGCAAGTAGACTCGGTGTTCTCTTTCATGATTACTATAGAAGTTGTAGGGATCAGATCCAATCCGGACTCGGTATAGGCTAAAGTTTTTAGGAGCTCGTCTCCTGGATGACCAGTCGGACCTCAGTAGGATGAGTATTAGGGACATCAACTGCTTCGTTAGAATCTCGAATTGGTTCTAGACGGTATTGACTAGAGAACAAAATTGTTGTGGTAAGATTATACCGACCAATCGTGCCTATGCCACGTCCTTTAGGACGGTCACCTTAACCTAACCTAATCTAACTATATATAGTAGTAAATTAAGTTTATGTAATCTTAAACTCCTTATAAATATTTAATGACATAAACCAATAAATACAAATCACAAAACCATAATTTACACATGTAGATTTGTGTATGATTATTACACAATAATAAAATTTTTTTAAAATTATTTATCTCGAAATACATAAATCATAATTTATTCACCCATATTCCGTATCATAAATGAAATTAAGGAGAAAATCTATTGATTATATGCTATATGATTACTAAAATATTACTATACATTTTTCATGCATCTCAGATAATTTAAATAAAAAATTTTTTAATCAAATTGACCAAAAAATATTAAACCTTAAAAATTATCATATAATTTACGCAATTTACACAAATTTATAATAATTTTTTTTTTAACAATTTATTAATAACAATAATCAAATTTTGTGGTATTGATTTATTATTCAATCAATTTTCGATATTATAATATTTAATGAAAATTTTAAAAATTATATAATCATAACAATAAAAACAAAAAATATTAAATATTTGATAGTTTTTTTTGTGGTTTGTTATGGAGGAGATGGTTTTTCACATGAACTCTCTGTATGTTCTATATTTGGGTTAGTAGCTTTAAAAATTTAAAACTGCTCATATATGGATTTTTATCTCTAATACTGAGTGTCACAAAAATTCCGAAATGGTTAAATATTTTAGAGGACTGCCAATTATTTTTAAATAATTTAAATGGTGTAAAGTGAAATCGTTGCCTTTTAAAGGGAAGTTTAACGTTTGTCCTTGAAATGTCCTTGTTATTTATTCAGTAATGATCATATGTTTGGAGTATCAAATTAAAAAAATAGACTTTTCTGGATTCAACGCTTCAATTTGGCTCAATTTAAGGGTAAAATATCTTTATTATTAACAGTTTAAGAATTATTTGTTAGAATTTCCAAATTCATTTTGTTTCCTTTTTCAATAAGTAATAGGCCTTTCTTGGGAACTGGTAAATTAAATCAAGCGGTAAAATATATATAATGGAACTATATTAAAATCAGTTCTTCCGGGAGCACTTTGTTGCTCCTCTTAATAAAAAAGCGATGTTTGTTTCCATTGGTAGAACGATGCCAGTAAATTAAGCTTATACACGATTTCACAATGCCAATAAAAAAAATTATTTTGAGGTTATGAAATATATAACTTAATATGGTTTTATTAATAATCAATTTACCTTGATATGACTTTGAAAAGTTATATCGAGTTCGAATTGCTCAACAGAAAGACCACCATTGAAATTTCAAAAGCATCACTTATCAGGTCGACAATATTTTGCTAGATGCTGGGCTGGAAAAAAATCAAAATAATCTATTTCACTCTAAACTATATGTTCTGAAAACTCAATAGATCGAACACATAACGTGAAGTTCCAGAACTTTTTGTACACTCGGTATATATTGTATACATTGTTGGAAGGTTATTAATATAAATTGATTTTTTCTTTTATGTTCAGATGATTTTAAATTATTAAATTAAAAATGTCAGTCGATGTAGGTCATATTTATGCTGCTTATATTTTGAGGATAAAAATTTCAATGGTATAAAAGGTACACTGTCACATTTAAAAAATGTATGGTCTTATAGCTGGAGTTTTTGAAAATAAAATCAATCAGGTTTACTATCATTTACGGCTAAATAAGAAAACTTTCAGTTTATATGAAACGTTTAAATAGACCTTTTTGGTATTTACTATACTAAGTGAGTCAATGTAACAAGAACAAAGCAGATTTGTAATTGGAATAGTACAGTGGGGATTAATTGTATCAAGTCTGTTCATTTTGCAATTATCTGGGTCTGAAATCCAAATATGAAATCTTTTTATGAACTCCACAGTTATAAATTAGAAAATGTAGCTACTTAACTCTCCCATAAGCCCCTTTTTGGTTATAGTTAGATTTTAAAAAGGTTTAACGCATACCCTGTGGTTATAAACCAGCTACTAATATATCTTGATTATGTCCAAATGCGAATATTAGCAAAGAAGCCACTGCAAGAAAGGGTAAATTAAATAAAACTTCTCAAACTTAGTAGTATAAAGACTACCCGTAGAGGTTTTTTAGGCTTTATTACATCAAATTATAAGTTGCTTGCAAATTACGTGAAAGTATCTTTTGAAAGAAAAGTATTAAATTGGCGATTTTATTCAAAGCACTTACCCGTTTCAATTATAAATTTTGGTCCAAATTTATTAAAATATTTTCCAGAGACTTTAAGAGCCCAGAATATAAACTGCAGCAGAACGGAAGCATCTACTTTTGGAAAAAATATTTTTCGAGAAAAATGCAACCTCATTTTGGAATCCGAATTTGGGGAACTTTTTAATTTGCCAAATGGAAAATATTTTTCGATTTTTATAAACTTTCTTCCTTTTTTTGAAAAATTTTACAAACTTATAAATTTTTTAAATTTTAAACTTTTTATTTTTAAGTACATATTTCGAAATTTTGATATTTTAACCATTTAGGGAACTTTTTAATATTCCTAAATATTTTGAAATGTGATAGACTAACCGTAGTGTATTTTTAAGCATGGTATTCAAATTGTTTATAGGTTAACCATCACGTATGTTTGAGAGTATTGGAAACTTTATTTATTTTTCTTAGAAATTTCGAAATTTTGGTTTTAAAATTTTTTAAAATTTTCTAAATTCTTATTAAAAAATTTAATAGACTTAGAATAATATGTTTTTATAAATTTTTAAGTTTTTAAGTAAATATTCTGAAATTTTGAAAGTTTAACGATCTGAATTTTTAAGGTTTTTGGGAATTTTTAAATTTTCCTAAAAATTTTCGAAAATACCAAAGACAAAGAAAATTCTTCTAACTTACCATTATATAATTTGAAGGATTTTGGAAATATTTAAATTTTTATAAATATTTTGAAATTTTTAAAGACTAATTTTAAAATTATTTTTTTAAATATTTGGGTACCTCTTAAAGTTTCTTAAATATTTGCAAAATTGGGAAGGTTAACCATTTTGATATTTTGAGAAATATAGGACCTTTTAAATGGATTTAAATATTTCGAAATTTTGATAAACTAACCACTTTGTAATTTTTAGTATTGAGGGATTTTCCTTAATTTTCCTAAATATTTCATAATTCTGATATGTCAACCTTTAATTGTGTTTGTGACAACTTTACGAATATTCTTAAATATTATAAAATTTTGATATACATTTATTTTTGGTAAATTTTAATTGTGTTAAAATTCCAAAATTTTAAAAGATTAACCAGCATGTATTTATAAAAGTTTAGGAAACATAGAAATGTTTCTAAATATTTTGATTTTTTGATGAACTAATCTTAAGAATTTTGAAAAATGTTAAATCTTTCTGAGTATTACACAATTTTGATAGACAGCATATTTTTGGAGAATTTAGAGAATTTTTTGATAATGTCGGAATTTTGATAAACATAATTTAGTTATAATTAATGCTCGATATAATTTGTTTTAGTTTTCAGAATTTTCAAATTTTTAAATTTTCCTAAATATTTGGAAGTTTCGATAGCCGAGTTTCTGTTAAATTTTATGAATCAAGTTTTGATTCATACAATTTAACAGAAACTCTGAAAATTTTTAATTTTCCTTACATAATTTGAAATATTTAAAGCCTAACCATCATGTATTTGGTACGATTTTGGGATTTTTCTAATTTTTCTAGATTACCTGCAGTTTTGATATACTAACTTTAACCTCTAACATTTTATAATTTTAACTAACCAGCAGCCATATTATATTTTTGAGAATTGGGGGAATTTTATATTTTTTTTAACTACATAATTACAATTTTGATTGAGAAGTTTTTAAAATTGCCAAAAATTTTAAAATTTTGATCATATATTTGGCTATTTTATATATTTTTTAATTCATAATTTTGATAACCTGACAAAAATGCAGATTTTGAGAATTTTTAAATTTTCCAAAATATTTTGAATATATGAAATACTAACCATCATGTAATTTTGAGGATTTTGGGAACTGTCAAATTTTCTAAAATATTTCGAAATTATGATAGATAACCATCATGTAATTTTCATGATTTCGACTTTTTTTAAATGTTAATAGACTATCAGTTTTACTATCTTGTTTTTTGAGAATATTAAAATATTTTCAGTTACCTAATAATGTCGCAATTTTAATAGGTTAACCGTCAAATATTTTTGAGAATTTCAAAATTTCGAAATATTTAGGAAAATAGTTATGAGTCGAGATTCTCAAAAATTATAATTTTAGTAAGTTAGGAAATTTTTTAAATTTGCCTAAAAATTTTAGAATGCCTACCATCATGTATTTTAAAGATTTTGGAAACTTTACAGATGTCCCTAAATGTTGTGAAATTTTAAAATGCTCGACATCTTGTATTTTTACAGACTTTGGTTTTGTAAAATTTTTTCAACATTCTTCAAGTATTTATGTGGAATGTGGAATCATTTTAATTTTATAAAATATTTCTAAATTTTGAAGGGCTAACTATTTTATTTTTTTGAAGATATTGGAAATTTTTCAATTTGTTTAAATATTTCAAAATTTAAAAAGCTCAAATTCATGTGTTTTTTCATATTTTTTAACTTTAAATATTTTTTTTAAATATTTGAAAATGTTGATTGCCTAACAATAATGAAGTTTTTAAAATATTCTATGTTTTTGAACTGTTCTAAATATTTCTAAATATTAACATACTAACCATCATGTAATTTTGAGCATTTTTAGAATTATTCAATTTTCCTAAATATTTTAAAATTTTAAAGAATAATCGTCATGTTTTTTTTTAAATATTAAAAAAAAATTTATCAGCTGACTAACCATTATGTGATTATAAGAATTATAGATACTTTCAAATGATCTATATTTTTTTTAAATTTTTAAGGACTAACCTTCATATGTTTTTGCGAATTTTAGGGTCTATTAAATTTTTCTACAAATTCATAATTTTGATAGGAAATTATTAAAATTTTATGAATATTTTTTAAATTTGGATCATAGATTTTGAGGACTTTGGCTCATTTATCCTTTTCTTAAATTTAAAATGTTGATAACCGACCAATAAACTTTTTAGAGGACCAATAAACCTTTTAGACTTTTTAGAGGATTGGAAATTTGTTTACCAAATGTTTTTAATTTTTGATGAATGTATTTTTGAGGATTTTAGGAACTTTTATCGTCCTTAAAATTTCGAAAAACCGCAATTTATTTATGACGATTTTGGGAATTTTTTAGGATTCAAATATTTCGAAATTTTGGAAGTCCTTAAATAGTTTGCAATTATGATAGACTAACCATTATGTAATTTTGGGGATCTAGGAAATTTGTAAATTTTCTGAAACACTTCACAATTTTGATGTAGTCGTACCTTACGTCATGTGATTTTCAGAAAATTTAATTTTCAAAAATATTTTAAATTTTCAAGTTATCCGTTATGAATTTATGAGAATTTTTGAAATTCTTTAAATGTCTTTAATATTTCGGAATTTTGACACTTACCCATGCAGTTTTGAGGATTATGAGAACTTTGCTGAATTATGATTGTCTAACCATTTTGGAAATTTTTTAGTTTTTCTAAATATTTCAAAATTTTTAAAGACCAATCGTTATAGATTTATAAAAATTTAGGGAATATTTTAAAATTAAGTTAGATTAACTTTGACTAGATTGACTAATTATGATAGACTCATAATTTAAATTTGAGGATTTCAGTTATTTTTTAGTTTTTCTGAATATTTTTAAATTTTGCGATACTATAATCAGCCTCCATGTAAATTTGAGAATTTTAGGAACTTTTAAATTTTCCAAAATATTTCATAATTATGATAAGTGTACCGTGACATGCATTTAAAAAATTTTAATTTTCCTAAATACTTCGAAATTCTGTCCGATCAATGAATTATGCATTTTTGGGGGTTTTGGGAACTTTTAATTGTCTTAAATATTTCGAAATAAACTTTGACAGATTAACCTTTATGCAATGTTGAGGATTTTGGGGATTTTTTAATTGTCTTAAATATTCTAAAATTATGATAGACATCATGTGATTTTGAGGATTTTGGGATCTTTACAATTTTAAATTTTTTTCGAGATTTTGACAGATAGATTTTATAATTTGGCCATATATTTTGGAGGAATTTTGGAAATTTTTAAATTTCCTAAATATTGCAAAATGTTGACAGCAAAACCACCATGTAGTTGAAAGCATGTTCTTACTATCCGTATATCTTTTCTGGTTACACCAGAGCAGATGTAAAAATTTTAATTACACCTTGATCTAATGGCTTGGTCACCGAAGTATTATTTGGTGGTAAGTCCCTTAACAGCACTTTTTTGCCAAAGATGTCATTATCAAACCAAATAATTTTAAGTAAAGTTTACCTGAAATAAAGGCAAGCATGCGTATTTTCAACCATTTGGCACTTTGTTTTTTAATAAACAAACTGTCTACTTCTACTATGCAAAACTACAAAATTTGCAGTAATTTAATGAAAATATAACTTCGTTCGTAAAAATGTCACTCACCTTTACTAATCCCCGTCCCTTTATCCCGTAACAAATTAATCGAATGCACTCGTCCATATTCCTCAAACATTTTCTTTAAATCGTGCTCATCCATTGTCTTCGGCAATTGACCTACGAACATTTTTATAAAATCCGGATCAGGGTGTTCACTCTGCATCGATTCGTTCATCGTTTGCTCTACGGTATTAGTTAAATTTCTTTTTATCATATTTATATCACTATTACTGTTATTATTATTAATATTGTTATTAATAATGTTATTATTATTGTTATTATTTTCTGTTGAATTTTCATTATTCACATTCATTATACTACTAAGTTCTGTTTTTCTGAAACGAGACGAGCAAGACAAAATATGAAAATCATTAGAAAGCTGATAACGAAATAAATTTATTAAGATATTATTGAATGATAAGACGATTTTTGTGCTGTTTGGAAATTTTTTTTTGCGTCTTGAACATATCAAATAAAATAAATTTAAATTGAATTTTGATAAGAAATATAAATGTGTTTATGATATGATCCAAAATGTGCTTAATGTGCTCGAAATCGTTGCTCCCTGCAAAAAAAAAATCAAATTATGTCTATTTTTGTATAAATTTGATATTATATAAAGATATGGGGTGTGTGTATATGGGTGTGTGTTAGGTCATTTCCAATGATTATATTGTGTGCGTGTAAGCTTTAAGCACATCATCAGAATATGATGAAATCAGCATTAAATACGATATAATATATTATATGATTGGCTGTGATTGACAAATTATGGATTTTGATTTCATTCTTGGAAATGTTGAATATTGGGTAATTTGGCTTTTAAATTATCATTGTGTATGTGTGCAGAAAATTGTAAATTTATAAACACTCCAAAAATAACGACCGTCAATTATGCAGTACTTTTCCCGCATATATATGTTGGTACCATAATTTAGTTATAAATAATATACAGTCAATAAATAATTACACGGCTGACGTATATCGATATGTGTATGTCACACACATGGTATGTACAATACAATTATGTTGAACATGGTAAAAAATAAAAAATAAAAAAATTCTAGATGCTATATAAATTATTAAAATATATTCTATCAAACCAAATCAACAGCACAACGACGAATAAAATAACGACGAGAACGGAATGAACCGTACATGAAACATTTTTTTATGTATTTTTATGAATAAGTAATATTTTAATTTTGGATAACAACAAAATGTGAAATTTTTATGCTTTTTAATGTTGTTTTGTGACAAAATTAACCCAAAACCGAACCAAACGTGGGAACGCAAACTAAAATTATTCATAAAATTGTTGAAAATCGATTTGAGAATTTTTGACAAAATTTGTTTTTGTTATGCTAGATACCTATAGTATAAATTGTGGGAACGTATATGATGTAGAGCTGATATTGGAATCAATCATTTCATTTTCATTATTAGAAGGAAATGAGTCCACCAAAAATTCTAAAAAGAGGCCTTTTTTTTAAAATACTTTAAATAAAGCGTATTATGGTTCAAGGTTATTTCAAGGTTAATTTAATTTTTTGACAGGAACCTACATTTTTTAAATATAAAACCTGGTTCTGCCTCATAAATTCTTTGTTAAGTTTAACAACCTTCTGGACCTCTAGAAGCGCCATAATATTTATTCTTTTTAACTTTTTGTAGAATACTGAGGTCTGATTAAACCTGTAATCACGACTGCCAAATGCAAGCGCAAAACAATCTCTCGCTCGTTTGTTCCTTATCACATGCCATAGTTTGGGTTATTGAGTTATTGTATAATAATAATTAAAACGCTTTTGAGACCAATTTTATTAAGTCTATTCACAGGCTCTTAATATTATTGAAATTAGATAATTATTAGGTTATAACGACCAAGCTTTATTTCCACAAGTATGCAATGTGAGTTACAGAAATGTGAAATTTTAAGATTATCAAGGTCATTAGTAAAGACAATTAAGGCTGTCTTTGTGCTATCACCGCAACCAGTATTAACTCTTATAAATATTGCCAGTCGACCTACTCTACCTCGTAATGTATAGACTTCCTGCAATTTCCGCCCTCTGAGCCGTGGCCGCGTACGCCCCTTCGACATTGCATTTATTAACAAATAGTCAGAGAAAACTCGGCTCACAGATATAATCTGTGGTTTTGCTATATTGTGTTGTAAGCATTTCGTTACTCCTAAAAAACCTACTCAGTTACCCTTTAGTTTTTGTACCTGATAATAAAACTAAACTAAAATTTTATTTTCCTAAAAGTAACCTTTGTGCTAATCTAAGATTGCCTCTTTGACCTCTTCTAGCTGCTTAAAGTCGTTCACATCATAGCCAAATAATTCAGGCGAATTTTTTTCGACGCCGATAGAGTCAACTGACATCAACCAAATTATTGTTAAAGCTTTTCTAAATATTGATTAGTTAAAATGTAAATTTTATTTAACTTTAGATTAAGGTTTGGGCTTTTGAATGCTTGGAATATAGTTAAACATTTTAATGAGACTGCTGTCTTGGTTTATGATTTCCATGATTTGACAGATTTGATGTAAACTTCTACGTTTCGAATGAACAATACACGATAGGAAGGATTAAGTCTTTATTACCGAAAGATCTTAAAGGTATGTAAACAATTCTCGGATAACTTTGGATTAACATTTAAGGGATAGCTTTTAAACTAAGCTATACGTTGTAGCATGTGATTGGTATGTTGGATTTGTGACATCTCTTTCAGCTTTAATCTTAATGATAATTACAGTATACTGTTTCTCTACGCTTTTGATAAAACCGGCGATTTAGGTCGTCATTTAGGCGCGTGATATACCAGACTTTGTTTTTAATATTATCGAAACCGGGTGCTTGTAACTTTTTCATAGACATTGTTGCAATGATTAATAGCTCCGGGTACACTTTTTTGTGGTACACGGGTACACGTATCGGAATGAATTATGGCAGAATGCTAAATATTTGCATTTTTTGTAGTCTCATTTGGCGCTACATTGTAACTGCTTCTCTTTTGTTTGTTACACTATCAAAACTGCAAGTCAGGTTTCCTGGGTGAATATTTTTTTGTGGTTTGCTTTTATTACAGAGATCGATGAGCGAGCTTGTTATTTTGTGCAGCTCATGTTTAATTGAAGGTTCAATGTTATCATGTGCTCTTGCCGATTAAAATGTAAAACGATGAGTGAATCGAAATTGACTTAAAATATTTGTACGAATTATTAGTGAAATAAAGGTATACCCCATACGAATATTTTCTAAAAATTACTAATTTTACAAACACATTACTCTGCTTGTTGGCAAAATGTCATTAAGTACAGAAAATACCCAAAACCTGATTAAATTTATAAGGTTTTCTTAGGCAAACGGGTTCATTATTTAGCTAAACCTATAGTTACGATTTTCTTGTAGTCACTAGTAAAGTACTTATTCCGCCTTTTATTTAATCGGCATTGCTCTTCAATACGTTCTACACAACCAGAATACTAAAACATCACAACGGGTCTGTTCAGCACCTTGTAAATCTTGCGCTGGTTGATATTTGCAAAGTATTTTTACCTAACCAGTGGACGTAGGGTAAACAAAGCACGGCTGCAGACAGCAAGACTCGGTTTTAAGTGAGTGACAATCAAGGTAAGGTAATTTATACTTATAACGAACGAAGATTTGAAAGGTAAGAAAAATACTGAAGCCCATAATAGGTGATTGAATCAACTCAACACAAAAATGATCTTTTTTAAACTCAGATGTTAATTTTTCAGTATAAACGGCTAAAGATCGACAGAGATCAACTTTCCATATTTACACAAACGACTGTTTCCATATTTAAATAGGACTTGTTTTACCCGATACATTTCATCAAAACCGGCGAGATTTGGAATTCAAATATTCTTGGTTTGTGACACAAAACGGCTGATCCCTTTACAGGTAAAGTAAAACGTAACGACAGACCAGAAAAAGATCAACCACAACGTGTCTTACGAAGATTTGGACATTAATGTAATTGTTTTCGCCAAAATATTAGCATGGACAAATTTTTATCACCGCTAAGAAAACACACAGTCGACTTATTTTGCTGCAAAATCTAGGTAAGGATCATCAAAGTGATTGTTCACTTTTGCTCAAAATTTGAGATTGAGTGCATGTTAGGCCACCCGCCTGATGCTGCAGTATTGTCAGTTTCATCAAAATTAAGTAATGCATATGCTTACATGGAGAAAGCTGCTATACGTTTGTCGGTCATTATTATCTTTCAAGTGCAGGACACGGAAATGGTGCTCAAACTGCAATCGATCAATGTATGAAGAAAAAATGTCTTAATGTATTCAATGTTTATAAACTTGAAATCATTAAATTTTTGGACTAGACAAATAATTTTGTTTGATTTTAATGGATTTTTAAGCAAAAGTTGTTCAAGTAGCAGTCCATTATATTCAAATATGTAAGTGGGTAAACAGATGCATCTTAAGAGTCCGTTTAAGGAGTAAGTTATTATTTTTGCTTAAATTTGTTCTTATCAATTCTAAAATATTTTTTAAAATATCGAATTATGCAATAAGAAAAGAGTAGTTTAGGCTAAACCAAATTTTCAATCATTTAGTTAAACGCGAAAGTTAGAAAAACAAAAACGATTTTGAGAAAAGAAACGAACACCAAACGATTTTTCAACCAAACTATTAATACGGTTCACAGTAAGGTAAAGTAAATTTTAAAAAAAAAATGACCAGAGATAAATGACAGCCGACATGCTAGAAAATCTCGAGAATTCCATGCCATAGGTTTTGGCCAATCTGATTTGGGAGAAATTTTTTTAATTTAATATCTTCCAAAAAGTTCGATAAAGAATTGAGTTACCGAACATAAAAGTTTATTAAAGAAGCGCCAAATCGACAAAAAGATCGCCGTGTACGGTAAAACTAAAGTTAAATGCATCGGGTAACTCTACAATTGACGTGAATATTTTTTAAAGTTCACACAGGTGGCGTCCGATTTCCGTTGTTATTATTCCAGCTGTAGTAATTATGACGTTGGACTGTATGCAACCAAATTACTACAGCAGCTACATGTCATAATTTTGACAGATCTGGACTTTTTTATATCAATTAAAATTTGAGTGTGTAGTGAATGCAAAAATTTTTTATCGTGGTATGTGAATAAATTCACAATTTTATAAACATATGAGTTACCGTAGCAGCATCTAATTATACTTGAGCATATCAAATATCAATATGCATTCTGGTTGCTGCATTGGTGGTCGATAAAATGACAGAAATTTTTAATGCCCTATAAAAAATTGTATGTTTCAATGTGTAGTAAGTAGGTGAAATATTAAAAGATAACAACGGCCGAGCGAGGTTTTACGTTCTCTTATCAAACACATAAAACCTATAGCACCATATAGCACAAATAGCACCATATTTTGGTCATACTTGACCTTTATCATTTTCTTATTACATATTAACCTGAAAATCAACAAAATTGGCAATTAATCGCACATTTATTCACTACTACACACAATTTTTTATGTTAAAATGTCAAAATGTCAAAATTATAACATCAAAATGTTTTCGGAATTCGAACAGCAAACGAACTTATTAAAATTGTGGAAGAGACAAAGATTTTACAACTGTCATAATTACTACACTACCACGGAAATCGGACGCCACCACAGTAACCTTTTTTTCTTTCAATTGTGACATTTATTATGACAATTTTTTTCTTTAGATTTCATTGCTACTAGCAACTTTACTTTTCCAATAACATCTAGGTGGTAGGGAAATCTTGAAAAAGAATCAAGATGTCAGCAAATTCAACTTCATCTCGTTTAAAATCGGATTAAATTCTGGGTCCTTTGATAAGCTGATGCATCCAGATGTGTGGCCTGTGGGGGTATTGATCCGTGAATTTGTGGACAGACCAAAAAAGGTGAATGCAGCGGTGTTGAGTAAATAAATTCTACACCTAAAAATGATCAAACATTTTTGTTAAAAACGTACTATCAAAATGTTAAAGAACTCCGTTCAAAAACCAAAATATTTTTTTTAGCTGTAACTGAAAGCGATTTTGATGTTATTATATTAACTGAAACTTAGCTTTCTACTGACGTTTTAAACGTCAAAATTATTTGGATCTGATTATGTTGTTTTTAGGTACGATCGTATGGGTTCTCGTGTCGGTGGCGTCCTGAAATCTACATTTTCTAGTAAAGTAATTAATATCGTTAACACTACTGATTGTAAAGTCGTTTGGGTCAAATTTAAAGTAGTCCCTCAACATTTTGCAGTTGGTATTCATTATATTACTCCAACGTATAATTTAAACCGTTACATAGAACATTGTAATATAATCACGAAAACCGTTGAAAGTTTGGATGATAATACTATGGTATTAGTATTTGGAGACTTTAATTTACGCCATCATTTACCTAGTAATTTACCTAGTAACTCGTTTTCTATTATCGAATCTCATTTTATTGATACCATGTCATCATTAGATTTAACGCAAATTAATAATGTTTTTAACTCGAGGGCGCGCTTACTCGATTTAATTTTTGTTTCAAGTAACTTTTTTGAGCTTCAGTATCATCTTGATGAAAGTCAATATTTAGTGAAGAATGATGAACATCACAAGTCTATTTTAGTAACTTTAAATTTGGATAGGACTGATTTTGTTAATACTGTTAAACAGTCTTTTTATGTTTATTCCTAGGGTAATTTTGAAGATTTAAATTCGTTTTTTAATTATTGGATTGAGTTGTTTGACTTTTACGATTTAGATAGTGCCGTAAAATGATTCTATGAGATTGTTTTTATTGATATTGACAAGTTTATACCGGTTAGATTTAGCCGCAGTTTTAATAAGCATCGGTGGTTTGATAAGGAGTTGCGTTCAGCCAAGAATTAAATGGATCGGTTACAGAAAAAGTTTAAGAATCATGTTAACTCGCTAGGTTATCTATCATTCCTAAAATTGCGACGTGAATTTAGACTGGGGTTGAGGGTAATATCAAGACTAATCCAAAATGTTTCTGGTCTTCATTAATTCCAAAAGAGGAACTGTTGGATATCCACGGACATTAAAATTTGGTGCCAAGGAGTCTGACTGTGCTGCGGATATTATTATTTTTTATTATAAGTTAATCCTTTCATTGACGAGCAGACCAATTGCTCAACTGTTGGAAATTTGGGTTCGATTACTTTAGAAGCTGAATTTATTTTTAAATATATCCCCAAGTTAAAACCAAATCATAATACTGGCCCTGATTTAGTGCCTGCGGTTTTATTACGTCAATGTGCTCATTCGTTAACTTTACCTCTGCCATTGATATACAATAGATCACTGTCTATTGGGTATTTTCCAGACAGTTGAAAAACTTCGTATATCATTCCGATTTTTAAAACTGGTAATCGAACTTTAATTGAGAATTATAGGCCTATTTCAATATTATCCGCTATTCCAAAGGTTTTTGAAGGTATGGTTCGTGATTTATTGTTTATTGAGTTTGGTAAGGTTATTATCCCACAACAGCATGTTTTTCCAGGTAGATCAACTGCAAGTAATCTCCAGTGGTGTTCACTGGCTTTAAAAACACTGGTTTTATCTAAATTGCGGAAAGTCGATGTTCACTAAAACTTGCTGATGTGATTGAAATCTTACCTTTGTGATCATAAACAATATGATAACTTCAATGAATGTCTCTTGGGTGAATATGAAATAACATCTGGGGTTCCTCAAGGCAGTCATTTAGGTCCGTTGCTATTTTGATTGTTTATCAGATGATATGAAGATATTTATTTAAATTGATAACACAACTATGACTGCGCACGTTTCTAGGACGATTTGGATAAGTTTTTTGTATGGTGTGAACTTAATAAATTGGATGAATGTCGAGTTATGAGCTACCACAGAAAGAAAAATCCAACTAGGTTTGCATATTCATTCAACAAAATTATTATTGATCGAGTTACTGAATTTAAGGACCTGGGGATCGTTCTCGATGGTAGCCTAACATTTATCCAACACACTGATAATTTAATAAGTAAAATTAATGCAATGATGGGATTTATGTTTAGAACTTACAAGGACCTTAAAGTAAGCCACATTAGTAAGATCACATGTTGAATACTTGTCAATTATATATGGGATCCTCAGTATGATATTAGAATTAACCGTCTAGAAAAAATTCAGCGCAGATTGAACGAGTCGCTTATGTCGCTGTATTTTAAAAAATAAGGATCATTTTGTTTTATCTATGATTTATTAAAGAGTGGCATAGACTCAGTTCATTTGTTGTCTAATATCGACTTTTTGGCAAAAAACTTGAATATTAGAATCATTCTTGAATTGATTGAATTTTAAATCACATATAATTTAATTATTTCTTTAAATGTCCGTGCGTTTAAAATTAATTTTTTCGACCACTTTAATGTTTGAAATACTTTTTAAAGACAAATTTTTTTCATACGATGTTTATGAAAAGTACAGTTTTTTGCCTTTTTACCACCTCTATTTTAAGTTCGATTTTGATGATTGCGGCTTTGCATATATAGGAGGCTTTGATCTAAGTAAGACTAACATTTTCTACATATATTTGAGTATTTAGAAAATATTACACAATAGCAATATAGCACCATGTATCGTTATGGAAACCAACCATTCTTCTAACAGTACAATCACATAATTATATGGATGCCAGTATGATTGCCAATTAATAATTAAAAAAGTAAAAAAATACTCGGATGACTGAAACTCCATACATTCATAATCTATTAATTTATGCCATATATTCATAAAAAAAAAAACACAACATAATACACATAGTATTACAGATTAATGCTGTATGCTTGCCATCAAATTCAAACTAACGTAAATAATCTGAAAATTAATTTAATTAATAACAAAGCGAATTGATTGAATCATCAGCATTTTTATTTATACATTTTTTTTTGTTTTTGTATTATTATTTATTTTAATTAGTTTTAATCAATCGCGATAACAATTTTTAATTTTAAATGTTAAAATTTTTAACATTTTCGCTTTAATTTTTTATATACATACCGACAACATTGATTATTATTGTGTATAACAACAAAAAATTATAATTTAACAATTTTCTCGAATTAATTAAAATAAAAAATTAAATTAAATAAAATCATTAATTTTACAATTCATTTGTAAATAATGTGAAAAAAAAAATTCGTTAGATAACAAAGAAATCAGGCAGGTAGAAATAGAGAAAACTTTTCGTTAACAGATGAAAATAAATTAGGAAGAAAAATGAAAATTGAATCAACACCTGATGTTTTGATTTTTTTTGTTTTTGTTTTGTTTTCATTCGTCTTTATGTGTATATGTATATATAAAAAAATTTGCATAATTTTATTTCTTCCCGCGTATAACTCACTCCTTAAACCCACCCTCTTCACACTCAACCCCGTCAAATTTATTATCTTAGATATTCGTTTTGATTATTAAAAATGTTAGCGAGAGTATTACTTTTTTTATTTTTCGTCTTCTTGGTTTATGTGTACGGCATTTTTGTTATCCTGGCTGGGATATATACATAAAATAATACAAAGGTTGCGAGGGATAAAACAAAAATATGGTAATTTCATATTTTATTCAAGAAAAATACTTTTCTTCTTCTTCTACTTCTTCTTAAAATGTGTTTTGTTGTTGTTGTGTGTTACTTTTTAAAGATGAACTTTTTTTTGTTTTGTTTTTTATTTTTCAGTTAGAAAAATTATTATTTTATTCGTTTTTGTTGTTGTTGTTGAATCATAATTGAGGAAGTAGGTAAACCTTACTTTAATAAAACATCGGTTCATTTTATACCCCGAAAATGTTGTTTGGGAAAAGTTTTTTATACAGTCTAATGGGAAATATGAGGTTTGAAATTAAATTAACATTTTTCAATTATAAGTTTACCTATTTATAAAGCGCAATAGCGGGAACGTTTATAAATTGCATGTGTATGATGTTAGAGTATTGTATGTGATGTATGCCGAAGTTCAACGAAAATATTTAATCACAACAATAACAATATTTCTAGAATATTTTTGAGCCTTTTATATCCTGATCAAAGCAGAATTGCATGGCTTCATTTAATCTTAAAGGTGGGAAGAAGAAGAACCGAAATAAGTAATTATTGTACACTTTCATACTAAGAATCATATTTGTCATGCTTAACTTAATTTCACCCCAGAAGATCTACAGTAAATAAATTGACTTTGATTTGAGGCAGTTTGCTTGAAATTCTTAACTTAAGGCACTAGTCTTACTCATTTTTTTTTCATTGTCTTGTTGCGTTTCTGGGTTTCTTTACATTTTAGTATTTTGTATGCCTATCGGTGGTGAGGTATGATTTTATTCGTGTATTGTATCTGTAACCATTTGTAAGTAGGTACCTTCGTATTTTATTATATTATAATATGATATAAATATTGTTATTATATAAAAAATATAAAGAGAGGAGAGCCACAGTTTGAAAGACTCAAAAGTAATTACTGGCGATAATGAATCCCCGAGGGAAAGATCGTTTTCATAAAGAGCAAGATAAGGGTCAATTTTGCTAAGTGGTAAATTCTGCAATATCATAGCATTTGGAACCTTTTTCCGTTTCAAAATCGTATGGGATTCTATACTATACTATATTTAACTGAAGCCACACTCCTGCAAACGATACACCTTTTCAAATATACAAAAGTATTTCCATAATGTTCATAATATGGAAAATTCCATATTTTATGCTTGATACGACCTTTACATGAGCATAACTTAGGTACAATTTAATAAAAAGAAATGAGAAAGGTATTGTTAGATTTTATAATGCGTGTCAAAACATCCTTTGTGTTTTTCTATCTACTATAATATATATAATTTTTCTTTGTTGTTGGTTTTGGAAACAAATTGGGAAAACTAATGGTTTTAATTTTTCTTGTATTTGTTGTTGTTGTTTTGTAGGTAAAATAGTATTTGTGTATCATGGTTGTTGAAATAGTTAAAATAAAATGGTAAATTTACCTAACTCTTTTTATGTGTATCTGATATTATGTAATTATTTACCCGTTTTGATCGGGAGGTAACGCGTTACAATTTTAAAGTAGAAGTGATGGTAAATAAGATTTTTTTAAATTAATAACGTGTATTGACCATCGCTACACACACAATTTAAAATTATTCAGATATTTCGTGCAATTCCATATAATTCGCTAACGCTACATGTACACTGTCCATAAATATATATAGAGCGTAAAGTAGCTGGTACACATAGCACTCGGTCGCCATGGCCTGATGAGATGACAATTAATTTTTAATTAAATTCCTCATTAGATCGAAACTGAGCTTTGCTTTGCACAACATCCAATTCTGAAAAATTAAAATAACAACACGTCCCCACGGTCGTTATAAACGAATGGTCTACACGATGCATGAACCAAAAGTAAACGATAAAAGTGATGGCTTAAGCAATTTACATATAAGAGAAATGAAAAAAAATTGATGTCTATTTCAAAAGTGTCACATATCCTTTTAAAAGCCTTGATCTGGGCAACAATAAAGCTAATTTGCTGCGTGGCCACTCTGCACTTATAGTTTCACCATTAGTTGGTTTTTTTCGTCTTCGACAAGGTTGCATATGTAAAACAATTGGTGCATGGTTTTGTTATTATTACTAAAAGCTGCTCGTTTCGTTTAAGTGGAACCGTAGAAATCTTTTTTGTCGTGCTCCGTTAACATCTGAGTAAATGGTGCATTAAGCTCAAGTCTTTTGTGGCCGTTTCTTCCATTTTTAAAAGGGTTCTAAAAGTGGTTCTTTCTTCGAGCAAACTGGTCTATCTATCTTGTTGTAAGCTCACTCTTGGTTAAGTTAAACCAATTCCAACTCATTCTTGCAGCAATACATTAATTATGCCAGTTGACACAGGAGCTGTATCTGTTATGACACTATTCTGTAGGCTTTAGTAATATCAAGCAGAATTCCTCTTTATATATATATGCTTATTAATGTTCTTTAGTGGTGACAATTCATTCCATTAGCCCACCAATCACAAGCCTATGCAAGTAACGCGACCACTAGGCTTTTGTGGTATTGGTTTTCGAGGTTTGGCCTTTAGGATCTCGTTTACCTACTTTATTCCTTATAAAAATTACTTTGCTGTTTTACCACCCTTTCAAAAACTCTTCTATTTAGCAAGCCGAATGCTTTACCAACTTTAATTGAGGATATTGCATCCGTGGTTTTACCATTACTGAATTCATTGGTACTACAAATCTATGTGATCTAACTACTTTATGCGCTGCTGTGTCGTTTGTCAGTTGTATGCTCTGTGATATATCTCTCTTGATTATAGTGACGCATTTCTGAAATTTCACCGTTGTTTAGGTTAACAATCGATTCTTTAATGTCTTCTTGCATTTCTAGGCAGTTTATATCATACACAATAATTCTCGTAATACGTAGCTTTAAGCCCTGCGACTTCGAAGTCTTTCTAATTCAAGAAGAGGCTTAGTGGTCTCGATTATATAGCCATTACTGACATTTCGATTCGTTTTGATGGCTAATCTGGAGGCCGCAAAATTTATTAAAGCCCTTATTTTGGTATATGCTTCCTCTCGTCTAGCGAAAATCGACAAAGCGCCTACTCTGACATCCCGAAATGACTTCCCCTTCACTTTTACATTTAGTTTTGTTTTGCTGAAAACATTTATCATAATTACCACAAGTCTCTTTTTCATTTCAGGTATTATGTACTACTTCTAGGCATATTGCCATGAACAACATAGCTTTAAAGGTATTGAAAGTCTCAACAATAATTATTTTGCTTAAAGATTTTACTTTAGTCTCTTATTGCATTAGATAAGCGACTAACTTCAGAGGTTTATCGTAAGGTATGTATGTTTTAAAACCATTGTGTTAGAATCTGAGCCCCTTTGTCTTTAATGATTTGATACCAGCCTCTTGCGCGCACCCAAAATGCTGTGATTGTTAAGTTTGATACCATCCCATGGTGAATTACCGTGATATCAGCAATAATGGGACCCGCAAAGTCCAAACAGATATTCAAAACAAACAAATTAATTCCATGCTTTTCTTGTCGATTTTTCATATCGTCCATCTACACTCTATTTTTTTGAAATATCCACTCTAGATATTTTAAACGTGAAAAGTAGATTTTGGTGATTAGGAATGGTTACGTAATTTCCCATATGTAAACTGTGGGTAAGGATAATATAATGGCAAAGTATGTCATCTCGTTAAAATCACTTAGCAACTGGTAACTAACCATATTTTTTTATTGTTTGAGTTAATAATGGGTTAAGGTGACACTAGTCCAAGGGAATCATAATTTGGACTCGTTTTCTTGCCAAAATACAAATAACCGCATTTCAATTTACGATTAGGTATACTTTAAACACCAAGATCATGACAGGAAAAAATTGGCCTATTTGTATTTTTATTGGTATAAACATCACATCGGAAAGACAGTAGTTTTGCTGAACAAAATAACTAAATCTAGAAGTTAATTGTATCTGTCAATTAAAAATTTGGACAAGTTACTACGTGGCCAGTCAAGTTTCTTTTTTTATAAAAAAATATTATAATATTTCAAATAAAATAAAATAGATAATCCATAAAATAAGTTTTTAAGGACGGGGAAAATGTTGTTGGTCATGGTGAAATGAGAGAGAGAGAGGTGAAGGTTTTTTTTTTGAATTGTGTTTTTTTTGGCTTAAGGAATGAAGACGGTCGATCAGAACGAAATACTAACTAGAATAATTCTAATTAGAAAACCAATTAGCACAAGTACCCATAGTTATTTGAGGTGATTCCCAACTTATTATTCGGTGAATTGTACAGTCAAATAAATTAAATAATAAAGCTACTGCGTACTTAGATGAAATAAGTAAGTAATTGTTTCCAATAAATATTATGGCTGACAAATATTTCTGCTGAGCCAACTTTTTAGTATATTACTAATATTATTTAGTTGATAGGATCAAAATTTGATAAAATTTTTGAACATTTTCCACTAGAATTCTTAATGAGTAGGATTAAACTTTGCTATATAATTTTTACTATCATAATTTCTCGCTTATACACAGCTCCGAATAGACAGCTATAATATCTCTAATTTAAGTAAATTTTTCATTTTATGCTTTATATATCCTATATATAGTACATATTTTATACATATAACATAATATGTAATCAAGTCGGGTTATATAACGATGAAAAATATATGAACAATTCTAAATTATATATATATATATATATATATATATATATATATATATATATATATATATATATATATATAAATATATATAGAGTAATAGCATTATCTCAAAGAAATCGTGATAGGTTCTATTTATAAAGCATAAAATGTATAAAGAAAAAAAATTAAAAATATTTTCAAGAACTTGATTTATGCAAAGCAACAACACAAAAAAAACATAAAAATCTTAAAAGCTTTATTTCGACATGAGCAATACAACAACAACATATAAATATACTTTAATGTGCTTATATATTTAAAACAAAAACCGAGAGAAAATCATTTTTCATCTTGAGCGCAAAATGGAACAAAGTTTTTATATATTATTTGGTTCATATCGCTCATACCATATGATGTACTTCATAATTTAACCGAGCGCATTATCACATTTACAGTAAATTGCATACCAGTCGATTTAATTTTTGAACTGTTCCAAGATTATATTATATATATATATATATATATATATATATATATATATATATATATATATATATATATATATATATATATATATATATATATATATATATATATATATATATATATATATATATATATATATATATATATATATATACAGGGTGTCCCTAAAGTGGCTGACACGAATAGTAGCGTTAGATTTCTTGTTCAAAGCGAACATGACTTTACTTCTATCACTTCGCACTGTGAAGCCCCCTATCAAGTTATAGACGTTTGAAGAGGAGTCTTCTAACGTCGTACCTTGTATTAAAGATAACTCAATATCTAGAGAAAGAACCATTTGTTTTTCCCAATGTTTATATCGTTAAAAAACTGATTAAATTTTCTTTCAAATAAGGTATAATAAGTATGAATATTTACGTAAAAAGTATTTCAAATTAAAACAAAACTTTTAGAATTGAAATTTTTTTAAGAAAATTTTTTGTTTCTTTACCATTTATCTTTTAACAATTACTCTACGGCAATAAATATTTTTTGATTAAAACATAGTTTAGACTCTTAACTTCCAGAAAAGCTAACTATTTGTCATATTTGCAATAATATGTTATAAAAAAAATTAAAAGATTACAATAAAAATTTTGCATTTCCTTTATTAGACGCAAATATTGAGGTAGAAATAAGTACTGGTATTAGGTAATAATATTTCGCAATATTTACAACAAATTCTCAAAATGACCACCATTAGCCGTTACGCATTCGAAACACCTATTCATAAATGAATTGCGGATTTTTATGAAATCGTTTCTATCCCGTATGATTTCGTTACAAGCTTCATGAAATTAACATTTCTTTATCTGAGATAGATGAAGAATAAACTTTAGTTTTTAAATGGCCCCAGAGTTAAAAAACTAACGGATACAAGGTAATACAAGGTACGACGTTAGAAGACTCCTCTTCAAACGTCTATAACGTGATAGGGGGCTTCACAGTGCGAAGTGGTAGAAGTAAAGTCATGTTCGCTTTGAACAAGAAATCCAACGGTACTATTCGTGTCAGCCACTTTAGGGACACCCTGTATATATATATATATATATATATATATATATATATATATATATATATATATATATATATATATATATATATATATATATATATATATATGTATTTATAAATATATATTTATATATATATATATATATATATATATATATATATATATATATATATATATATATATATATATATATATATATATATATATATTAATATTTAATTTATATATGAGCCATTATGGTCTTAGGATTCCAATGAACAATTTAACTTTTAAGGAAAATTAAGGAACAAACCTCTGAACAAACATCTGATCTGAAAGGACATGAACAAATTAACTTATATTTACCTTCTATACGAGCCTAAGAAAAATCTTTAGGATTGATGTGTTCAATTTTATCTTTTGTTCAACGATTATGACAAAATTTAAAAGAGCATTGGAACAAAATTAAAAAGAGCACCTATTGCCCCTAAATAAAGAAATTGCAGAGAGGAAAAAGTTTGGGAAAATAATTGATTTAATTAGGTAAAGTAGAAATATTTATGTTTTTAATTTTTAAGGAATGGAGTGTCCATAAATCATCATTAAGGAAGAAATTAACTCATAATAAGAGAGAGCTTAGAAGCACAGGTGGCAGCAATAATACAAAAATTGCACTCACCCAAATGGAGCAGGAGGTTATCCAACTTGTATCTTTGTTGAAGGTATCGAGGAATTGACAAATTCTCCGAATTTCGAAGTTCCCCGCAAGCGAACGTTTAACGATGCGAATAGTTCTTCAGGTGCTACTTGAGCTTTAGAAAAAATGGATGCATCCAAAGAAAATATTGAGGCTGATATTCAAATTAAGATCGATATAGGCAGGCTTAAGTTCCATGTTCATAACGGTCGAAATCATTGAAGTTGTTGGAAAAATAAAAATATACACTCAACAAATGCTTTCTGATAATATAGAAAAATTAAATACTACTCAACATGATCGAAATGAAGAAACGCACAATGTTATTGTAAAAGGCACAACGAGAAACCGAAGCAATTGTCTCTCGAAAAAAATTAAATTTATTTATTTAATCCTAGTACTCAGATCGATTTCGAGTGAAATCTTCATACAATTTTAACAAAGCGAAATCAGAAACCAAACATTTCACTTTAGATTTCGTTTTGAGTACTAGTGAAAAATCAAAATTTATTCAAGTACATGTTCCAGAGATGGCGCGCATAAACTCTCCAATTTTTTTGCGTTAAATTAATGTATCAACCCATTAATTTCGGCGGAATTTTGGCAGTTTTATTGTGTATTACATATTGTGTATTCTTAAAAATCACTATTATTACTTTAAATAAGCAATGACAAATGGCGCGTAGTCTTTAAAAAAAAATTGAGGAAGTTTTGCTGTACAATACCCAGCTTGATAAAATTTGCGAATGATAGATATACAAATCGAGAATTTAAATTTTTTTTTGTTTGTGTTAAATAATTCTATAAAAAAAATTCGTTTCTCTTTCCCACGAAAATAAATAGGTTTTTGGAGAACGCGTTAAAATTTTATTTCAATTTGAATTGAGTACTAGGCTTAAATCACACTTTTTTATCACATTTGCAAAAATGTTTGGTGATATAATAGTAGCTTTCAATCGATCATCGCAAGCACTTGCAAGTACTTCGGTGCGTGTCTTTTCTTAATTTGAACTACTTGCAACTGCTGTAGCTGTTTGTCATGCATAGTTAGAAACAACTGCGCATCATTTTATCACTGGGTGGGTCTGTATTTAACCGCTTGACAATTAAAAATTACAATAAAACCAGTTTTAATTAATTATCTTTGCAAAGACACACACGGAAGTACTTGAAAGTGCTTCGATTGGAAAGCAACTAATATAATAATAAAATAACTCAAGTTACAAGCAAATATCAGCACAAAAATCTAATTTATTTACACTTTATTTGACATATAACTTTAAAATTAATACAAATTAGATTTAAAAAAAAAATGATTAAACATTACAAATCAATTGAATTAACAGTTTTATGACCATAAATAAAATAATTTGGTAATGATAAAAAAAGATGAATTAATTCTTACCATCATAGGTTAATCTGGGCATTTAACTCCTGGATTATATTTTTTTTGTTATTTCATATTAACTTTCTTATTTCCATCTGAATGTGACTTACTTCATCGGTTATATGTAAAAAATGGCTTATAGAATTCATAATTTCAAACACATTCATTTTTATTATTTATTATACGAACGATAATAATAAAGTATACAACAAAACTTTAATGTCAAAAAGTTTGATAGCTGGTGAAATTACAGTTTTACTGCGAATTGATAACGGAAGTTTCTCGTCGTTTTTTCAAACATGAACTCAACAAAATTTGAAATTAAATATTCTCTAACTAATTAACTTCTTGAACCGTTCTTTAGAATAAAATCATCGACAACATGGGCAAATGTATTTTTCTACATTACATTTCTAGATTATATAGCCAAACACGTCATTTCGGCCCTTTATGTTTTAGGCAACTGCAAAATCAAATTCCCCATTTCCATTATTCAAAGGCTAATCCCTTTATCTTTGTATATTGCCATTTAATTTTCTAAGATGTTTCTAATATTAAGCATTTTACTAAAATAAAAGGCTAAAATTTATAGCTATATATGCCATTCAAAATCGGTTTCAGCAAAGCCTTCTATATATACAAATCTGCAATTATCAAAATAGAACTTAAAATGGAGGTGGAATAGAAATATGACAAAAACTCTACTTTTCATACAAATCGATTGAAAAAAAGGGTTGTCTTTAAAACGTTTTTCAAACATGAAAATGGTCGTAAAAATTTATTTTAAATGCACAATCATTTAAAGTAACAGTTAAATAGATGATTAAATAGATGATTAAAAATTCAATCAATTAAATCCGTTTTATAAATCTTTAATTAATGTTTTAATATAAGGGTCATAAAAAACCTCTATTTACAAAGCCAACTATAGTATCAAAATATCATACGTCATCGATATTTCATTACTTGGTTTTCTATTGCATTTATTACTATATTCTACTACAATTTCACATAAACATACGTAGAAAATTATTAAAAAAAAAGAAATCCATATCATTTAAACATATTGATATAATTACTGAATATAATTGATTGAGATTTATATAAGATACATTTAAAAATTTTGGTTAAATATAGATAAAAAAAAATTGAGGTTATGAATGACTTTCAATCCGAAAATGCTAATAAAAAAAAACATATTTAACATGTGTTATTATGGAATATCGTAAAATGTATGACTCTTATATTAAGCTCAGTTAAAATTTATCTGATCATTGCGGCTCTGTTATATAGAAGGCTCTGGTTTCAGTCATTTATTAAGAGTTTGCATTGCATGCAAGATCTAAACATTTTTTATAAAAATTAGCATTCAGCTTATTGATTTGAAGAGAAATTTATGTTTTCAGAATTTCATACAAATTTGTTGACATAACTCGTCACGATTCATCAATATTAGTAGCTTTGCTTTACAAATTTATCAAAATTTGTACAGTTTTTAAAACTGTCGCCACAAAAACAACATAATTTAGAGCAACGCATTTCAACTGAACTTTTTTTCACTCCATAACTTTAACATATTAGACAATCGGCTAACTAACTGCATTTGATGGTTTAGAAAAGTTTAACATTAATTAGGGAATACTCTTAATTTTATCTAGTTGGTCAGGTTTGTAATAGTTTATACCTTTAACTCTGAATGTTCATACAAGTTTGTGTATTTTGTCAATACTCGTCATTTGCAAATAGACGAAAGGAAAAAAAACTTGGAAATGGCAGTAAAACATTTTAAAAACATCTATAATGGAATGCATTTGAACGTGGAAATCTAGAACACGTTAATTGTTTAATTAAATTAAAAATTTTAGTTTTTAATTTACGAATCAATGTGATCGACATGCACTAATATTATAATTGTATTTAAATCTTTAAGAAATACTTAATTTTGTATTTTTTTCATTATTGAATAGTATATTTGGCCGAAGTAGATGACTTATTTCATAATACACAAACGTATGGGTATTATTTTTTAAAAGCATTACATTTTCTAAAGAACCACTGGATCAACTTGTTCCCTTCCCCGCGTCGGTTGGTCACAAAATTAATTTATATAATTTATTATTATTATTATATATAAATATATATATATATATATATATATATATATATATATATATATATATATATATATATATATATATATATATATATATAAAGAAATGCGTGCACACAAGTGATATGTTATATGAAAACGTATCGTGACTTCTGGCATCTAACAAAATACTATGCATTGAAGTTAAATTCAATATGAAAGAACGTCAGCCATATCATTTGATACAAAAAAAAAATAATGAAAACTTTATGTGCCTTTTTTATGTATAGAAGCTTATAATATACTAGTGTATATAACGATGTATGCGAAATGAAAAATTATAAGCAAGAGTTAGGAAAACGGAATAAAATAAACTATGTTGACAGTTTTAATTAGTTTTATCTGACATTGCTGGTGGTAACTTTTTTTTTAGTGATGATACTCAACTTATAAATTAGTAAACTAAAAAAAAATGTTAAAAATCGTTTTTGTGTGCTTGATATGGTAAGCATGGCATTCATAAAAAAAAACAATGACGTATATGTGTGATGAAATAATTACAGACACAACACAAATCGGTTAGAAATATTTTTTAATGGTTTTGGTGACAACTTGGCGACACTTACTGCAGTACATGGTGATATAGTATATTAATAGGAGCCAGAACTATATATATATATATATATATATATATATATATATATATATATATATATATATAAATATATATATATATATATATATATATATATATATATATATATATATATATATATATATATATATATATATATATATATTTGTATATATATATACATATATATATATATATATATATATATATATATATATATATATATATATATATATTTATATATATATATATATATATATATATATATATATATATATATATATATATATATATATATATATATATATAATCGTAATTATGGTTATTCTCACGTCTTTGTTACCCATATAGAACAACTTATGTATTCATGGTATTCACATGAAATATTTCTTTTTTACTGTTAAAATCATTAGATTAAATTATTCGATTTTAAGGGTAATTTAATCCGAGTTTCACGTATAGAGGTATACGTTATACATTTCATGCAAATAACTTTAATACTTGTGCCACAGTATTGCACCTTTATACTCTTATTTGAAAATATACCGAATCTAAAAAATTCTATTTGGCGATTCCTTTCGAAATACAATTTAGGTATGATATTCCATCCAAGCCTTAGGTCTTTCCAGGAATATTCCACAATTGAACTTTACGCTTTTAAATATCGTCCTAGGATGTACACTATACATTGGTTAGTGATATTCGGAGCTAGCGATATTCTGAAAAAGCAACCTCTTTATATATGTTGTATGGTTGTGCTTACAACAAACATTTGAAATAAAGTATCACAAATAAAGATATTAGCATATGATCTGTGCTACCGGTGAAATAAATTCGGCTTTATTTCCAGATATATCGACAGAAGACCGACAAGGTCGGTAATATGAAAACATTTAGGATGATGAATGTAGAAATGATGGCATTTGTCAGTAACTGCAGTGATTTAAATTTCTTGACAAATATAGCATGTAAATTTTGATAGGCAGCCGAAACTTTAGAGAACCGACTACGACGTGCAAAGATGCTTGTCTCACGCAATTCTATATTATAAAAGAAGTTTCGACACTGCTTTTCAACTGGATGGTGAATTATAAAATTATATATTGATGTAAGGAAAGACATAAACAAAATATTAGGATCTTTAACCCCCAATAGCATAGACATGCGGGGTTCGTGTGGATATAAGGTATAAATAGATAAGTGAAATCGATTTCAACTTATTAGATTCAGAAAATTGTCATCTACTATATGATCCACCTTATAGATAGCACGATAATATACTTGTGAGCAAAACGAAAAAGGTTATGTATCAAATAAAAGAGGTTATGGGTATAATGTGATGGTGAGAGGGCCGATCAAATTATGATTCACTATATAACTTCTATTAATCTAAATGTAGCTAAATCATAAGTCTTCAAATAAAATTTATCCTTTGATGTTCTAGATGTCGGGTCGATAGGAAATTCTCAACATTTAATAAGTATATGACATTTAGGCGATTTACATATACAAATATTTTGATTATTTTAAAACGATACCCATAGCGACATCTAGCACCTTAATGGGCTTACATACCATGGAAGTATTACGTGTCTTTATATTACGTATTATGGTATTATGGACACAACTCTTCCGAATATACAAAAAAAAAAAAACATTAAAAAAAATAAAGTAAAGAGTGCTCTAATCAGCAAACCGGTATTTGCAAATACCATAGCCAAATGATAAGCAGCGATCTGGTCTAGTCACAATTTTGAACATTTCACGGTTTAAAATACATGATCAAAAAATTCAAATTTGATAAAGTCGGCAGCACACATATGACAGACAAGTCAATGATATTTATTTTTAGTGAACGAAGTACTGTGAGAAAAAAGAGCACAACATGTCAAAGAATAAGTAGTCTAATTTAACCGTTTCAGAAGGCAGTCAGATTGTTTCGTTTCAATCTCTTGGTCTTTTGCGAATTTATATTACGAGGAGCGGAAAAAACTGAAAATGTGGCAAGTAATGGTTGAGACTATACTGAGAAACAAAAATCTTCTGCCATGTAGAAAATGGAATACAATCAGACATATTATGTCTTTAGAAGGTATACAAATGTCCAAAAAAGCGGCAGAGAATAGCTTATCTAAAGGGAAAATAAGGATTGATTGGATAATTTGCTAAATTCGATCAAATAAAAAGCCTTTAAAATGTCTCAGTTCGTTGGAATATAGTTCCCAAGATCAACAATGGAGTATTTTGAGGGTTTAATTCTAAGCTATATAAGCAATGGAGAAAGGATGGTCATATTGCAAAAGGCTGCAACAACGACCTGAAAGGCATACTTTGTAGTGATAAGGCAATTGGAGGAAATATATATTTCGCTGATATTTTGAAGTGTCCAATGTATTAGAAGGCGTCGCTTATGCAACAAAGCCTTTGAATGGGAACGACAAAATACTAATAATAGAGAAAAGGCTCTACTGGAAGCATTTTTGTTACAAAATGTTCTCTTCGTTATTTCCACAACAGTATATGGTTATGTGAGAATCATAAAACCAAGGGGTGAAGAAGAATTATTTCCTCTAGTGTCAAAGGAAGAAGTTCTCAGAGCATGTGGCAAAGAGCGAAATAACAAGGATTATGATTATAAAAAAATTTACAGGGAAATTTACAATTTATCGTTGGAAACTACAGTCCGTGCATATTTAGAGCAATTTGTTCTTACATAGAGGAAGGATTATTCCCTTTGCAGTGGAAAATTCAAAAGCTGTTATTTTTGAGCTGTTATTTTTGTGTCTTCTGCTTGTGGTACACGGCTGGTAAAATCTTGAAAAAGATCATATGCGAAAGACTGCAGAAGGCCATCAGAAACAAAGGAGACCAATGTGAAAATCAATAAAAATTCCGTACGATTAAAATACGAGAGCATTAGAAATATAACGTACTACCATATAACTACCATATAAGGAGTATATCATAAGGGTCGATGGTAGCTCCTACAATGTGGAACGCCATGTATGAGTGCCGTTTTAAACTGCCGATGCCAAACGAAGTTTTGCGGATCATGTAACAATTATTGTGATGGCAAATCATAAAGATGGTTTTGAAAAAGATATGTACCTGGTTTGCCTTTCCAGATCTGTGGGAGTCAATCGAGCACCAGCAAATATTGTTGACTGTATGCTGAAGTCAGAGACTAAGAAGCACGTTTACACTCTATACCCCGGCTTTAAAGAGACTTTAATAACATCTTGTTACGAACATTGGTGAATATTAAACTCAAATTAAAACTTAAATTAAATGTGGTAATCGTTATAAACTAACAAAATACCTCATTATTCTCTAAGTTTCTCATTTAAAGATCTACGTGAGCTAGATATACACGTTGGGTCGTGTGTCTGTTATAGTGCCCCAAATATGCCAATTTTTGTATTAATTTGAATAACGAAGTAGAAATTTGATTAAAATTTGATCTCGTTGTTAGTAATAATTATAAACATTAAAATCATTGTAATATTTGAAAGAAGAAGAACTCCACCATTACTTTGTTAGATAAGAGATGGTTTCGGCTAGGGCATTTTTTAAAACAATCTGATTTCGAAATTAACTTCAAAGTAATTTTTAGATAACTTGCGCTTAAATGTAGATAAAATAAATTAAACTACCTGCTGATTAGTTGATGGTGGCACAAGTTTTCATCTAGGTGTGTTTCCCATAAAACAGACGATAAACGTATCATACCAAAATAAATAAACAACAGAAAAATGTATCCATCTCACATGACAAACGTGAACCACTTTTTATTTATGTCACCCCATGTTCACATAAAAACCTGATAATCGATGTGTTTCCGTGTATAATACATACTATATATATACCCATATACAAGCCATAAACTATTAGAGATAAGGATCTTTACTCAAACATTAAATAAAAACAAAACCAGGCCGTACCCTTAAAATAAAAATAGAAAATCATTTCAAAATTAGAAAATGAAAAAAAAATATAATTTTTTTTTTTGCTAAACTAACAAACAGAAATTAGTTTTATTCTAATTTTCCATTTACGCCTCTTTAATTTTTTTTTATTTTTTATTCGATTCAGGACAATTTTCCAATTTAACAATTTTCCTTTTACGTTTTTTTCCCTCGTTTATTCACCTATACACAATTATATAAATTTTTTATTTTTTTTGTATAATATGCGGGGTTTCGATTTTGATTATACGTCTTATACGGTTGATAAGAAATACGTTGGTCTAATTTTATTTTTATTTGATTATTGTTATTATTATCATTCGTTTGAAGTAAAATGGGAAATTATGATAATTAGGATATCAAAATGAAAAATATAAATAAAATGCAGAGAATACATATAGCGACGACGAGGACGACGACGACACAAAATATGAAGGAGATAAGTGAACGGAAAATTTGGTGTGTAATAAAATGATTATCCGATACGAAAATTGTGAAATTGTAAATTTTGCACCCAGTTTTTCATTCCTTCGTTCGTTTGTTTGTTTACCTCGATAATTTTTTTTTGTTTGGGTTTTAATCTTTTAATTTATTTAATAGAATTCTAATTTTATTTGCTTCTATGGTATACCCGCGGCATTGGGTGTGAGTGGTATATGTATTTTTGGTTTTCATTAAATGGGTTTTGTACATAGTTTTGTTGGTTTGTATAGTTTTGGGGTAATTAATTCGTTAGCAACATCAAAAATAAGCTATGGGGTAAATTAACCAGTAATAGGCGCCAAAACTGATTTATATATATATTATTTTCGGAGCTTTTTTGGAGCGTTCCGCATTCCTGACAAGATATAGTAACCGAGACTGGGCAAATAATAATAAACTTTGTGAACGCGCATGACCTCGAGGTGGCTAGCACATTCTTTCCTTATAAAAATATCCACTTGGAAGCATAAACACACCATTGTTAGACATCCCGCAGTCAAGATCACGGGTCATCCAAGATCAAAGATTTTATCGGTCCACTGCAAAATTTGCAGGCAGTGCTCATCAACTGGTTACTGCAAACCTAGCTGGTAATTATCAAACAAGTCAGGGATTGCAGGCAAACGGAACATACGTTTTACCTGTGAAGGTCTGATAAACGAAGATGAGAAAGTACTATATCAAAATCTTGTAATAGCAGTAGCATTATGGAAACTAACCACCGTTTTGATGATTTGAACGCCCTATGAGAAGTATTAAACACTTCGGTTGTCGGTGCTGCCCAGGCAACTCAGAGCTGTTTTTTGAATATTTGTGTCAAATGTTCATTATTGCTTCTTATTTTGACGCAATGCCAGTATCATGTTATACAACACTCCCAGTTTCTTTACTGAGATCAATGTCACACTCATCTTGTTGACGTAAGAGTTTTTGATGGTGGCCAATATATGTGCCAACTAAAACAATGCATTTATTATGGTCATTTATGTTGGTATTATGGGTATTTGTTACGAGCAGATCTTTGTCAACCTTCTTACGCTTGCTGGAAAGTAAAGAACACCTGTTGTACGTTACGGCATTAATTGTTGTGCAGTAATAGGAATGTTATGCCATGATAAATCTCACATCCGATTTGGTCCTGTTCTAGAGAAAATGCATAAAGGGACGGTTTTACATTAAATTTTTATAAAAAGAAGGATCCTTTCCGAATATAAAGAATTAATGCAATCAACTCTAAGAGAGTTGATATTTTTAGCATCCGAACTTTGTATTTGATAATTTTACTCTCCAGTATTTCACACATATTGAACATTAATTGAATCAGAGGAATTTTCCGATTTAAATATGGTGAAATTATTTCTTCTTTACCTCAGTATAGGTTGATGGTATTTATGCGTCAGAAAAACGTTTCAATATCTTTACAAAAATCAGATAGATTTTCGCTATAGCTTTATCTGTGAAGCTCTTGTTTGGATCTTATTAAATCATCTAAATAGTTTTAAAATACATTTTTATCTGTAGCTTGGCAAAAATTATTAAACATACGGTTTTTGCTAAACTTTGAACTCAAAAAGCATTTGAATTGTCCCTTAGAAAAAATCTCACACCAACTTTGCCGCTTATATAATCTTTACTTTATTTTAATGTAAAGCCTTGGAACAAATGGTCTTTAATGACTGATACCACCAAAATTACGATAACAAGTGTCCGATAACATGAAAGTTAGGTTACATTTAAACTACTGTTTTAGTTGTCTCTAACGGCAACCCAAGAATACTGTGGTGGTATTCTATAAGAAAATTATGCTCTTGTATAGAAATGTTTCTTTGTCTTGTTAGTTGAAATTATTTTTGTAGAATAAATTAAAATGATTCAGTGGGTGATCGGAAACCTTATTGATGAAATCCCTTTTATGCTTTTGTTAAAGTTTTAATTTACCCAATATTTCCATTAAAGGAACTGTCTTGCATAAAAAGTGACAACAATCAATGAACCGGCAGTACACCAACTCCATGAGCCAGAAAGCCTTTTAAAAGTAACTTATTATTTGTTCCAAAAACGTTTAGTCACTCGATTTTTAAGAACTCACGGTTTTGTAATATGTAACTATGTGTTTTTATCAAATGAAGTTAAAAAATTCGAAGCTTCCGTTATAAGCACCTCTCAAATTATTTCTGGAAATGGCCAAAATAGTGTTGAAGACTTTTTAAATAATCGTGACCCATATACTATTTTACAAATTGGAAATAAGCGGAAAATATGCTTTTTATGCATTCTACCAAATAATAATGTATAATTAAAAGACCTTTTCAATTTATTACCACTAATAAACACAAACTTTTACAAGCAATAGTTTGCTATTGGTTAAACAATAGAACTGTGTTTGATGAATTTTAGTCATCCAAACATTATACCAAAGTTTATAAAAAGAATCACAAATATAAGTGGTTTACGAACGGAGTAATAATTCAAACGAACACTTAGATGGGTAAGGAGCTATTTTTGATTTTACCTGCGAAATGATTAAAGTTACGGATTATAAAAATCACCCAGTAAACAGCCCTTTTTATGAGATAAAAACGTCGTTTCGTTGACGACCAATAAAATAAAATAAAAATCATTACTCCAATTAAAATTTTGTCGATTAAACATAAAAAAAAACAAAAAAAATCAATTAACATTTATCGTATAATTGTTTATGTACAATATATATGTTTTACCAAATTGTGTACTATAATTAATATCGATGAGTCATCAATACCAATTAAATATTTCAATTCTATTATCCTAATCCATTTTAATTCCAAATAATTTTCGTTTTTTTTTTTATCTAAATAAAATTTTTACGTTTTTCTGTTAATTTAATCATTAAAACCAATATAAAAGCTTGATTTCTCTATGTACACATTAAATTTTAATTTAATTTAATTAAAAAAAAAATAAAAATAAAATACTAAACCAAAATCAAATAAATCAATAAACAAATTCCATTCAATTATCGAATTAAAAAAATTAAACGAAAATAATCTTATATACGTACTCGTATATCTGAATATGGTGGTTGTTTGTTGTATTGTGTTTTTTTGTTATTGTTATACTTCTACAACTCTTCAGATTATAAATAAACAATGTAACCATCAATATATTGATATATATATATATATATATATATATATATATATATATATATATATATATATATATATATATTATATATATATATATATATATATATATATATATATATATATATATATATTTTTAAGGATCGGTATATATAGGTAAATTATAGTTATATAGTTTTAGGAACGTACATTTCAAATATTTAACATATCAGACAAAATTGCAGAACATAACAATTTTAATTTAATTAAGACAATTGCAAGGGTGAACTATTTTATGTGAGGGTGTCTGGAAAAAATGAGTCTAGATCGATTTAACAAACATATAATTCAATTTTAGTATTTACTCGTTAGTGCGGTGGGTTGAATTTGAACAATTTAAGTTGAAATAATACTTTACAATATATACTGAAAAAAACATATTTGATTTTTAATTGCGGTTAAATGCATCTGCTTATAGTTAAGAAGTTATCTAATGAATATATAGTTATTGCAATACTCATGCTCCATCATTTGTTTCTGTTTGCACTTATTTTGCATCTTCGGAGAAACAAAATTAAAGTCTGTCACGATTTGAATTTTTTTTATTATTCTGGTAATTTATTACTCTTGATTTATTTTAAAGTCTTTAATTGACTGCTGACATCTTAATTGTGCGCATGTCGATAATTTAGCCACTTTAAAAATAAAATGTTAATTCCATATATTTGACCGGCAAAAATCAATATGCAAACAGAACATTGTTAACATAAAACTTAAGCCATCAGTGTAATTATTTTTCATTACGAAAAAATATAGGATGAAAAATAAAAAATGGAAAATTATTAAACAAAAGAAAAATTAATTTATTATTCTTGTGGAGAAAACATAAATTTTCATTTTAATTTTTTTTTCCAAGCAGCTTGTCTTTTTTTCTATTTAACTTTTCTCATTTCATATCCCTATGTCTATAAAATATATATAACCATATATATATATATATATATATATTAACCATATATATATATATATATATATATATATATATATATATATATATATATATATATATATATATATATATATATATATATATATATAAAGTACCTAGAGAGATTCTAAAATATATAAATATATTCTATAGGTTACTCGACTTGATACACTCTATATTAAAGGAATTCTGTAAACGAGAAAATAAAAAATATAAAACGAAAAACCGTAAAAATTGTACAATGATATTATACTAACTGCTATACTCTAGATTTTCATTTGGAAAAGTAAAAATCTTTTTTTATTTTACATTTTTGGTTTAAATTACATAATTCTTGGTTTTTTTTTGTTCCGAACATGTATGCACATAAATTGAGTTACACTGTATGCTGGTTGACAATTTTTTTTTCATTTATACTTTTAAAAATAATATGGAATAGAAACACTTTTGTTAGGTTGTTCTGAATTTCTTTTCATATGAGCATAGTGACAGAAAAGAGCTTTACTTGTCTAAAATTACATATATTTAGAGGGGGTGTAAAGTTCTAACTATTAAAATTCAGTTACATTCATTAAAAAATTAAAAACATTCTGTTACCCCTAAATGTTGATTCATGAAATATAAAATACAATACGATAGTTGTTGTTGTCAAGTTTATCGTTGTTGTTGTCAAAACAAATTTATTTTGATTTAATCTTATAACACCTAATTGATTTGATTTAATGTATGATGACTTAAATATTTTATGCAAAAATTATTGCATCACTATGGGTAGCTAATAAAACATTCTGGGTAAAAAGCTGAACTCTTTATCTAATGGTTTTTTATGAAATATTTTGTACCAGAAGATTTTTTTTTTAATGTGCGATTTTTTGAATGATTTGAGGATCATTCAAATTTTCAATATATTAAAAAATATTCTAAATGTGCAAACGCAGAAATCATTTTCTGAAACTTTACATCTTTGCGTGGAAAGAAAATTGTAATTGAACAAGCAACACGCAATAAAGGTCCCTTTGTGATATATGATACCTTTATTAAAATACCGGTCATCAGTATAAACACTGCTATAAAATATATACACATTTCAATAAATAATTTGTTTGCAAAACAATTAGCAAAGGGGTTAGCCTTAATAATAATAATAATTCCTTTCTTGCACTTTGTCTACTGAAGCTGGTCGACGAAGCATTATGGCGCAAAACTGACAATATAGTTATTTTGGGAGATGTTATTTTATTAGAAGAATTAATTATTATTAATTTACCACCAACACACATACTAAGCCAAACAACTCTTTACTTGAACTAGCTTGTTCAAACAAAAATGTCATTTATCAAAATGCATAGAAATCGTAATTGTTGTCTATTGTAATGTATTGGTCTTTATTTAGCTTGAATTATATTATGTACTTATAAAATAAAAGTATGTTAGATCTTAAATTATATTTAGACATCTGACATCTTTAAGTGGTTCGTCGAATATAAAAAAATGGTAAACCAAATAATATTGTTTATATCGCTTCGCAATTATTGTCAAATCCGGCACCTCATAACAATATATACGTTGTTCTTTTTATGCAAACATATTTTATTTTCTCAATTAATTTGTTAGAAAATTGTCAAAATTTGTCTAAAAATATAGACAAAATTTCATTTTTTTTATCTGTTTACCTTTTTTTTTGCTTTTATGTGTAAAGGATCTTAGGCAGGAGAAAAATAAAAAAGAAAATGTGGGTCGGTTGGTTTATATCTGGTTTTGTGTAATTTTTTTTTATTTTTTTTTGTATTTTTTTGGTTGGTTACCAAATTGAATTATTTATATTTTTCTTTTTTGTTCGTTTACAATTTTTTTTTATAAGGAAAATATTGTTTAACCATGTGGAAATATATTTTAACATTTGATTCGTCATTTTTTTTTGAATATCCAAGTACGTATACCTTTTTTTTGCTTTTATTTTTTTATTAGATTTTCCCAAAAATCCAAATGAAAATACTTCATTTTTAATATATACATATATACTTATTTATTATAAAGAAATTTTTTTTGCGTCTTGTAACAAAAAAAAAAAATGTTTTCTTTCTGCTCTAAGAATGGAAATTATTGGAAAAAAAACAGCTTAGGTAACAAAAAGTCGATGAAACAAAAACAAAAAGTTAAGGGACATTTCTATTGAACGCAGGATATATATATATATATATATATATATATATATATATATATATATATATATATATATATATAATAAGAAAATAAATAAATAAACCTGAAGATGAAATTCCTGCCTGACTGTTTGTGTAAGTGTATATTTTCACAATATATAAAAGGGGTAAAAGGAAAATATTTAAAGAATATTTTCTTTATTTCTTTTTGTGTTGTGTTGTGTTAGGAAATACGATATGATTTGTGTTGTATTATGTGGGCAGAATAAATGACATTTTGTTTTTTATTTATTGACAGTTATTGAAGAATATTTATTACATGGGTTCCCAGGAAATATAAAGAAATTTTGTTAAAGTGCCATTCAAATATTTTCATTGCGTTCGAATACCATATTTCAAAACAAATATTCGTTTATTTGTACCGAAAGCCGTTCATATACATATACTATGGTTATAGGTATAGCAAAACTATTATATAACAATCGGTCAAATGAATGGCCCAGTGAATCAACTTGGCATAAAATTATGATTCGTATATATATAAATGCTTTTAGGATTATTTTAGGGAATTAATATCATCTTGCTTTATTGAAAACCCCAAAAAAGGTTCTTTACAAATTTTAATTTCAAAGGAATACAACATTTTTTTCGAATATAAAAACTATTTAAAATTCTACATTTAAAGATACATTTTAAAACATGTTGATATATGTTGATATGGACAGTATAGTTTCGTACTCTAATGGCACGTGGTGGCTTACCTTAGACTGAAGTATAGAATTGGATATTGAAAGATTGCTATAGAAATGTTTTTAATATTAAAAAGTTTATTTTTAGTTAAATTACCAACTTAAAATTGCGTTTCGTAATTGTGTCAACTTTAAAGTGAGAAATTTTTAAATTGTTCTAGGGAATGAGATATCTACCTAATAAGCACCATTAAGGATTTTGCAAATCAGATTAAACTAAATTTTGGGGATTTTTGAAATAACCTCTAATTTAAATGACTGGAATCGTTGAGTAACCATTTTTCTAAGATTTCGAACTTTTACTTCACCTTGACTTGTGATATAGATTACCCGTATAATTGTTGAATGTCCAAAATATTGTAACTTATTATTGACGAGTAGAACTTACTTATTCTAACGTATATATTTTAAAATCTCACATTTAAAAGTTATAATAAGTTCAATACTGTAAAAAGCACAGTGTCATTCAATATTAAAAGAGACATTAGAAAACTTTTTAAAAAATGTGTAATTGTCTCAGCTACATCAAAAACAACGAAAATGTTTCATCAAGTGAAAAAACCATACAATGAAACTGAAGCAATATAAATACACATAATATAAATAAATATAAAAACAACATAATACACATAATATAAATACACATAGTATGTTAGCACTTTGACGTGCTAGATGTCGCTACTGGTATCGTTTTAAATAAACCAAAATATTTGTATATCAATAATCGCCTAAATGTCATATGTGTATACTAAATGTTGACGATATTCTATCGACCTGACATCTAGAAAACCAATAAGTAAACTGTTTTTTTCTTATGATGGTAGTACTATGTGTATTTATATTATGCTCTAATTAATGATAGAAACATAAATTACAAAAAGTTAGTTATGGTTACCATGTTTGCACCCGCAATAAGCAACATCATTACTAGGATAATGAGTTAGCTGTTAAATGATTTATGGAAAGTCAGATAAATTAATTTGTGTCAATCATTTGTTAAAGAAAATTTTTAAAACCCGTTTCTTCAAATTTCGCTTCTTCTTTGTCGAAATTAGTAATTTTATTATACTATCAAAGAACGTAATTGAAGTGAAAAGAATCAACCATCAAATTATTGACTTGCTTTCACAGCAAGTACTCGACAGTATTTAAATACAGATAAAGTCAACAAAGAAGATAGATTAAGATTCAGTAGTTCTTTGACATCATTGCTATTTAGTAGTTGTTCTAAGTTGTTTAAATTTTACGAAAGATCACAAAAGATTAAACAGTTTTGGAGACAAAGCATCTCCTTGCCGTACACCAGAGCCACTTGACAAATTGAAAAATTAGCAAAGGGGTATTCTTTTACAAATTTACGAATTTGACTTTATATTCGATACAACACGTAATAGATGATGCGTTTTTGATGAATGATATCTTAGTCGAAAGCCCTGGTCATCAGTTTAAATACTGCCATAAATTATGATACATTCTGACAAATAATTTGTTTGCAAAAAAATTAGCGATGGGGTTACCCTAGATGCTTAAAAAGAGCTTCGGCGCGGCCCTAAAACATGTAAAAATAAAAAATTAAAACTAAAATAGAAATGTATGTTATACCGTTGTGTGTACCGTCATATTATTAATATTTACCAAACAACTGTGCACATATCGTGATTTGGTTTAATTCTGTCGACTAATTTTTGCCTCCATATAATACATTATAATATAGGCCAATAATAATTAATATATTTTCAGAAACTAATATCATTTTATAAAAATCAAAATAAGAAATAAAAGCAAAATTATAAATATTAATTAACGGTTATTTGCTTGACAAAACACATAACATGATTTTCAATAAAAAAAGAGCATAAAAAAGAAAATTGAAATTCCGCAGTCACTCCAAAACATTCGTGCCATGATAAATCATCAACATTTTTTTTACCATAAAAATATCCTTGAGCGCCGAAAAATCATTTCGTATAAAATTTAATTAATACAATCAAAAAATAACAACAACAAAATGTTTTTTGTTTGGTAACCAATCTACAAATTAGAATCTCCAAAAACAACAAACGACTGAATTCTATACTATTTTAATGGCCTAATAAATTTTGATAATTAAAAACGAACCAAAAAAAAATCCCAGCCCATTAAACTAAATCATTTTTGGCTTTGTTTTATTCTAATCAAATGAAACAAATTGATTAGCATTGAATAAAATTTGCATATTTAATTTATTCAGTACGCGCGCTACTACACGAATTTCCATTCGAACTCGAAATTTTAACGAACGAACGATAAATAGCTGGCTGCTTGTGTGTGCGCGTTATTAAAAATTAACTTTACGTTTCTTTTCGTTGTTTGTGTAAAAGTTAAAATTTTTTTTTTTATTTATTTATATAATTTCCAACTTTTTCACCGCATATCGTAAACGAAAACTCCTTGCGTGTCTTATCTGCGTATTTCAAAAATAAAATGGGAAATAATTTTCTTATAAAATTGCAAAAAAACAAAAATAACAAACGAATCGAAAACAGGAAAAATCTAAAGTGGAAAAGTTCATTTCGAACAGAAAAAAAAAACGAAATTCAACAAAAGTTAATTTAGTGATAAATGTTGTTGTTGTTGTTCACAAAAAATAACTTACAACATTTTTAGTTTTTTTTAGACACCCCTAAATGTGTGCCGTTGTCATTGTCATCGTCATCGCCCGGCTTCATCATGTGTTAAAATTATGAAAAGTCATTCACAATATGACGACGATGATGCGACAATGTATAATAGACGAAAATTGTTTTTAATGAAAATTATGATACGGGAAATGGGAATTTTATATAAAATTATAAGGATTTGTGTCTAACGAAAAATAGATTTATGACAAATGGTTTGTTGATATATGATCTATGATATGCAATTTAGTATCCTCTTCAAAATTTTTTGGAGAGTTATTATGGTTCTTATACTTATAAAGCTTGATCTATTTAGAACACTATAATTCTGTTAAAAGAGTAAGACTTTGTTTTTAATTTACCTACAGCATAGAATAGAATATTTTTTTTAGAAAAACAGTAAAAGAAGGACATTATAGGTGCTAAAAAACTTTGAGCCTTGGAAAACCGTTCAACAACATTAAACAGGGCCCCTTCTATTGAAATCGATAGACTTCATTCATTTTTGTGTCTATAGTTGAACGCGTGAAAACCGATGTGAAGCTAGCACGAAAAGTTATTTTAAATTTTAATCGTGAAGCTAGCACGATTATTTTAAATTGTACATAAGGTAATACTTTTATCAAAGATTTAAACCAATATTTATAGTTTATGGCATAAACAATTTAATCAAATCAAATTGTTGGCAATAATTAAAAAAAATGTAAAGCTTTTTGATGTTTATTATCAAACTTTACTAATTCAATTAAAAGTTTAAATTATTTATTAAAAGTTTAAATTATTTGTTTAATCATAATAATTAAATATGCATTTATTTCTGGGTACTAAAAAATGTTGGTTGGAGTATTAGATAGAGATAGCACGAAAAAAAAAAATCATAAAGATAATATATCGAAATTAACAAAATTAATTTAGCATTAACAAAATTTTAGTAAAAACCTGTTAACTAACGATTCGCGCTGGACCCTTCCAATCATTTGTCGGGCATGGAATCAGTTTTATATGAAAGTAGAATCTACATCAAACTCATCACAAACATATCAAAATATTCGTATGAGTCAGAGAGGAGTACTAACACTTCAAGCTAGACCCTTCCAATCATTTGTCAAATATGAAATCAGTTTTATATGAGGTGCAATCTACATCGATTTTATTAAAGCGAGCATATGTACCTCTGCAAATCTTGGTACAGTTTTTCTAGGGTTTGTTCATTTTGATGCACTACTTCTGAGTTTATTATGTATGACTGTGAATGTATATGATTCATTTGGTCTTTTATTGCATAATTTATGGGATTTCGTAATTTTGTGGGCTAACCTCTTGCCTGATTTTTTGGCTTCAAAATAATTTATGAAATTATATGCATATTTCGATGCAGTTTTTATGCTGATACCGAGAGCTTTAAATTACAGTATCACTCATCAAAATCGGACCACTATTACGTCTTTTATTGCATAATTTATGGAATTTCGTAATTTTGTGGGTTGACCTCTGTTTGGTTGTTGCAGCATAACTTATTTTTTTATTCTATGCACATATTTAGTTATTTCTTGATGTGATAAGTTCACAATTATGCATGTATATTAGTTGTTTAATGTATAACCAAAGCATTTCAGGTTTAATTTATTAGTTTTTCAAGCTATATATTATTAAGTGAGGTATAGCCCTTTCTATAGTTGGTTTAACTATCTGTACAAACGATTTTACGTAGCTCACTATTGAATTAATTTCATAGCATGTATTTTCACAAATTATAGGATCTTGAATAGTACTTAGTGTAATCGGGCTTTGTTTATTTATATACTCCGTTTGAAGTAATGCAACCTTCATTAAATTTACTGCTGTAATATTCAAGTAAATTTTACAGCTTTTGCATATTTTTTTATGGATATCCGAAAAACATTGTTGTATATTTTGAAAACCTCATTTTCAAGCTTAAAAACACCTATACATTTACATACTGCCTCTCTTCAATTGTACATTGTAGACATTTTGAACATTTACGTGTAATGATAGCGCTAGAATGTTTCTTCGTAAAGTTGTCCGAAATTTTAGAAATATTACAATCACATAAGTTTTGAAGTTTGTAAATATCAATTAAAATTTCATTTCTAGTTTTATACGCTAAGGATTTGTCTTGTCCAATTAGAGCATTTCAAATATCTTTTAACTTAGATTGGCTCAAATCGTTAACATTATAGGAGTTGATAGCACACTGAATAAATGAATCAAACGCGCGGGTATTTTTATAAAAACTATCAGTTAAGCTGCCGTTTTCCAGCAAGATCCAATCATCAGTTTTGGAAGTTTCTGCTTCTGTGGTTTTTACAGTTGTTTCACGTATAGGTTTAAAACCCATTCCTAGAATTGAAGTAATTTCGGAACGATTAATGCGGAGTACGTCCTGTGACTTTGTAATTATTTGTGTGTTGTGCTGAGTAACAAAAGCTATATCTTCTTCTTGAATAAATAATTCGGCAGTAAATTCAACAGTTTTATTTTTTAAAATGTTTTTATAAATTTGTCGAGCATATTTAGAAACATGACGAGTTTTCCTATAAGGATGAATTATTTCGCATATACTTTTATATACTTCAAATTCGCCTAAAAAAAGATTTTTACATACAAATTTATAAGTAAGACATTTTTGAGTGCCGTCTATCGATTGATGCCTACAATATGCCTGAATTCTTAAATGGTTTTTACAGTAATATTTAAAATGGTCTGTAAATCCGTACTAAAATTTTCGATTTTTATGTGGATCTAAACTGCTGTTAATCTGTTAAAAATGGGTTCTGGGTGTGTATTATCGATATACTGGATACTTTTGACTATTCTAGACAGCCGAACTAACGAACAAAAAAAATATTTTTGCGACAAAAAATTCAGATTAGTATGGTCTATAGCCTTGCATAATTTCGAAAACACGTACTAAAATTTTCGATTTTTATCAGGATCCAAACTGCTGAAAATTTGTTAAAAATGGGTTCTGGGTGTATTTTGTCGATGTTATGGGTACTTTTGACGCTTCTAGATTGCCAAAGTAACGAACAAAGAAAATATTTTTGCGACAAAAAATTCAGAGGTCTAAAAAATCTATAAATCCGAATACTTAAATGGTTTTTACAGTAATCAACGGCTCTAATACTTTTATGGCAACCAGTTAATATTGTGGCGTATTTTGATATTACTGTAGGGTACTTAAATATATCCATTTTTTTAGTCTGGTGATAAATATCATGCCACTCGTCAGCTGGTATTTTAAACGAATTGCTTTTGGAGCTGAAATGCTCCTGTACGTGTAGGGCATCCATTTTCAATGGCGACTGAAGTAGTTTTGGTCTAATGAATTTTAATTTTTTTGTAAATTCGAAAATAATACTATCGCTCTCACTTTCTTTATTGTAATTGTCATTATTATTATTAATCTCGTTATTAGTATTATGAACAACATTCTTCAATCAATATTCACTTTATATAATGTTGCATTTTTCGGACCATACGAATCTGGACCAAACACAATGTCCTTATCAGCAACATGCAGAATTTCATAAATATAGGGATTGCTTGATGAACTTAAACAGCTGTTAACCAACGATGCATTTTTATTTAACAGAGGTGCCTTAAACGACTTTGTATTTAATTTTTCTTTAAAATATTAACGATTTTCAGTTAATTACGTTCATAGCATTTAACATGAAGAATAGAGCATAATTTGTATAATAATGAATTACAATTTCCAACTCCCCCTCCTACTTTAAACTCATTAATATACGAAATATTTTCGGCGATAAATTGAACTATTGCGTCCAGCGCACTTTGTTCAAAATTAAATTTTTTGAACGGCATTTTTTTATTAAAAATATACGGGAGAACATTAGAATGTCATCGATACCAAGATAATGAATTCGATAAAACGAACGCCTAACAATAGTAGGGATCCAGGATTTTATATTTATTTTTCATTAAAATATGAGGAATAATTCCGTAAAGGCTTACACCACGTCAATATATAGGTTAAATCTCTTATCATATTATAATATAAAATCAATTTTATCAATGCACTTTGGAAAGGGAAAAAACTACCTAAACCAAGTACAAAACTGTTAAATGATGTTGATATATTTTGCGTTTTACTCAATACATCGATACAAATTTTAAATTATCGACACACCAATAAAATAGGCTAATAAAAATAAAATGTATCATCAAACTTATGGAACCAATAAAATTTAGATAAAAACCTGCAGAAACTGTTTCATGAAAAATATTTATTGGCTTATATAGGGCTGTTAACTTGATGAACATTGTTTTAATTTAGAGGGTGTACTAAGTTTATTTACAGTCTATCTTTCCGAGATCAGCAACAAAGGTGAGTATGCAGCTCACATAAATAGATTAAAACCAGTCACCTCGGTAACACAAGGTATATATAAACCAAGCTATCTGTATGATATATTAAAGACCTATAGTCCTACCATATAAAAATATACAGATAGAAATGTAACAATAGACACTGTAAAAATTTTGTCACGTCAGTTTCTCTAGCAAAAGAGCTTTTTCGTTTGAACCTTCCAATGATCGGTACCATGAATAAAAACAAACAATGCAACTCTGCTGAGCTCAAAGCCTCAAAAACTAGGGTGGATTTCTCAACAAATATTGGTATATTGGTGAGCAAATAGTTCTTTGTGCATAGGGACCTATAAGAACAAAATAGCAGTAGTTTTAAAAACTATAAAGTCAATTTACTACAAAAAGGCAAACTAATCTCTAGCTATACTGGCAATGTTTTTAAATATAATCAATACCGCAGGACTTGCTGCTTATATCTATTATATTTATGACAAATTAGTTCAAAACTGGTAGACAGTGGAAATTTTAGCAAGGGTTGGGCGAACATTTATGCATTCCTCTTATCAGCAAAAGAGCAAAATTACGACGGGCTATTATTTTTTTTTGCAACAATGTGCTGTTTCTGCATTCTTGAATAACCTGTTGAAGAAAAAAAATCGCAGAACGTTACTTTTATTCCAGAAAAGCGTAAAGGACCTAAATGATAATATTGCAATCAATGCGAAAAGCCAGTTTGTCAGAGGACCACCACATGGCTAATTTTTTTAATCCTACCTTGCAATATAAGCCTGAATTTAGAAATTTAAAAAATTGTACACGTTGTTTTGTTTTTCGAATTCGAACTCGATTGAACGTTTCCAATAATCATTTGTGTGCCACTGTGAACTCGCCCCAGATGATGATTTTCATTCTTGCAATACCTTGGCCATCTCTGAGGTCTTAGCAATTAAACACAGTGGCTTGTCATTTGTGTGGATATTCATCGGCAATTTCAATCCAGAATGTACCGTCCGGCCGCCGTCCAGCAATGTGGCTGCCATTTCTGATGATGCAACGACTAACGCTATTTGAGATCTCCAGCGAATTGTGGCCAAAAGTTATGAAATTAGAGAAGTTTTGTCTGTTCCGGGAGCATTTAGGAAGAATATGCCACCGTTTCTTTCGTCAACTGCCTTCAACTGTGTATTCAAAAGCGGGACATTTGTTTGTACTATTTGGATCATTGAATCTCGATCGTACATTTGCTCTCATTACAATTCACGGTTAAATGCAAAGTGTATCGAACGAATTGGCGCTGGCATGTCCAATTTTGGCAATTAAATGAACGCACATGATAAGCACGCACATGTCTTCAACCTTGAATAAAGCTTTGTTGCGTATCTCGTCGTTCTTTTCAAGCTCATATAATTCGATGTTGCAGTGCGAACTCAATGCAAAATGTCGTCAGCCATCTCGTTTTTGTATTTCTGCCACAATTCCAGTGCGTTCGATGGATGACACGTCGCAATGATGATCGCGAATAATATACCAATTTGATTTGCCTGCGCAAAAAAAGTGCATTAGTGAGTGTTGAGTCCCAATGTTTTCCAGTAAGTTCAGATGTTGGCAAACCTAACGATAAGTGGCACATAACACACCGTCTATAGTACGAAGCGATGTGAACGAGGTAGGACCACGAAAATGCAACAAAAACAAATGTAGATAGTAGCATTAGTGTTGTCGTGGATGATCGGTATACACACGGCCAAGCACGTCAGTTGAATACACATCGACGTATCTTGCAACAGGTTGATCTTTATTTCATCGACTGGTCCTTAGTATAATATAGCGTGGCATTCCCCAGTAAAACAATGTTCGTGCGAATGAATCGCTTTGGTAAATTTCGAAGAAATTTTTAAATGTTGTAGTTGGTGGTCATTTTGCTCGTTGCATTGCATTAGTTTCCGTGAAATAGAAGCGTTGTCCATTCTTCAAGTGCACCTACACTTTGTCATTTGCATCCGGAGCATCAATGTCGAACACTGCCAAACCGCTTCCTTTGTTCATGTATTTACCGACATATTTAATGGACTTAATGGAGTTACAGTACTCAACAGTGCACTTTGTTGCGAATGTTTCGGATAGAAGCTTGCAACACGGAACTATTCAGCGCTATACGTCGAGTAGACATACATCGTTTCCAGTAATTGCGTGTATGCCAACAACAGACGCGGATATTGTTTTGTGCATTTACCATCGGCCATACACGACGAATCTGGATTGTGATCTCCGCACGTACCGCGTGAACCATGTTTGTTGCGATTACCGCAAGTAACTTGGGGTCGGCTTCTAGATCTGGTATTTTGGCACTGATAATTGAATCGATTTGATCTGGTCTTATTTTCGCAATTAACCACAGCAAATCTGTGCATCCACACTTCTGCCACTCTACTGAGGACATCTAACAACCTGGCTGTCCAAAAATAATATGTTAACGATAAAGTCCTGAGTTGTGGCAGTCGCTGGAAGGTTGTCTTGGCAGTAGATTGCCGGTAATTTCAGGCCACTTCGGCTTTTATATGAAAGTTATGAACAAATCTGACTATCCGTAATGCCGCAAATTTTTCGGGTTTTTTTCGGAATTTTCCAAGTTTTATTATCAGATTTTTCAATTTTTATGTTCTAAAGGACCATCTGGATCGGATACTCGCGAAATCTCGTACACAAACATTATTTTTCGATTTTTCAAATTTTTCGGTGAATTTTCCCAAAATTTTTTCTCTTAGCAATTGCAAACACAACCAAAAAAAATTAAGCCAAATAGGTTCAGCCAATTTTTACACCATTTTTATGTACTTAGATACAATTTTCATGTTATTTAAAACTGTAAAATATTTCTTGGAAAGCAAAAATTAAAAGAACTCAAAATTAATGCACACCCATTGTAAATTATTTTACAGATCATACTGTATATAAATGAAAATATGCTGAGTTAGGTGCGAATACAATGTACGAAAATAATTGCTTCCATCATTATAAACAAAAAAAAACTATATATGTATATGTTTGTTATTTGAACACGGGTATAGAGGGTTGGTGCTGTAGCACGATAACGAACCCTTAACAAACAAACAAAAAAAAAATTTCCATTGTACTCTGATTGATGAAATTAATTGATGAACTCTTTAATAAAAGAATCGAATATACACATAACACTCAGCGTGAGACGTAATATGTAGAAATATATTATTTATGGTATATTCCCTAAAGCTCACAGCTAAAGTCCAAATTTTATATATTCAGACCTAAACGAAAATGGAACTTTTTTTTGTTCTCTTCATTTTATTGATGGCATGTAAATGATTTTCATTTGATATGGGTATATAAAATGTTATGTATGTCAAATAGAAAAATGTTATTGTTGATAATATAACTATTATTGTTATATATATAAAATATGAGGGGTGGGCTGATTTTTTGTTGAATATAATATTTCAATTAACTCCACACTCTTTACTATAATATAATCGAAACTTATTGCTTTGTGAGGTTGATATAAAAATGCTCATACCTAAAGGGAATATCATATAAGCACATCATATATACGAAATGTGGATATGATGATGTAGAGTGCAAACATTCATTTTACACACACATGATGTATGATTTTTTTTGCATTCTCAAGAAATTTAATATGTGGAAGATAATATAATCGATACAGTGCTCTAGATTAACAAGACAAAGAGGGTTATTTACATAGACAGTAAATAAATAAAAAAATAAATCATTTTGTTTGACTGGATATCAGAAGACAATTTAAAAAATGTTTTTATTGTTGACTTAATTTTATTCATGGTAACGCTTGTGTGATTTTCACACAATTTTCATTTTAATATTTTATTGGGAAAATGTCTTTTTTATATGTGTGTGAACAGAGTTCAAATGAGTGATATATTATGTATATATGGTCAGAAGGTAGTTTGTCGTATTTTAAATATGTGATGGGTTAAATTGACCGACAGATCCATTTCAAATTTGATGTTTATTTTGGTATTGGTTCTTTTAACGAACGACAGATGATTGGGTACTTAAATAAGTATTTTAGATATAATATCAGATGCAGAATATGATTGGTAATAGACTAAAGCATGGAGTGTATTTACACTTTAACCTTGTCAAGGAAACTTAAAATAAGCATTGAATATGTGCTCTTCCCCTTAAATTTCGGAAAAAATAGAAACGAAAATAGAGGTCACGAAAATTCAAATTTTTACGAAAATCTTAAAGTGGTATCCTTGAAATCAGATTATGAAAATTTTTGAAACAGAACGGTACTAAAATTCTCGTCCTTATGGAAGGAATGAGGGATATTCTAATTAAATTATTATATTGGTAACCAATAATTAATTTGTGTGTCTTCACTTCAAAACTAATTGATAAATTAAAAAATGATAATAATATCACAATATGGATCGATCATTTCATCAAGATGTTTTTTGTTAAGGCGATAAACAAACAAATGGCAAAAAATGTATTTTGTATAATTGTACAGGGTTACCCAATAAGAAGTTTCATTTTGAATAGCCTGCTATTTGGGCAGCTGTCAATTTTAAAGCTGTCATCTTTTGACATTTGACAATTAAAAACTACACTATTACTAAAAATGGTACACGCTTCAACAACGCATTGAAATTGTTAAAATTCACAACAAAAATGGTGAAAATTTTGCAGTCACTGTGAAGCATCTTCTCGGCTGGCAATAGTGAAACTGGTGGAAAAATTTGCTCAATAACAACTAAAAATATTGCTGCTCTAGCCAGTAGTGTTGAAAAAAACCTAGGTATGTCGATTCTTCTTCGACTTTTGGAATTAAACATTCCACAAACGACTTTACACCGTATTTTGCATAAAGACTTAGATATTAAGGCTTTTAAAGTTCAGTTAACACAAAAACTCAAACCGGTCAATCACCATAATCGTCGTATATCTTCGCTGATTGGGTCCTTCAAATGCATCAAAATGATCCGGATTTTGATCGAAAAATCATCTTCAGTGATGAGGCCCATTTTCACCTCGGAGGCTACGTTAATAAGCAGAATTGTTTCATTTGGGGCTCAGAAATTCAAGACTGACTGTTAAAAGCCTCTTTATCCTCAACGTGTCACTGTCACTGGTGCGGTTTTTGAGCTGGACCAAACTTTTTCGAAAATAAGGCTGGTGCAACTGTTATGGTGAAAAATTGCGCGTTTATTTTTAGTAAGAGACGTTTATTTTGAGTAAGACAGCGCTACGTGTCTTACAAGCAACGAAACAATTTCAATTTTGCAAGAACAGTTTCCTGACCGTGCTGTTTCTCGAAGAGGTGATTACAATTGGTCATCGAGGTCTTGTTATTTAACACCTTTAGACTTTTTCTTTAGAGCCACGTGAAAGATAAGGTCTATGCTAAAGCTCCACAATCGATTCAAGACCTTAAAGATAGAATCCGTGAAGTTATCGAGTACATACAGCCGCAAAAGTGCGAATTGGCCATAGACAATTTCATGAAAAGGACATGGTGCTGCAAGCGTAGCCGTGATGACCATTTATGCAAGCGTAGCCGTGGTGGCTAATTTCGTTTTCAAATGTTAATGGCATACCGATCTCTAAACCCGTTATAAAGGCATATTCAAATTTTTGGAAAGTATCGAAATGGGATTTTGGAAGTATCAAAGTATCACATTGCGAATCACATATAGGATGCAGCATATAAAGAGTTAAGGAAAGTATAATTTTGTGACATAGAACGGAGCAATAAATGCTTAATACAATCTTAAAAAGACAAACAAATATGCAACAAAATTATCTGCTATACTGGTATAAGGTAAACGCTGGTTACAAGATTTGGCAAATTTAGGAGCAGGCCTTAAAACTGATTAATGTTACCTACAATTGAAAGAAAAGAGGTGTAGGTTATTCAAAGAAATATGCTGCCCAATTACCGCGACTACAACTGACAGTAGAGCAGATGTCTGAAGCGTGGCTCATTATGAACATTTGTGCAGAAATATATAGACGATATAGATATAAATTGATAGATTCAAGCCAACATCACTATATTTAACCACAATTTAAACCGACATCAGTGCAGAAAATTTTTGTTTATCCTAGTAAACAGAAAATTATTGAAGCAGTTTAAGCAGTCAAAAATTTAGCTTTCCAAAATTATTAGATGTAATCGGAGTCTAATTGGTTAAAAACAAAAACAAATTACTTGGTATTCCACAGAAAATAGAGTATGTAATAAACTTTGAAGGCGGCAACCGACCTCACATGGATGGATAGTGATTCCATACAGTATGATGTAAATTATAGGGAGTTGCTAGACCAAGGAGTTGTACAATACTAGGTGGTTAAAATTAGCAGCTCTTTGGTGATTCCATTCATTTCCAGAAACATGAATTGAGAAATAATATTTGGGATGCTTTCCCAAAACGGTTTTTATTGTACCTCAAAAAGATTGAGGACCTCGGGGATTTATTTAGCTTGATGAACTACTCGTGATGTTGGAAACGGTTTGACATTATCTTGGTTGCTAACCTTTTATGAAAAGCAGTGCAATAAAAGTGTAAATGGAACTCCGCGCTCAAGTCACTTTCGCATATTTAAAGATTTTACTCGTGTCTGCTCCAATATTGTGCATCCGGACTTTGGCAGAATGTTTGCTATTCAGATCAATATATCTGACACAGGAATTGGTGCTATTTTGATACAACATTTGTAGCGTTATTCTGTCTGACTGTAGGTAATGATGATAGGTACATATTGCGGTTATATGTTCCAAAGTTAAACATAACCTACATTTTATATAAAAACGACAATAGAACGTAAACTGTGGATTTTTTCAAACGGTCGGAAGACTTCAAAATTGCCCAGTTAATAATGAGGGACTAACAATCAATGAATAGCTACTGAACGTAAAAAAATTAAATATGAATAGTGCCAGTTTAAAGTATAACCCAATGATGTACCGTTACGACGGTAATGGGTAATCCTACTGGAATAATATCGCAGAATCATTCCTCGCAATAGAAATTGAAAACAACAAAGGCGACGAGTATGCGACTAAAGAGAAACCTGCTCCAATCTATACCTGGATTTAGCTTACCGGTTGAAGAATGCCAGTTTTCCTGATAGCACAGCACTATCAAATATGGAAGCTAGCTAAAACCAATACATAAAGCAATGCAGAAATTATGGAGAAACTCACATTGCGAATCACATATAGGATGCAGTATATAAAGAGTTAAGGAAAGTATGACGTCACGACATAGAATGGAGCACTAAGTGCCAAATACAATCTTAAAAAGATGGACCAATGCAACAAAATTACTTGCTACTGGTAACCCTAAAATATTAGTTCCATGCCGCAAAACATGAATGTCCTCATGCAGCTCTTCAGCAAAATCCGTTTAAAATGGACTTAAATTTGATATATGGAATGGCAATAGGGCAATGTAGCGCATACACTAGAACTAAAACCTTTTCTTACAGTAAGAAACATTCACAATATGCTAAATTTTAATCGTACTTTACGAATATGAGCTTTCTTAAAATAAAAGGAGGCAGTTTTTACAATAGTAATTATTCTGGTGGAAAATTTCAGCTTTTATAATAAACAGTAAAATTAGACATTAAGACGGCCAAAAATATTGTGAGAAGCAATTAGCAAATTAGCAAGTCAAGCAATTAGCAAAAAGCTTTAGGAGAGATGCTCCTTGCAGGGTGACTTAAATGCCAAACATAATAAATAGGGCTCTAGATTATTATCTCCGCGAGGGAGACTGCTTTGAGAATGTCTGCGAGGTGGATACCTGCACTACGTATTGGCAGTCCAACCAATTTTCGAGCAGATACGCGGAATATTTCAGATTTATTAGATTCAATAGACTTTTGTGTTAAGAGTACCGCTATATCTTACGTAATGGATAAAACATGTTTCGATAAAACATGTGATCACTCTCCAGTATTAACATATCCTACACCGACTAGTTCTCTTTATAAAAAATCGCGTAAACTATCTTAGAACTTTCAGCAGCTCTTAATGGCAAAACGTCATTTTAAAAGAATGCGGTTTAAGATGTCCAGTGGGCTCACAGTGATACAAGCTAGAGATTATGGAGTTAATACTTCACAAACCCAGCCAACCAAATTTAATTCGCAAAAATGTTAAAAAATTACACACTTGATTATCAGCAGCCATACTAGAAAAAAATTACGACGCAAGGTAGAGGAAATTAATGAGGAAACCAAAACGTTGCTTCTTGATGCAAAAAATCCATTGAGGTCTAATAAAAATACAATAATGCCGCTGATGAGTCCTCATTCATGACTGATGGTGATGATGACGATGTTAAAGATTAAGATATAGAAACTCTAATGGAATCGGACTCTAAAAGACAAGAATAACGCTACAAATGTCAACTAAAATAATCTAAAAGGTTACTTACAATCTAGGATGAAGCCCTAGATACAGTGGATTACAGTATACCAAGACCTTGTATTGCAGATCAATACAAAGGATTTCCAAAGCTATCGCTATGTAGAGGGCAAGCAGCAAAGCGTTTTCATCATGTAACGTTATCAAAGTAAAACTAATAGGAAAACTTTTTCTGCAGATATGAAGATAAGCAAATGTTGGCATTGCACATGTAAATGTTCTTTTGTATTTATCTACGCTAGGAAATGAATCCGCTAACCGCTTAAGGCGTTACACGGCAATGAAAACCTAGGTGTACAAATAGTAGATTATTAAAGCGCCTTGGTCATACACACTGTAATTAGGAAACTAGATATTAAAAGTCATTGCACGTATGAGTCCAGCATAACCAATCTGAAGAAAATTCAAACTTTTGGAGAGATTTTTTTAATTCTTATGGAAACAGGAATCCAATTTTTATCTACCATTGGTCGTGAAATTTTTAAAAGAAAAGCAATCTACCACAGTAAAATAAGTTTAAAACGAGCTTTAAACTTTGTCAGTCGAAGAGAGCTGGACTACAATAACGAAGACGCAAAATTGAAGCCGAAAAAGTCTTCTTAAAGAGACTCTAACCCATAGTTAAAACCTCTTCATATTTTCATATCTGAATTGTACAAATCTTATGCAATATATGTTTATTTACAATATGCATGTTTGCAACAAAATGAACAACCAACACAATGAGTTATACATCTCTAATCGAAATTTTTTGAAATACTTTCACAATAGGCAACGCACTCTTAATAAAGAAAATCCCCATATGTAATATTTATACCATCATCGCGTATATAAACTTTAATAAAAATTTTAACAATAAAAAAAAAAAAAAACTAATATATACACAGAACTCAACAAGTTTAAGGTATTTATAGAATATTTGAATTGGATTCATTTAAATGTTTAATAAGCAATATATCAAACTCAAAAATGTTGTATGTACTCTGCGCTGAAAATATAATATACGAGTCCCCATGTATATATACAATATAAGTTTTATGTAATATGTATGTATATAGGTGAGTATACACACGGATCCAACCGAAAATGTAAAAAATATATTGATCGAAAAAACAAAAGATGGAGAAATATATATATATATATATATATATATATATATATATATATATATATATATATATATATATATATATATATGTATATATATATATATATGTATATATATATATATATATATATATATATATATATATATATATATATATATATATATATATATATATATATATATTTACTCAATTCTGAGTATATATATATAGCCTTTTATATAAAGGTACTCAAATAACTTTATATATAAGAATTTTCAGGAAGGTTTTGTAAGGTACTCACTTTTGATTGATTGATGAATTCTTCTTGTTTAATTTTTGTTTATATTTTAATTTTTTATATGGATGTATATTATATTTGGTGTATATATTTTTATTAAATAAACTTTTATCCATTAATTGATTATTAAAAACGGGTAACAATTTCCCAGATAACATATCGAGTGAACTTAACATTTTTTTAATTTTATTTTATTTACATGTACTTAAATTATATATTCCTGTAAGGTGCACACACTGACTGACACACACACACACGTATTATAAATCAGCACCACTTCACAAAGAATGAGCCTGTAAAAAAATACAAAAAAAGAAATAAAATTAAAACATTATGTTAAATAATCTAAAACGGTTATATAATAAAATTTAAATTAAGCTTTAAAGCACAAGCACAATTATATAATATAATAAACTCTATGTTGAAAAATAAATTTAATTAAAACTTAAATAGAAAGAAACATAAACTAACTTTATATATGTACATATATAAAGGGTTATCTGTTCGGGGTGCTTTTACTTTATATATTTACCGTATTAATTACGCTTAAAGCTATTATTCAGATTAATTATTAATTTGAAAAAACTAGGGTTGCAAAGGGAGGACAAATCAAGTAACAGCCAATGACCTACATGGGACTCAGCTATCCTTTATATCTTCATACAGCAAAAATTGGTAGACACAAAACATAATATAAATACACATAGTACTACCATGGTATGTAAGCCCATTGACATGCTAGATGTCGCTACAGGTATCGTTTAAAAATAATCAAAATATTTGTATATATATATAATCCTAAATGTCATATATTTACTCTAAATGTTGACGATATTCTATCGACCCGACATCTGGAACATCAATGGGTAAACAGTTTTTTTCTTATGATGATATAGTACTATTTATTATATATTTATATTATGCACATTATCTATTTCTCTGACCTTAAATCTAAATGCGATAAATAACTCAAAGGACCAAATATCTAGCTCTATTTAGTTTCTAAGGATAAATCGCTTTTCACTACGATATGGTATACTAACTTAGAATAACTCATTGAAATATTTCCGTTTCAGACAGATAGTAAATATTTTGATCAAAAATTTTTTAAACTCTCCTTATCTTGAAACAATTGAAAAGTAGTAGTGGCCAACACTCTTCAAAACAAAAAAAAAATCGGGGTGGCGATAACATGTTTCACTTAGTATTTAGAAACTTTGCCAATAAAGTTATATCGTAGGTTACCAATTTTCTCAGCTCCTAAGACAAGCTACCATCCAGAAAGCTGGGTAATTGGTCAAGTTTATCCTTATTCCTAAGCCAGAAAACCAGAGTCCAAACTGACATATTATGGCGTTAAGTATACTGATATTCATTCACAGTAAAATTTATTTGTAAGGAGATGTTCTGTATTGTTGTCCCGAAATGAATGTAAATAGATCCGAATACGAAATTTAAATTGATGTTGCCAGTGCATATGAGAAGGAAACTTTTACTTATTACTCTTAACAAAAATTATCGAACAAAAATTTTGAAATTCAATTGGCATCTTTAGTAGAAGCTGGTTAATAAAACAAGTGTTCTGATTTCGTTTAACGAAGCTGAGAAAAAATTTCAGTAATGGAAAATAGTCAGCGAAGTTACAAAAATCGAATATGTGGTCATATCCTTGCTAGAGAGGTGGGATGAAACTGACTGACCCAATTTTAAGTTTCAAATCTGTATGTATTGTCCGCCATTCAAATCAATGCCACGGTAATTTTTTCTGGTTTGAGATAAAGATACTCGTTTATGCATCAGGTTCAATTAAGTAGGATGGTCGGAAGAATGCGTAATGAATTCAACAATTTACGACGAGAAGTCTCAGAAATTCGTTCTACAAATTGTGAGATGGTCCTGATTATATATCCATGACTGATAAAGTTCAAAAAACTTCTGGGATGTCACAGAATACGTACAGCCACCCATCACCAGCAAGTAATGGCATTGAAATCCTTCCAATCAACAGTTTGGGCCAAATCTATACCACTCTTTATTATTCTCAATCACCAAAGGTGGTTTTCATTTATTATCAAGAGGATTTGTGGCAGAATCTTTGGGCAATACCATCAAAACTCAAGCTGTTCAATTAACAAACATAAATATGGACAACACATATATAATTATAGTTGATAACTAACTAGCCACACCATCATTCACACACTCACTATATGGCCACGTCACTGTGTAATCCATTTCTAAATCTGAATAATATCACATGCCAAAACTAACGACACAAAACCTTCCCGTTAGATTTCATAAAAACATGCACTCTTATTGAAAAACCCCGTATATATACGAGTATATACAAACATACAATTGCGAGATGAAGTACACAAAAAAAAAATAAAAAATAAAAAATTTAATAAAAAAGGCAAAAGTAATTTTATTTTATTTTATTATTATTTAATTTTTTATTCAAATATTTAATTTCTTTTAATATAAAAAACAAAAACTATATTATATTCTCTCCGTGTGCTTTTCTCATATACATAATACACAAATTTTTCACTTTCAACAGTTTTTTTTTCGTGTTGTTAACTTTTTGCTTGTTAATTTTTAACATGTAGTTATATAAATATATATATGAAAAAGACTTTTTTTTTAATTTTGTTTAAAAATAAAATTAAATAAAACATTAAAAAATGTTTTAAATAAAACAGAAAAGTTTGTTTATTTCTCTCCATGATTTTATGAGTTTTATGCTACAGTATTTTTATAAACGAACACAACAAAAAGTGATTTGTTTTTATTTTATCATAAAATGACCTTTAACGCGATGGTGACATCCTGTCTTTTGGTTTTATAATATAGTGTTAGTCGCATATCATAACTAAACTATACACGAAATGTTACTAAGATAATTTGACGAAACGACTCTGAAATAAGAAAAAAAATCAATTGTCTGGTCTGTGAACCACAATTTTATTGTTTAGGTGTCAAGCGACTGAATAAAAAAAAAAACATTTGAATCATAAATCGAACACAACATCTATACTGTTTCGATTTGACAACAACAACGAACAAAAAAATTATATGTATCACCGATAAACATTTAGGCGTATTTTTTTATAACTATTCCTTGATTAACACAAGGTGCTTAATATTACATTGACAACAACAATTATTTAAGATTTTTGCGAATCAACATTTAGGGGTATTTGTTTTATAATGTAGTACCATAGAATAATGTGAATGATCTGCTAGCAAGTTCTTAAAGCTTTCAGTCGTTTAATCGAAAAATGGAAACTTCAAAAAAATCATGGGCAATGGCCTTTTATAAAATGATAAATTTATAGAAAATGGAATTTAAATTTGATGTTGCTGTTAGTAGGTATAGAACAAAAGACAATTAGCTAACAACATTTCCTTAAATGACATTTTATGGATATCATCTCCTATTCAATCAATGAAGAGGCCTGCTAACCAGTTCTTAAGTTCTTAAAGCTTTGAAATTTGCTATAAAAAAATGGGATTTGCTCAAAAAATCTAGGGCTATAGCCTTTTATAAAATGGTAAATTATATTAAAAAAAAAATTAATTTATTGTTGCTGTTGGGAAGTAGAACTCAATACAAGCTACCACCATTTCCTCAAACGGCCAAGTAGTTACTTCCAACTAGCTAATAAGATAAGTGATGACCATTAGGCTGGTGAAATCTTAAGGTGAGAAACTTAATCAAATTAATATTTAAAATGTTTAAGATACCTGCATAGTTTGTGCTATTGCCGTTGTTGTTTTGAGGGTAATGTATTCGTGTTACTATTGTAAGCTAAATGTTACTAAACATGTTGGTAATTTTTGTTTGTAAAATGTTGGTACGATTTTGTTTATATATAGTTAAAAATAAAATTTTACTACTTCTTTTCCTCTTATTTATCATCAAAATTAATAAAATTGGTAAAGCAAAATTAAAATTATGTTTTTTCTTCTATGAACGCGATTTAAAACTAAATATGGTCCGTTAACCAACGTTTTATATCGTCAATACAAAACATTTTAATTTTCAATTGACAACAACAACTTTAAACGTATTGACAACAACAACGATCAATGCATATTTGTTTAACACGTGTCAACATTTAGGGATAAATTTTCATACCACAAAAATTTAAATGGTTATACTGTGGTAAATATATTTCGTATTGTTTATTTTAGAATTTACAAATTAATCTTGGTAATACTTATATCCTTTTATGTTTTAAATATTATCGATAAAAAATATAATACATATTTCACTGCTATTGTGATATTGTGATATTGCATATTGGTTATAATCTGATATAAAGTGCTCAGAATTTCCGAGAAATTACCATTAAATGCTAACAAGAGTTAGATGCTTATTATATATAAACCACAAAAGTAATGTTTATATACTGTTGTATACAGACCCTCATAATATTTTCTGTTTTTAACTAATAAAATAGTTGTGTATAGACATTAAAAAAATAAATAAATTTTCAACATTTTCCAACAAAATAACAGTCTTAAATTTGATTACACAAGTGCGAATATACACACACATAAAAATGGCTAAAACTTCTTTGTCGTCATCATTAAACCAAAAAAACATTACATAATTAAATTGTTTATAATGTAATCAATTTTTATATATAGCCATAAAAGAACAGGAGCCTGGCTCCCCACAAACAAACACATACACACATTCTCACACTCTGTACAAACAATCTAGATTCCAGACTATATAAATTTTATAAAAATCCTTTTCTTGTTCGCCTTTTTTTGTTGTTTGTTATTGTTGTTGTATATATATTTTGTACTTCCATACAGTATATTATTTTGTATTTTCGTCAAAATTGAACCAAAGACGAACAACTATTTACAACAGCAACTAAATTCTTTTTTTTATGTTTATTTTAAATAGGTGCGGTGTTTACGGAAGAGTCTGTAAAAGTTCAAGACTATTTTGTTGTGAAGCTTTTTCGAAAAATAAAAAAAAATAATAATTTTAATGTATGTTTGGCATGATTTTTTATATGATTTTTGAGGTCAATGCTTCAACATCTATATATACATATAATATTATGCCAACCCAAGTATGTAGCAGCCGGATAATTTTTACATAATATATATACTATAAAAATAATATAAAGTTCGTATCCATTAAATGATTGATAGCCATTATATGACAGTCAGGTTTGTGTGTGGTTATTGATTTTTATTAACTTTTTTTTTTTTTGTGTTAAGGATTTTTGTAATCTTAAAGATGACGAATATTTTAAAAGTCAACACAAATAAGTTTGCCAAATTATCAAGGTGTTTATAAGTCAGAAGGTATATATATATATATATATATATATATATATATATATATATATATATATATATATATATATATATATATATATATATATATATATATATATATATATATATATATATATATATATATATATATATATATATATATATATATATATATATATATATATATATATATATATATATATATATATATATATATATATATATATATATATATATATATATATATATATATATATATATATATATATATATATATATATATATATATATATATATATATATATATATATATATATATATATATATATATATATATATATATATATATATATATATATATATGTATATATATATATATATATATATATATATATATATATATATATATATATATATATATATATATATATATATATATATATATATATATATATATATATATATATATAGATTTCAATTTAATAATCAACAGAATTTTTTTATATCAAAAAACTGTGACTTTGTGTGACTTTATTTTTAAGGATTATTTGCTGAGTATAATTTAAATAATAGCCCATTGGACCAAAAGAGAAATAAAACTTTAACTCTGCCCTTGGATGTGAGTGGAATATTTTCGTCGTCTAATGATGGGAATTTCGAACTATCATTCTGTTATTAAAAATCATGCAAATCACCTTAAATGCTAATGATGAGAGTTTTTTAATTTTTTAATTTTTGATCGATGGTTTCCCAAATGCTCTGGATCAATGCTTAACAGAAACCGACCTATATAACTGGTTAAAACGCTCTAATTATCTACTAACCCCTAAATTAACTAAAGAAGCAGCCAATACGCTAAAGAACCACATTTGAAAGTTTCTATATTTTTGTTAAAAAATCAAAAACTTATTAATGCAAATTTCTAAAAACCCTTTAAAAATTAAGATACCAATTTTAAAAAAGAGATACAAGTTTTCTAACCGATTAGCTAGTTCACACTTATCAATCATATAATAAATCCTACATAGTAAAAGTTTTCGACAGGCTTTGTTTTACCCAAAACAACAGCAGTAATACGTTTTGGATATAAATTTAAAGTGCTAACTTTTTATTATATCATTGTTGCAGGACTTGTTTCATACAATAAGTTAATCATTGCCTGATAGTTTTTAGATTTATCCAAAGAAAATCAACTCTTTTTGACAAATTAATAAATCAAAATATTTTGAGTGACAAAGTGACTTTTGTCTGAAACGTCAGTTGTTTTATCAGTTTCATCAGGAATATAATTATTATTGTCGATTTTGTTTTATGAATAAAAATTCCACTGTACCATAATCATTTTACAAAAAAAAACGGCTCTGACAGCTAATTTGACAGCTTCGGTGAACATTTTGCTACACTAGATGTTTTGATCGAGTTACACGCCTATACCTTGCAAAACTATAAATATTCTGTTTTTTTTTATGGTGGTGTTTTTGACTTGACATATAATTAAATGTGCCACGCCCACTTGTGATTAAAACGTCAGAACACTCAAATACACGTATTAAACAGAACAACCCCACAAAATTTTCTTAGGTGCGTAAATAATTATCATAAATCATGTTTTTACTATTATATTCTTATAAACGACACTTTAAAACAATTATTTGTAGGTCCTCAAATTTTAATGTCCTTGCTAGCTTTACATTGTACTAAATCCCAAGTGAAAACATTCGGACTGACTAAAATTTGGAAAAAGTTGTTTTTATAGATTTAAAAAAGCTGGAAGCAAACGGAATAGTTTTTGATTGAGATATTGGAAATACAAAAGATTCAGTTATAGAAGGATTTTGGAGAATTTTATTCCTCTAAATATTTTTGTAGATTTTTTATTTTGTGTTTGAAAAATTTTAAGGCCAACTGAATCGTCACGTACTGTTACCGTTGCCCAAGTTCAAATTTTAGAAGGTCTAATTAATAGATATCTCGAATTAAGGATATTGCTCTTTCCCACTGTGGCACTTAGACATCATTATTTACAACGTTATTCAGAATTGATAAAGTTTGTTGGTCTTCTATAATTAAATTTTCCCTTCTTTGATTTAAAAGTAAACACCAAAACGTTTACAGAACAACATCAAATGATGCAGTCGACTCTTGTAAGGCAACGATTCCGAACCAACAAGATTTTCAATTCGTGTTCCCGAATCGTTTGTATATAAAACGAATATTTTAACTTACAATAACGTAAAATATTTCGCTCGTCAGTCACTTGTGACTACCAATAATTTATAGATTTGTTACTTGATTACTATTAAAATCCATTTTAACTAATTGAATATAGCTTATATTAAAAATGTTTTTATAATAATGTTCAATTATAAGCTGCTTTGGCCTTTTTGAAGTGGACGAATCACTAAACTTCATTTCTTTTTATAACTTTTCCTCTCCATGTCCTTTTATTTAATTTAAAAATGGATAAACATTATTTGTCACACAAAGGTCAACTTTTTTTTAGATAACCGCAGCATTATGTCTTCGACATAATTATCCGATAATTTGTTAAATTTGGGATCAAAACGGCCTGTTAAAAATCATTTATTGTGTGCACTAAGAAAGGTAAATTATTAATTTTTAATAACAATATAATCATATTTTGAACTAAAACTATTATTTGTTATTTTTCCAAATCTATGAAAATATAAATAATAATTATTCTTTTATTTTCCATTAAATATGTTCTCGAATCTGACGGAACCGATGTGGATGATTTTGGAAGTTTTACAAAACTTTCTCCAAAATAATTCAGATTTTACAGCAGAGTGCCAACTGAATCCATTGTCATTTTCCAAAAATTAAGTAAGATATGTATCTGATGCTAAAATATCCAATGATTCGGAAACCTTTAAAAATATAATTAAAGCGAGCACCACAAATAATTTAACAATTGCATCAGAATTTGAGACACTTAAAAGTCCTCCCAGCTCAACTATATGTCAAGTGGTAGAATTACTTCAATTACTTCGGATGTTTCGGGAAATTCTAAAACTATTTAATCAAAGCAATATATATTTCTTATTGAATCTTATTTAATACTAATATATTCACTTATATAGTTTGATCATTCTTGAAAGAGAAGGAAAACTTATTGGCACAGAACCAATAACTTTGGCAACTAAGATTCCTAAAACCACTCACCAGCAAAATCAATGAAATGAAAAGTAAATTTGTCAAAAGGTGAAGCAATTTTTTTGGGGGAAATACTAGCAACTATATATCAGATTAGGAAAGAAACATCAAACGGGATTGAAAAACTGAGGAAAAAAACGATCGCGAAATTTCTAACGATGCACTAAACAAAGAAGTTATGAAATTTTTAAGTCTTGATTTACACAGCAACCTACATTTTTGAACTTAAGTCCCACAAAATCAGATAAACGAATTTGCCATTTTTTGTAATGAAGGATTTGCCACCTTATAGTCGAAAGAATTATATATGTTACTAATAATATTGTCTCATGCTTAACATTGACTCTTTTTATACGGTTATTGATTGTTTTGAACAGAGAGTCTTGTTGAATTTTTGCGGTTTCCAGCTCTTCTAAGTTGATTTTCAATAGTTTTTAAGAATGCAGGTAGTCAACCCAGCGATCCTATTTTTATTTGTTCACAAGCAAAGGACACTGTGATGGTGCTTCATTTTCTAATTCTAAATGTAAAAATAATTTAGGAGATATGCGGATGTCCGCCGACCGGCCACAGTGCGGTTATAAAAATCAGTGACATCGCTTCTATTGTTAAGATTGATAAAAAACAGATTGGGTACCAGTTAAACGGAAGTTGAACGACGCATATTCTAATTATGTGAAGTGCTCGAAACTACAAAATGCAATGAATGAAATCCAAATCCATCTGTAGATAGATATATATTGTATATAATTATGTAGGCATACGCATGAATTTTTCAAGTATATACATAAAATAAATGAAAAACTTCTGACGCCAATACGTTGACAAGTTTATTGAACTTATTTAAACGACATTTTAAATATGGTAAGAATTTTTCGATTTTCAATTTTTTTTTTTTATATTTTAATTGAATCAACTAAATGTGGGAGGACGACACTTAATGGACAAGAAAATTTTTATTTTCATTTTATAACTTATGGCTGATTATTGATTTTCTATATTTTCATAACAAAATTGTACAAGCACATAAAACAAGAATGTATTAAATAAATAATGATAGTTAAATAACGGGAATAAATAAAGTGGAAACGACAAGAAACTCTCATTACTTAAATTCTACACTATAATATTATACCTTATCGATATTAAATCGACGACGTTCGGCTATGGCTAGACACAATTCTACGGATTATTTTACAAAACATTAAAAGTGTCAAGGCTTAAAAACACAGAAATAATTTAATGTATACGTGTTTACCAAAAAAGTTCATCTTGAGTACAATATTTCAAGGCCAATGTAAAAGTCTAGTTAGTTTTAGTTAGTTTTAGTTATTTTTAGTTATTTTTAGTTAGTTTTAGTTAGTTTTAGTTAGTTTTAGTTAGTTTTAGTTAGTTTTAGTTAGTTTTAGTTAGTTTTAGTTAGTTTTAGTTAGTTTTAGTTAGTTTTAGTTAGTTTTAGTTAGTTTTAGTTAGTTTTAGTTAGTTTTAGTTAGTTTTAGTTAGTTTTAGTTAGTTTTAGTTAGTTTTAGTTAGTTTTAGTTAGTTTTAGTTAGTTTTAGTTAGTTTTAGTTAGTTTTAGTTAGTTTTAGTTAGTTTTAGTTAGTTTTAGTTAGTTTTAGTTAGTTTTAGTTAGTTTTAGTTAGTTTTAGTTAGTTTTAGTTAGTTTTAGTTAGTTTTAGTTAGTTTTAGTTAGTTTTAGTTAGTTTTAGTTAGTTTTAGTTAGTTTTAGTTAGCTTTAGTTATTTAAAGATCACTTTCTTATTTGTTGTTTAATGAAAACTGCTGTATAAAAAAACTCTATATTACTCAGAAGAAGGGCCTATAGCTTATTGTTCTTCAGTCCAATTCATCAATTAAACAATAATATATATATATATATATATATATATATATATATATATATATATATATATATATATATATATATATATATATATATATATATATATATACCATTTTATCAGTTTTGCAAAACAATCATTAAATTGGTGATCCCTAATGGTAACCACTTTAAAAAAAGAGAATCCCATTTCCGACACTATATATAATATACAAAACCGAAATTCATAATAAACTAAAAAATTCGTTCATACAATCTAAAATAATTTTCCCTAAAACAATAAGACAACGTCGCAAGTAACACAACTATTTTCACTTTGGCAACACTAACAAAAAATCGAAAGGTGTAGTTTCTAATTAAATTAAAACCTATACTTTATCAATTAACACTAAAAACAGTAAAAACAAAATGAGTGCGAGTTGAAAACTGTATTCATTGTCGAAAGTTTTTTTTTTGTGTTTTATTTTTGGGGTGGAGCGTGGGAACGATCATAATTAAAAATTCATTTTGGCAACAAGATGAAAATTTTTCGGAAAAATCCAAAAATTAATTTTTTATTAATCCAAAAGGTAAATTGTTAGGGAAATTTAATACGGTAAACAATTTTGGTTTTATTTTACGTTTGTTTTTTGTTCGTGTGGTTGGTATACACATAAAATGTATCGATTATCATTTTTTTTTTGTGTACTCGTGTACTTGTGTATATGTATTATATACATATGTGTAAGGCTTAGTATATAATATGTTTACCAATATACATACATACGGGATGAAGAGATTCAAGTCAATTGATTTTCCGTCTTATATTATTTTCCTGGTACACATATGAATATAAGATGTCATTATTATAATACGGTTGATAACAAAACAAAAATGTTATGTAAATTGCTGATAAGATGTTGGAAAAATTTTGTTGGAAACGTAAAACAATTGAAAGATGTTCGATATGTTAGTATATTACCGGGTTTTTAACAATGACATAATCAAGTAAATTTACGAAGAAAATTGATGTTTTAAGAACAATGCGTATCAAGATGTTAAGAAAGAATATGCCAAAAACTAAAATGTGGTTGGTATCCTTAAGGGATAACCTTGTGAAATGACTTCATTTTGTATTACTTCTGAGAAACTTGGCAGCAATGTTCGATTGGATTGTACCAAATTTCTTATGAAATTTGATGAAAGACACAAATTATCGTACGTTTCTAATGAATAGCTCCTGCTTTTCCGTAGGTCCTAGATTGAGATATAAGCGGTTGCCACTGATCGACTATTCAAGTACTAACAGTTTCGTTTTGAATCTTTAGGCTTTTAGGATGCATGCGGTGACACAAAAATTTGCTACACGATCATTCAGTTAGTCCCGATACTCACCCATAGATGGCGTTTTTTTATTAATTTTAAATCGTAGCAGCCCTTAAACGATATGTGAAAACATGTAATGACAATCGAAGCATAACATACTGAGTTACTGTTATTTAAGTGACCGTACTTTTACAATTTCGAAAACAATTGAAAAAAAAGTATAGTGTGATGATAAAACATTGTGTTTAATAGGAAAAAGCTCACTGAAGCTCGCCAATGTGTTGCAAATTAATATTAGGATAGTTTTGCGATTCGGTATACTGTTTTTAAACGTGGTGACGTGGTGGTAAATACACAAATGATGCTGAATCATCTGGTAGTCCAAATGAAGTGTTGCAGGAAAATATCAAGTCCTAAAAATATCGTTTTGAAGGATCAAAAAGCGAAAATGTGCGAGATATCTGTTATCATGAAGATAGTGTAAGAGCTACTGTTAGTAAATTGCATAAAAATGTGACAATTAAAAAAGCTTTTTTTAAAATGGAAGTTGCATTTCCTCACAATCATTAGGAACACTAGTGAAGCAAAAGAAAAAATTGATATTTCTACCAAACAAAACACCGTGTCAAAAACCATTGAAATCTATTGCAAAACAATATGAATTGCTTCTCCATCCGTCTGTCACTGTTAGTAGCCAAAGCTATTTTACACATTGATATAATTTTTTTTCAAATAAATCTAAACAAAATTACATCTTGGCTTATGATCTAATCCAACAATCATTTGTAAGCTGTTCTTTCTCAAATTTAAGGCCTTGGTGAAGTTAAGTTTAAAATTGTGAAGTTGGATTGGGCATAACTTTTATGGAAGATGCGCAGAATCATTAAGTAAAACTACTTTGACGCGTTTGTATAATGCGCCTAAATAAATATGACATTACATGATCAATTATTTGAGCATAATTATATACTTTGTAATGATTGGGATGCTTTGAAACGGAACCATACTGCATCAGCTGCAATGGAACATTACACCCGATTAACTATAGCATCAAGGCAAAAATATTTAAAGATGTTTAGTAAAAATGACAAAATAATACTTAACTAACTAAACCTCAGGCAACTGTGAAATTCGTGCTTATTACTCGAAATGGGAACTACGATCGATTAAATTTTATTGGGTATATTCTCGATACACTCTAGCAAGCAAATTAGCAACTTTCGACCTGATATTAAAAATTGTGCATTTTGGGTGGTTTTTGCGCCCTCTTAGCAAGTAAAAAAATTAAAAATATTTTCAAGCAACTTTTTGAGCTCGCAAGTAAAAAAAGATAAAAAGTAGAAAAACATTTAGAAAGCTTTTTGGTAAATGTATGTATTTATGAATTTGTGTACGTTATGCGATTGATAGTTATTTGCATCGATTAAAGTTTCGTCGTTTCATCAATAGGATAGAATATTGAACCAAAATCTATTTAAATTTGTTTTCGTCTAATTTCTTGTCTTCGACAAACTCGGCCAACTTTCATCAGATGTACAATAACTTCTCTCAATGTATTGGAAATTTGGGAGCCATTAAATTGGAAAGAGACTCAATTATATTCGCGTATATTCGCAATTTAAACCCAAACTACATTCCTGGCCCTGATTTAGTTCCTGCAAATATTTTACGTTAATTTGCTCAGTCATCAACATTTCCATTGAAGCCTTCATTCAATGGATCTCTTGCACTCGATTATATTCGTGATTGTTGGAAAATTTCATTTGTCATTTCTAAAAGTGGTAATCGATCTTTAATTGAAAACTACAGACCTGTTTCCATACTGTCTGATACTCCGAAAATATTTAAATCTATGTTTCGCGATATTATGATCATAGAGTTTTGTTGGATTATTTACTCCCATAAACATGGGTTTTCCCCGGCCATTCTGTTTCGTCTAATCTCGTTAAATTTGAACATTGTGTATAATAAACTTAATTGAAGCTGTGTGAACCTGCACATGTAGCGTTCGCAGACTACAAGAAAGCTTCACTCAAACTTGTTGTGGATGAAAGCAATATCTTTGCAACTGTAAACAAGAAGTTAAATTCTGTAAATGTCTTTCGGGTGAGTCAGAAGTAATATCTAAGGGTTCCACAAGAGTCAAAACAGTCATTTAGGTCCATTATTATTCTTAATATTTATTAATGATGTAAATTGCAGGTTATACACATCTAAATTTTTGCTTTTCGCAAATGATATGAAATATTTGTTAGGATCGAGGATCTAAATTAAACAAACTGGAACTTAATGTAAGTAAAAATCGAATAATGAGTTTTAGGAAGAACAATCCTGTTAATTTTGAATTTAAGTTTTTCAATTTAACCATTAACCGCGCATGTCAATTTAAGGGCCTTCAAATTGTTCTTGATAAAAGCTTAACTTTTATCCAAATAAGATACATTTCACAAATTACAATATTAAATAATAGAACCGTTTATTGTTTTAAAAATATAATTTAACCATACTCTTTTTCTTTTGTTTTTTGAATATTCTTTTTTAAATAGTAGTATGTCTCAAAGTATAGAAACTCACTATATTTTAACTATATTTTAACCAGTTTGAATCAAGATTCAAGAAGGGAGAATATAGTATTGATAATTTCGATGTTTTATCTGACATATCCGAAGTTTTATTTTAGACGTCCCTCTACAAGAAGGTGCCTTGAGGTATTTTGTAGAATAATCGTGCAAGATTAAATTAAAATTAAAATGTTCTATAACATTTAGCGCCAAACGAATATTTTTTTATAATTTGTAAAAATCAAATATGTATATTTATTTTCTAGAATATTCTCTGACCATCCAAGTATACAAAATTTTATAGCTAGCTGAAAAACACTTAACTAGAAAAAAACCAAAATTTTGCAGATGTACTACTAAACGATTTTATATAAGTCCGTAATTTTTTTGAACCGAGTTTTAAAAAAATAATTATTAAAATCACATTTCTATTGCAAACATAATTCTATGATCGAGAAAAAACTCGTTATGAATGTTTTATGTATAACCAAAAGTTTTATTCTATGAATTAATTTGTATTTGTCTCTAATACATACAAACTTATTATCAAACGAATAAGAAATAAAAACGATAATTTAAAAGATATTTTCAACAGATGGCACTATAAGCAGAAAACCAAATAAAAATGTTAATGGTTTGTTTTATCGATTAGTAAAATTATTTAGGTGGGCTCCTCGATTGCAGTTCGTAATTTTCTCACTACAATTTGTGCAATTATCATCGAATTTTAATCAAACCACATCTTAACACTGCAATAAGCTATCTGGGTCTATTAATCCGTGGTACTACCATCATAAGAAAAAAAAACGTTTACCCATTGATGTTTTAGATGTCAGATCGATAGAATATCGTCAAAATTATGTATAAATATATGACATTTAGGCGATTTTACATATAAAAATATGTTGAATATTTTAAAACGATACCAGTAGAGACATCTAGCAAGTCAATGGGCTAACAAACCATGGTAGTGCTATGTGTATTTATATTATGCCATTTACACAATTCGCGTAACCAGAATAAAGGTTACCGAAGAATATGACTACTGAAAAGCGGACCAGCGTACTTCAGTGTATTATACTAGTTCAAAAAGATCAACTTTCAGTTGAACTAACGTTCCTATAAAATATGAAATTGTAAACACTATAAAATAAGAGGGATACTTCAACCAAGGATGTAATCTCGGTATTTATATAGTTTGCGGCTAAAGCAGTTTACCTGGAACAAGTTACTGTGTCATTATTTTCGCCAACTCTGAGCCGCCCTTTGGCAGGCACAAAGGTCACTGTCAGCGACCAAAGCTTCTTGGGGTAGAGAATCACTTGTATCCTTCGGATTGGCTAGAAAAATACGAAGAACCAGCTTGGGAACGAATCCGATGAAGCCGAATTTTTAATACGTTACAGACCAATAATGGCTTGTTAAAACCATTTTATTATGATATTTAATATGATGAATTATGTATCTAAAACCAAATTTCATTCTACCCATATTTGTTGAAATGTATAATACACATATTTTCAGATCCTAGTTTCTTAGAATTCGTTAGTCCTAATATTAGCTGGAAATATACAAAGGAGGTGATGAAATCAAACAGTAATTTCCAGTAATAGACATTATTTATTTACTATTCACAGCACCTAAGCACAAAAACAAAGCTATTTCCCACTAAATCCTATACATTATTCCAAAAACCAAAAAAAAATCTTTCCCGGATGTGCGGGTGTTTATACTATACGATAATATTACACGCTTGTGTGACCTGAGATTTCTCTCAAATTAAGTTCAATATTCCTTTTGACATTAAGAGCAGCTACCTAATTAAAAATTCATCAACCTCAAAAACATTTTGACCAAATATCAACAAATTAAAAAAAAAAAAAAAACGACATTTCGGACTAACCATATAATTTTGTAACTATAACCTTTAGTTTTGTTAAAGTTTTGTAACTAAAGAAAACTAATTTTTTTTTTAAACATTTCGTTAACTAACGAGTATCTCTCGAAGTTCATCGAACTTGAAAAGTAAAATATGAACGAGGATGAAAGAAATAAAAAAACAACAAAAAATAAATTGCAAAATATATATTATGTAGCACAGTAACGGAAAAATAAGAAAAAATTAAGACAAAAAATAAGAAAATGAAGCCAACAAGTATAAAATAAAGTTTTTGACTAAAAAATTAAATAAATAAGTATGATAAATTTTAAGTAATAATAAGAATTTCATATTTTTTGTTGTTGCTTTTGTTTCTGCAAAGGAAGGAAGAAGATGGTTAAAATTAAATGTTAAAAAAGTTATTAGACAATAAGGAACTTCCAAAGAACTTTGAGAGGAAACTTTTTTTTATTTTAACTTTTTTTTGTGGTCATCCTTATTTATTTGGCTTAAAACTTAGTTTTGTTTTCGGAAAATGTTTTTTTTTTTATGTTTTTTACTAGGTTTAAAAGACTTTAGTCAGTTTTCCGAAATAAAAAAAAAAATATCGATAAACGTGACGTCTTGGTTATGAACGATACTAAAAGAAGTAGGTTTTTGGGTTTTAATGATAGGGTTTTAAAAATTGGTTTTAGGTAAGCTGAAGAGTTTCATTTAAAAAACTATATCAAACACCATTGTTTTTTGTTGCTTAATTGTCTATGCCTAAAAAGCCATTTACAATTTAATGACAACTATCTTAGTACATATAAGATGGAGTGTTGTATCGGATATTCCTTATAATGTTTTTACAAACATTAATATATTGCAGGTCCACATCCGTTGACGTGGTTTCCGGAATCTCCTTTGGCCATTCGTAAAAAAATGAATTCATTTCTTTGCAAATCTGGATTTGATTTTACACCAAAGGGTACTAATGTTGGAATGATGTTGGAATGATGTTGGGCCACGAACATCACTAATAGCGAACGCAAATAGGACTACGTGGCATGCTTAAATAAACTGTGTAAAAGGACTATATAACTGGATTTCCTTGTACTCCTTGCTGCAGTCATCATTTAGGAATATTTAACAAAACTGAACAATGTTGTAAAAATGGCGATTGATTAGCTCTTTGCATTGCGTTCTTTACAGTAAAGTACACGCTTTGAACATTTACCAGCTAACTGAAAGAAAGCTCGAAATTGCTTCGTTACTGCTGGCAAAGTGGCATATTTGAAGTTGAATGCTTTTGTCATTGAAATTTTCCATATTACATAATAATTGCTGATGTATTTGATGGATTTCACAAAATAATAATGTTCTACGTTAATTTGCAATTCGAATGTCTTCGAGAGTAATATCAAATACGGAACAATTCCACGAGTATGTTGATTCACTTTGAAAATGATTGATATTCAATTGTCCGTGCAGTTGATTGGTGACGTTACAGTGAATAACCGTATTTTCCGGTTATTGCTTCTGCTACTAATGCTCATTGATAATATTTCAAAAAATGTCTGTCCACACCATACACGGAGAGTTGTTATTTAATGTTTCACAGGGGCCACGAATAATGGTATCTTTAGAATGTACATGCATATTTCACGGACCTGAAACGTACGTAGCTGCGAGAATCGGCGTTTGGCCGTCATTCTGTAATCTTAAATTTTGATTTTAATTACACGATGAAATTTGTCATTTTATGCTGTTGTGAAATGTCCATTAAAATCACGCGTGTCATAAAATACAATGCTTTAAAAGGCCAAAATAGCCGGCTTGAATTATCCACTTGCACCTTGCATATATATATAAAGGTCCTGCTAGATAACAGAATCTGGAACCCAACAGTGAGTTCTTTGAAATTCAAACCCACAATACTTATCGATTCAATCACTGCAAGTTTTACTTTGAAAACTTTATGGCATCATATTTGATGGTATTACTTGATCTGGCAAATTGTTAAATAAAAATTTGCCAGATCAAGTAATGTTAGCTCTATAAATACTATAAATAGGTGGATAAACTGTCTTTACTAACTTACGAGTTTATTTTATTGGGTCGTACCAACTTAAGCAAAATAATTAAAAAAATTATCTGAAGAAGTGTCATAATTATGAAGTTGTCTACCTGTTACAAAAAGTAGATAAAGTATAATCTCGGAGTATAATCGGAGAAAATAGACAAAATATTCAAAAATTTTAAAAAATGCTTGCAGTATAATGAATTTTGGGTGTACCCGAAAATTAAATTGTTACCAAATTATACAACATTACACTGGGTGTCGTTTTGCCAATTTGATAATAAAAATACAAGAAATCTTGCAACTATTGGATGGTTGGTCAATACTACTCTACGAGCTTTGTGCCCCGATAGAGGTGCTCAGAAAAGCTAAAGGCCTGAAATACTTAATCCCGATTTTTAAAATCAATAAGAACGGGCATTCCGGGAGGAGGATATCTATTTAAAAATTCAACGAAGTTCATATTATCTTTGTTGGCAATGCCTTTTTTTCATATTGGACATTTCCACTAAAATAAGTTTATCAATGACGTCCCCAATCACTGGTTTATCATATCTGCTGTTACACTATACGATTTATGAGCACAAGGAGGCAAAGTTTTTGAAATTAAATTACGTGCACTAATTGGTGTACCAACACATGTGTTTCTCCGCTGAAATTTTTCTGACTATACCCAAGCTTTCCGTGCATCATGCGTTTCAAGCTGTCCGTGCATCGTGCTATTTTGAATTAAATGCCAGTGTAATAAAGTAATCTGGGTTCCCATACTTCCTAAGAATGGCACCTTGATAATTTTTTGTCATTATGTTTGGGATTTATTTTGAAATAAAAATGTTAGAATAATAGCTGTCCCAGGAAGCAAGCATTGTATTGCTGCTTTATTTTTCATAGGGCAGGTGTATTTTTCCGAATCCAATGGTTTTGATTTTGTTTGTTCAGTAACAACTGTATCACAGTTATTATACCACTGTTACTTTACTTTTGTCACAGCAATGTGAAAACAGACGAGTGGCAGATATAAATAAGACGACCACCACTTCATCACAAATGTCAAGTAACCATTTCTTGGGTTGGTACAACTTTTAGTGACCGCTTGGGAACATAACATAGCAGAAAGTGCAAAAATGAATTGAAACGAACCACCACCCCTAGCATGCCATTTATGGCTTACCTTAGCAGCCCAGGAATCTAGCGAACCAGTGGAGGCCAAACATTTTCCATCCCAAAACTAGGCAAGGAGTCGTTAGCCCACAAATTTATGAATTTTCTGCTAGTGTGAGATAGTAAAATTGTTGGCTCACACTGAAAAAAAGGATACGGTAAAAATATTACTATGCTCAGATATTTGCATAAGACACAATTTTTACTGTTCTGTGTAGGTTGTATTAAAATCAATAAGATTTGCGAATTATAAAATGTCCCTTTTTAAAAAACTATAACCAAACGCAACCCATTGACTGTAGTCGGAATAATGATTTGTTAAAGTAAATGCTGCCATTTGAAATAGAACAGCGTATCAAAACATAACGAATAGTGACCTAGCTCTGTTTGATATGCAAAACTTCAAAACCAACGTTTTGAATCATGAAAAATCAAGTTTTAACAAACACTTAATCCCTCAATATGGCTGTAAAAAGCAATACCAAACCACCCAAAAACCCATAAAGTAATTGGAAGTGCTTTCATTCAACTTATACACAGGAATACAGCAAATATAATGTTTAAAGGAGAAAAAGTAATAAATCCAGAAGTAATTCTAATCACTAACATGGTGCTGCGCCAATTACTATTATTTATGATCAACTTGAATTGTGGTTATTAAAAAACCTATTATTCATAATATAAACGATATCTTTAAAAGAAAAATTAGAATAAAACCGTTAAAAAAACGACTAGCCTAATACCTCAACAAAAAATTTCAGACCCAGAAATATATAAAACGAGAATCTAAATGCTATAAAGTAGTGGAGAGAAACGTTTTGCATGTCTCTTGAGTAAAAACGTTCCAGCAAATATTCAGAAACTACTTATGGAAGCTCGCAGCATTGAATGAAATCACTTCCCTATAGTTTACTCAAATATATGGGAATGACAAAAAATAAAAATAGTCACTTAAATTGCAAATGGGCTAATTCAACATATTCCAGAAAAAAATGACATGCGTTTAATATCTGAAACCCATTTTAAGGAGACTTAATTTGCTCAAATACTTGCGGTGATTCTTGTCATCACACTTCGCTCTGGCAACACTAATGTCATTTTTTCTTTGACAGAAACTCAATATATTATTTCTAATTGACTAATTGAGTCGCTTAACGCTTCAAGAAAAGAAGGAAATCTTGAAAATTTACTTCCACAACAAAGACAATCAAAAAATAATTTTTACTCATAAAATCATTTTTTCGGAAGAGGCGCATTTTCATCTCGGTGGGTTCGCAAAATTTTCGCATTTGGGGATCGAAAACTCCCCAAGGATATGTCGAAAAGCCAATGCATCGATTACGTGTTACGGTTTGGTGCGGCTTGTGACATGATGATGCCGGTGCAACCGTTACCGTCAACGGAATCACCTACCGCCACATATTAACATCTTTTTTGTGGCCATTTCTTGAAGATAATGGTTCGGATGACCTTTTATTCCGGCAAAATGGTGCGTCGGACCACACATCGGGCATTACTATAGTGAAACTGCGTCAAAAATTCGATGGTCGCATTATCAGTCGAAAAGGTGATGTGAATTGGTTGGCAAGAAGCTGTGACGCCTTTGGATATTTATTTGTAGGGGCCGAGAAAAACAAGTGTTATAGGACAATCCACAAACAATTGAGCATTTGACAGCCAATATTGAAGCAACCATTGCCGAAATAGATCCGCACACAATCCAAAATGTGCATAGAAATTATACCGACCGAATGGAGTAGACCAAGGCCAGCCCCAGCTCCCATTTGAGTAAATCATTTTCGATAAATAACTTCAAACAAAAAAATTAATTTGGAAATATATTAAGGCGTTTTTAATTAAATTTTTAAATCTGAAAATCTTACTGGGACACCCTTAATATTACATTATAAGACATTTCATTTCCTGTATTTTCTCTGAATCCCAACTGATAAGCAGGTATAAGATCATTATCTTCTATTATAGGCTTTAGTTTCTTCAGAAATAGTTTTTCAAATATCTTTGATATAATAGGGAGTAGAGTCTAAATGACCTTTTATCGATACTGTTTTTGTTTGGATTAAAAATCATGATCACTTCGGTACCTTCCATTGCCTTGGAACGTATCTTAATTTAACCACAGCATTGCTTAAGTGCAGAAGTTTATGTATTGCTTTGTCTGACAGTTCTGTAATAATTAGCTCAGTATTAAATCATATCCAGGAGCTTTTTTCGGAATTAAATTTTTTATTTTAACTCACGGAGCATTACGGTTTGTATTTCAAGCTCATTTGATCTGTGTGCAAAATAATATTTTCATTCGCAGGTGGTCTGGATAGTATAGTTAAAACGTTTCGTTGAAGTATCTCGACCCACTCGTGAAATATCACGAGCCCACTTTTAGTGAAAATTTATTTAGAAACATTTGGCTTCGTAAATTGTTTCTCCAGTTACAAATTATTGAATTTAATAAAATTTTGTATGAACTCCCGGAATTGGTTAGAAGCCCAAATTACAGCTTGCCTGCTGTCATATAAAATGTTATAGAGTCCATTATATTATTATTGATGGACTCCTAACGTATTGAAATAATTGAAGATTAGATCTAATCAATGCTGGAAAACTGGAATTCAAACATATATGGTTCAACTTGATATTTGCTGAACTCTATTATCTTGCGAGTCTTTACCATTCTTTACCATATTGATGCCCAATCAATTGATACTCAATCACATACTTATACAATTTTTCTCTTAAGCTTAGTCACCATATTCCAATAGCGCTGGAAATTGTTAAATCGAGATGATAAACCACTACTTCAGATTCATTCGTAGCAATTCCATTTGTTTGCAGCTTTGAATTCTCATGTGGCATCAATGAGAAAAGTAAAAAAAAAAGTTAATTCATTTGGGTAATGGAATGTGAATCTGGTTCAAAATGGGCGGTTGAAGCAGTATTGAAGCAATTTAATGATGATAAATAGGAACCATTATCTTTGACCGTAAACTGATGGGGATTTATCCTTTTCTCAAACATTTATGATTCTCCATTGAGAGTATTTGCGATAAACTTACCGACCATAAACCACTCACAACTGAATTATTTTTAAAGACAGAGTATAGTCCGCGACATTTAGCTTATTTATTTCAATTCACCAGCAAAATGTACGTCACATACATGAAAAAAATGAAGCTGTAGCAGATTGTTTGTAAATAATAGAATATCTAGATATAAAGCTTAGGGTCAATAATAATACAATAAATCTTATATCTTATCAGATACTAATCGTAAACCGAATTCTAGATTCAAACTTAAGTTTACCAAATCGTACGATTCAAAGGAATATGTTTGGAATGAATTTCCTATTGGTAAATATCATCTTTTTGTATCAAAGCCTTTTGTAGACAGGTGTTTGACATGCCACATCATTGTGGTATTCGGTCGACGCAAAAGATAAAGATTAAGCAGATTTGCTTAATTTGAATAAAGATTCCAAAGAATGGTCAAAGTAATGTTTACGTTACCTGTTTACATTAGACTTCCTAATGTTCAATTTGAACATACCCATAAAGACTTGTAAGGTCCATAACCTCAATAAAATTGATGTTTATATACTTTACCGATTTTGAACAATACTGTAGCGAGAACTATATTTGTTTCGCAATATATTTCTGGTAAATTGGCCCGATAGTATTTTGACTCCTATAGTACTTTTAGGGGTTTGCACTGCAGTCAAAGAGATCCAAACATAGTTTTTCGGAAATGATAAAGAGACGCATTCAAATTGTTAAACCTACCAACCAAAGGCAGTCCAACCACCTTGTTTTTATCTCCGACTCTTTAAACTCGAGCGAATTTGTTTTTATTTGAGTATTGACGAGATCATAACAGGACTTTATCCTTAGTATAAGAGCATTCGAAATCAGTTTTGTTCAGATCATTTAAGTTACTGACTTCCATTTATGTTTCACTTGATGGGGAGTTGTGTAGCAATTTCCATCCCTAAACGAATGAAAAAAAAGAGTCATATTGTTACATCGGTAGTCAACATTTGGTTGGTGATCTTTTTAAAAGCCGGAATCAATCTTATTCTACCATAAAACTAAATATGCGATGTAGATGCAAAATGAAGAACAATAAGACACTGATCTTTTTTTCAACATAATTGATACTATGGCATTAGCAATTTATATAAGTTTGCAATGAAATTGTTAAATAAAATGTGAGAACAGTAACTATAGCAAATTACAAATGGCAATGTTAAAATACTAACCAAAACGATGGCCAATTCCGTCAAACTTCACCATCAAAAAAATTAGAAGATCAAAAGAATTTTTTTTTAAATAAAATTTACCATTTTATAATAGGCTATAGCCCAAGATTTTTTGTGAAATTTCCATTTTTTTGATCAAAAATTTCAAAGCTTTAAGAATTGGTTAGCAAGCCTTTTTATTGATTTAATGAGAGATGATATCCATAAAATGAAGTGTTGGTAGCTAATTGTCTTTTGGTCTATACTTACCAACAGCAACAACAAAATTTAATTCCATTTTCTATAGAATTTATCATTTTATAAAAGGCCATTGTCCATGATTTTTGTGAAGTTTCTATTTTTCGATTAAACGACTGTTTAAGGACTTGTTAGTAGATCATTCACATTATTCTATGGTAGTAAATTATAAAAAAATACCCCTAAATGTTGATTCGCGATCAATCCAAAGTAATTGTTGTTGTCAATTTATTATTTAAATCAAAATGTTAGTCAACAAGCACCGTGTTAATCAAAGAATAGTTATAAAAAAATACGCCTAAATGTTTATTGGTGATATATATATATATATATATATATATATTTAAGTGAATACTTGTGGAATCAAACTCCCAAAATGTTCCACATGCAAATAAGATTAATATTAAAAACACTTTTAATAAAAACTAAATTAAGAGTGCCTAAAATGTATCAAATTAGGAGCTTTTTTATATTTAATTGATTATCTATAGGCAAACTCTGAAACCAATATAGACGGGTGATATTCAGCTTTTGGTATGTAAAAAAAATATTATAGTGTAAATAATACAATTTTTTTGAAATAAAGCTTTGCAAATAAAATAAGCCAGGGATTAAATCCATACTAAATTGGAACTAACAAATGGGTTATATCCTTAAAAGAACACTTGTTACTAAAGTCCGTTTACTATAGATAAATTGTAATCTATAGTGGTCTTTTGGTATGACTTATATGCAAGGACAAACTATATATGTAAGAATTCACTAGTTTCAGATGAAATTACCTTCGTAAATTAATTCAGAACTGATTTGCTGATTAATCATGTATACATAACTAGCTACTGGTTTAAACGCTTCTCCGAATATATTTCCCAATTAACTAATAAAACCAACAGCTACCACTAATTTGAAAACATAAAACTTTTCTTGTATACGATTTAAAAAAATATTTATATAGTTAAATACTTCCACATCGTGCACAGAGTATCTGGCTCTATATATATTATATATTATATATAGACTAAACACAATTTACACAAAATTAAAACTTTATCCAACAAATAAATAAATAAGTGGATGATTTCTATATAAAAAAAGTTTTTTTCTAATCTAATTTGTTAAATTTTCACGTTGATTGAGAAATTCACAAAAAAAAAAAAGTTTTCCGTTTTTGCTATACGCAGCTATATACGATACAACAAAGTATCAAAAGTTTTTTTTAACCAAACTCACACATACACAAATGGGACATAACATAGTTTTGGAAAAACTAAGTCAATAATTCCCAAAACAGTAGTTGAAAACACTAAAAACCAATATTGTTCTATTGACATTTTATTATGTGCCATCACTTAAAATAGGTAACAAAAACCATCAAACACTTTAACATACCGCAACACTTGTGTTTTCATTTTTAGATATCATGATATCGCACTTTAATCTCTTTTACGTAAAATTCTCGTTATTTTCGATTTTCCCACAGTCTCATATTCAGATTTGTACTTGTTTATCTCAAAATCGTATATTATATGCACAGATAAGATCAATAAATGAAATTTCCATTAATAATTGAAAAGCGAAACGAGTATTTTGCTACACGCATATTGAAACGACCTGTTGCATGCCCAAAAATAAGGATCTGCACCAAACAGTATCTTATAAATAAATTATCTCTCTCGTAAATAGCTTTTATATACATAATATACGCATATAGCCGGCGAACACAAAAAGAAAATCAAATTATCTCCCTCCGATTTTCTAATTAAAAACGTTATGTTTTTTTTTTTTTGTAATATTCGCCCCTAAACTAAAGTATGTGCCCTATTAAATTTCAAATTATATATTCATTTTCCGATCAGACCAGAACCAGAATAAAACAAAAAAAAATAAAAATATAAAAAAAGGTTAGAATTTCAATGTAGGAAAAACCTTTTCAATTTTTCTATGTATATTTATGTCTATGTATGAATATAAGACGAGTCGAGAAATATTCAAATATTGAATTTCCATTTGGAAAATATCTTTTTTATCGAATTTTCATATTATTATTTTAGGATATCATATTACGAAAACTTATTATTATTGTTAAATTCATCCCTCCCCTATATATATATCGTTGTGTCTACGTATGTTGTTATCTCCATTTTCTTATGGGAAGGAACTAGACACAAAAACCAAAATTTAATAATTGAGAAGTAAAAATTTAAATCGTAACTATATTGATTTTTTATATGTGTTTGCCGGTTCCCTATATAATCGGGACCAAACGCAAAATTTAATAACAACAACAATAAAAAAAATTTGTTTAGTCTAAAAAACCACATCAAACCAAATTCTAACGATACAACCGTCTAAATATTCACCAATATTAAAATTTTCACCATAGAAAATAGCACACAAAAACATAAACCACAACAACAACAACAAAATTAAAATAAAATTAAAGGATTCAACGCACCCAACAGGTAGTTGATATAGAAAACCATAATAAATACATAAATAGATAAACAAACCATTTCAAACAATGATGTGCTAATAACATTAGCATAAAACTATTTTTTTTTTATCAATATGATAACAACATAACTGTATTTTTTCTTATCAATTTGATGATTTTTCCGAAATAATTTTGCAACTCATAAACAAAAGAAGAAAATTACAGTAAACATAAAATAAGAAAACAGGAAAAAACACTTTACGTAATTATTTTTTTTTTTTTAGAAATATTTTCACAACCTTGAATTTTCTTTTGTTTTTTTTTGTATTTTTTTACTTTTATAATTCACAACCCGAAGAAAAACTCACACACACAGAAACACATAAACATTAAAAGAAAACCACACGCGATAAATTAATAAAGTCGACGAAATTTTTTTAAATTTTTTTTTAATTTAAAATTAAACAACCAAATTAATTTAATTTAATTTGTCTATTTATTTTTCTTTATAGTTTTTTTTTATACCACGAACAAAATTTTCCGATCTGCACGGACTAAAAGCTTTTACTAAACTGATTATGTTAAAAAATGTACAAAAAAATGTTGATGAAAACGCGATATAAAACAAACAAAAAAAAAAATGAAATAAAAGGAAAAATGAAAACTGTTTAGTTCATTCTTTTGTTCAATACATTTGTAGAGTATACATTTTCCCGGTTCTCCGTTACTCTCGCTTTGTGTAAAAGCGAAATGAGCGATGCGAGAGCGTTTCGTATATGGTATACGATGTCGACAGGAAATTTGTGTGATAAACAGTTTTGTATAGGATAAAGTGAAAGTAAAGAGTAGAAATTTCCCAAATATTTATAATAATTTCCCTTTACGATATGATTGTGTATGGATGTGTGAGACACATTTGCAAATTGGGGTAACTCAGTTTTCCTTTAATTTTTTTTTTGTTTTTGCTTTACGTTTTTGTAACAAAAACGCCAAATACCATGAAATTATGATATTTGAACTTTTCTCTGTTGTTGCTGCATTGTGTAGTAAAATGGGGTGTACGCTGTGCAAATTAATCGCATGGGATGCGAACTCAAAAAAAATTAGTGTTTCATTGTAGATTAAACTCAAAATTTGTAAAAAATGTCACTTTCCGTGACGAGCTGCAGCTATTGGGGATCACAGTTAGTAGCTTATGAACGGCCTACTGATAGGTGGGTTAGCGGTGAATTAAATGAACTATCCCCAAACGCAGTCGTATTTAATTGAGGGTTTTAGGGAATTGGGGTGTTGTAAGCTTATATTTAAAACATGCTGATTGCCAATGATGTTTTATATATGGAATAGAGAACAGATGGCGCCATTAAACCGCATCAACCAACCAATACCTGCGGATGGATGACTCGTATCACTGTGCTGTCCCGTCTTCGTTGATGTGGATTTGTGATTGGTTGATTATACTCTATAAACGGGACTCTAGAGTAAATAAAGTGATTCCCATTAGTTTGGATGCTTCATGAGGTGATAAATGTACAAATAATGCATACATGTTGGAAGAAAAAAGTGAAGGATGATTCATGTATTTGGTGAACCAACCGTGCTCGGTTTACAGATGAACGAATTATCAGAGCAAGAAAATAACTTTGGAGATAACGAATAAGGTTGACCTTTAGATAAAAGGCCGAAGCTATCTGAAGAATACTCAAACCATTTTACGCAATATCTCATTGCAAAATTGAGATATGAGGAAGATTACGGCCAACTTACGACCAAACATGGTCATATAGATGATAAATGGAATCTTTGAGCAAAAGAAGGTAATCGATCCAATTGACATTTGCCAAAAGACCAAGCAAGAATTAAAGAAAATGCTATATCGGACGACATGAGTGGAAAAACCTGTATCGAACCTCCTGGGGGCCAAACCTATCCAACCTGCCCAACCAACTACCGAAAGACCGCTTACTCTTTTCCTGTCAATTAAACAGAGACCAAAACAGAATGAGGGAGAAGAAACAAAGTGGTTACCGTTATAGGAGGGCACCACATGTACCTCAGGGAACCCCAAAGTAATGCAGGAATTTTCCTTAAAGTAAATTGTGTCAGGATTCTCTCTAAGCTTCTGGAGCTTTACGAGCAGCGGTAGACGACAATGGGGAAGTAAAGATACTAGCACCTCAAAAGAAGATAGAAATATTCTTTCTTGACTGCCTCAAGTTGGAGGTTGAGATCAATGCGGCACTCTGATGAGACCTCAAGGATGAGATCGGAGACAACATAGTCTACCTGATGGCCAAACAACAGTAGCAGAAAAATGCGATCGTCGGTTTAGAGGAACGAGTCGCCTTAAACCTGCTAGGCATGGGGATGGAATATGGCTAGGCCTAAATATTGACTAAAGCAAGATGTACGGCAACCTTTTTTAAGGATGTGCTTAGGTAGGATATACAACTGCGGCATGCACATCATAACCTAAATGCTCTTTATGTGAACTGCTATCTGATGCTAGAGAAACCAACCGTAAGCGAGAAATAGGTGTATGTGAAACTTGCCAAAACGTGCTTCTTGCTAAGAAGGGAAGTAGACCAAAATAATGGCCGAGGTACATCGGTTTTTATTGTTTATCTTTATAGATCATCAAATGATATAGCTTTCGAGTTCTGGGTTAAAATGGAAGAGCTGAATAACGCTCTACGTGGCACTTTAAAAAAACTGGTGGTAGCCGAAGATTTTAGTGTCCAAGCATTAGAATAGGGCTTACCTCATCAGGACATCAGAGGCAAACTCATCATCGATTTGGATTCAAGACTGGGCTTGTACATTTTAAGCGGGGGTTCCACGGTAACTTACCGATGACCAGGCTTATTGACAATTCTTTACCGGATATAACGATGGTGTTTATGGCTAATTTTTGTTACACAGGTAGGAACCACAATTACATTACCTTTCAACTGAATGACATAATCAGCGAGCGATATTGATGCTATTTGACTAAACCAGCGGGCTTGTAACTCTTCGAAGCTAATTCCAAATATTTAGCGTGGCCGTCAGCACAAGCAAACAAAGACGCTGGCGGAACATATGTTATGAAGTGAACACCACCCCTTAGGGCTGCAAATATAAGCTTACTCACAAGATTATGGTTTTATGGGTGTTTCACAAGCAAAGAATGAAGGTGGGAAAGATGGAAAACATTGTTAATGCTCCCTACCCTACACGCATTTTAATTGTTAAGTTGCCCTTGAATTTACGGGGGAACAATTGTTAAATGCTGTGGCGGCTTTGAAGAGCAAGACGGCATAGGGCCCAGATAGCATCCCAGAAGAAGCACTAAGGATGGTGGTTAGTATGGTCAGTTGTATCTATTTCTAAACACATACTCTATGTGCTTAGAAGCAGGAGTGTTCTCTTCACGATAGAACGTGGCTCGGTTTATGGTGATCAAATCCTATCTGCTTGCTCGATACGATATAGGAGAACTTCTATAAAAGATGTTGAAGCCAAGGTGGCGTTGGCCATTTGGACTGCTGGGGATTTGTATTCAAGACAATACAGTTTCCGAAAGAGACACTCTGTCATAAATGCCATTAAATAGGTAGTTGGCGCGTTTGTGAGAGCAGATAGGGCTTGTCATTCAACAAGCCCCATAGTATTTTTGGCCACGATTGACGCCAAATACGCTTTTAATTTGAGGACTTGTAATGATATCCTCAAGACGCCTCAGCGGCCTTTTGAAGTACCTAGTTACCTTTAAGGAAGAAGGAAAGCTCTATTTACAGGACCCAAAAATTGTTATTTGAGACTTCAAATGGGATAAAAGTTTAAAAGATCAAAGCTGAAGCAAAGCAGGGGTCCTGATTAGACCTGATCTCTGGAATAACTTGTATTACAGTCTCTTGCGGCTTGAGATGTCTGACGAAGTGTTCTTTAAAGGTTTTGCCGACGTTATCGCACTTGTGATCATTTCCAATGGATCCGAGTTCGCTCAACTCAAATTAAACCAAGTTATGAGGAAGGTCAACACTTGAATGATTGCAATTGGCGATTGTAAAAACGGAAACCTTGATGCTTACTAAACAGAGAATATCAACTGGCATTTCCAAGACTATTAGTACGTAAGTGGTTCAAACCAAGAGGATGACAAAGTATTTAGGGGTAAAATCCTAGATACCACAAGCTGTAGTATAGACAAAGACTCCTCATGTCAACGGGACATACTCAATCTTGCTCTATGGAGCAGAGATGTAAGCTAATGCCATAGAGTTAGAGAAGAACGCGTATGGCATCGACCCAGCGTCCTGGTGCATAAAAATGGTCTGTGCTTATAGGCCGGTATCTGCTGCCGCAGCCCTTGTTTTTGCAGGAGAAATTCCATTTAATCTGATCGCGTTAGAGCACTGAAATATTCTTTTGTTGAACTTGTATGTGGAAAGGAAAGAAGCTGTGGCCAAAACTCACTCTAGAACTCTAAAAGCATGGCAGAGAAAATGGGATGAAAGAAAAACAGGCCGGATGGATCATTTATCAGTTGACAAGGCATGGATATTTCAGAACCTATCTGCATAGAATGCACATATTGCAGCGGAAGAGAGAAGATGGGTGTCTAGCGAAACCGTAGTCCTAAAACCGATTACACAGTAGAGTAACCTCATATTGGCCAGGAGCAAGCTAGACTGACTACGCGGGGTTGCAGTTGATTTTTATAAGTCAGTAAGAATTTCACACTATTGAGTAAAGTATTTCAGTAGAGTTTATACTCTGCTCTTCGTTTTTTTGCAGATTTTTTCCTACAAGAAAATAATTCGGCAATATATTTCAACATTCTGTTTTTTAGTGTACCACTTTTTCAGTGTCACTCAAAGTTCCAGTACAAACCAGTTCGCATCCCTCTACGAAAATCTCAAATTTAATTTTCTCCCCAAATTTTGTACCGAGAATAATTTTATTTAAGGGGAAAATTACTTAGGGAAATTTTATGTTCTCTACTCACAAGGGTTAGGCAAAACGCTTTTGTAGTTTTCCTTGTTTTCCTTTTACATTCGTTTTATTTTTATTTTTTTATTTTTTGTATTTTATTAGAAACAAACAAATCCAACAACAATAAAATTATACATAAATTTTTCGTCGCTCGAGATGAGCATGCGTCAGGTTTTTTTTTCGGGACAAACATATCCTTAACAACACACAATAAAAAAAAGGAACAACATTAGACGAATACAATCAAATTTAACATTTTTGTTTTATTATTTTGTTGTTGTTGTTGAAAAATTCATTATCATAATAATAATTTTGTTTTCATCTAACCTTATGGAACACTTTTCGGGATAATCTACATAAATAGAAGACGCGAGGATTTAACATTTTTAGTTTATCTTATGGCTGAAAAGTGCAAACATGATATATTTGAAAGATTAATTCTCGTGGGCCCCATCATTTGGGTATATTGTTTTTGTATTATTAATGGGCACAATGGTGTGCATGTCCGGTAAAAACAGAAATCTCTAAATATCTATAAAAGTATAAGAAGTACATACAAACACACCCACACTTGTTACATATTATATGCGTATGGTGTTGTTATTTTTGTTTTATGATGCTACAAATATTTTTCCCATTCAACAGCCCTAAATATTCTCTGGTGGGAAATATGACTCAATGTGTATATGTGTGTTTATGATTTTCACACTCAAGTGAAAATATGTAACGTTATGTGTATATTTATGTACTCGTAACATATATCTTTTAACCAACGATAATTTTTTTTTTACTAATTTTTATTATTATCCGGCTGCCTGGGTTGATGCCAGTATAGTTATTAAGGATACATCATTTTTTTTTTTGGAATTTCGTTTTGGCATTTTTTCGGATGGTTAGGATGGGACAGTGTTTTATTAAATTATTCATAGGGTTTAAAATATGCGCCGCATATAGTTAAAAGTTTATGTTTTTGTGTGGTTGAGAAACCGTAATTAAATTTAAGGGAGTTATAGCTAGCCAGACAATATTTTAGGTATTAATAGTATTTTATGTTATACGGATGATGGAAATTATTAATGAGTTTCCTATTTTGTCGAAGGGTGGGCTTCCGCTATATATATATATATATATATATATATATATATATATATATATATATATATATATATATATATATATATATATATATATATATATATATATATATATATATAATATAAACACATATACATTTAAATATAAACACATATATACATTTATGGCAGGCACTTTTCTTTTCCACGAAAATTACACACCTAACATCTGTCAGGTGAACATGTTATCACATCTGGAATCGCATTGTATTTAAGGATCTCCCAAAATTCATATTAAATTTAAATGTTGCATCATTAGTGAAGTATACCATGACTGCATAATCTCATTTACTGGCATCGTATAGAATCAATGTAATATATTAGTTAATGCCATGGTACTGGTTGATCCTAATTAAATTTCTGCAACCACAAGATTTAAGACACTATTTGTATTTTTATGATTTTATGAAGATAAAAATCCCATCGGATCAACAATTTTGCCCGTTTCTGATGGTAGCGTTTGTTTAGTGTACATTTGCATGTTTTTATATGCACTTCGTAAATAAACTGAGGACTATTTGAATATTACATTTTAAGGGGTTAAATTTAATGTGATTTTCCTAGAATTAAACCACAACTACTTCACTTTTTCCAAATTTTACTGCATCAAATCCGGGAAGGTTTACGATTCAGTTATTGCAGCTAAAAAAGCTTTTAGAAAATCGTTTTGGTTTGAATTGGCCGGCTCTATCTATTTCAAGCATCTCATGAAGCATAAAGCAGACACTTTGCAGTAAAAAAAATATTAGCACGAAAACTAAATGTAGCCACCGTTAAAAAGACAAAATATATGTCCTTGTCATTAGAAGAAAATCCCAATATAGTTACTCCTTCTTTAGTTTTTAAATTAACCAATTCAATGGTTTAGTGGTTCCGTTGGGGTCAACGATACCTCTAAGAATAGGTAATGTTGACCACATAATCTGTCCCAAAGTTCATTTAAATTGCTCAATTATTTCTTAGCTGCTGAAGCCAAATTGCATCCGTTTTAACTTAAATTCGAGTGGTTTGAAAATCAAAAAATCAAAATCTGTAATAGTGGTCTGATTAGGGTCAATGTTACCCCTAAGAATTGGTTATGTTGAGCACATAAATTGTAACAAAGTTCATTTAAATCGCTCAATTATTTAGAGTACATTTATTTCATTATTATATATGCTGCGGACGTATTATTTATGCCTAAGAACTAATGGTCACATAAACATAAACATTTCAAATCAATTGGATTACACTCAGAAAAAGTCCAATGACTCTCGATGGTGGCACACTCGCAATGAATACAATACAGCATATTGTGCTATTCGTAAAATATTCCTAACGGTCTTGAAGAACATTCACTAAGGTGGAAAGGTTTTCCGCATGTTTGTATTAGCAATCGAACTACGCTGATGAACCAATGTTGAAATAAGACACGATTTTTTTTTAAGGAAACAAAAACATTTAAAACATTACTCAGGATATTAATCCCAGGTAAAAAGTAATCGTGCTTAAGGACTACGGTACTCAGTTACACTGAAAAAAAATCTGTGGTAAATTTTTAATTACAGTGTGATTGATTTAACAGAATCAACCAATTTATAAAATTAAAAAAATGTAATATTAAATTAGCGACAATCTTTTAAAAACAACCAGGAATTGTAGTCAAATTAACAATCAACTTTCAGAATGTGTGTTTTAAATTAACTCCTTAGATTTAGTAAAATATAATACAGTAGTTTGACTTCTAAATTAGTATATATTAAAAGTTTGGTGTTTATTTTAAAACCAAATGTTATAAAGACATTCAATTAAAAACATGTGTTTTTAAAACTAAAACAATTTTCATAACAATCAATTTTTTTATATGTCAAACAAGTTTTGAATGTGGTAACCGTTTTCGTATTTGTTATTTGTGACATATGCAGTTTGGTACAAATATTTAAACCTGGTCCCACGTTAGTTTATAAATTTAAGTGCTCTAGCAATTTTGGTTATTCAAATAGTGTGAGTGCTCAAAGGCATATTAAAATGAGTTTGAGTTGTTTTAAATGCATTGCTCATTCCAATGGACTAGATAACTATATCAATCATTTAAAACTAGTGCACAACGCAACAAAAAAAGGTTTGTTTTATTGTACTATTGACGATTGTATACAGTCATTTAGTTCGGTTTATATTTTAAAAAGGCATATAAAACGAAAACATTCTGTGCCAATAGCCACGACTTCAGATTTTACCTTCAATTTTAAAGTGCGACAGAAATCACAAACATAAACCAAGGTGATAACACAACAAAAAATGTTCAAAATGGAAACGTTAGTGATAATGAATTTGTCCCTAATATTTCAAATTTACCACATCAGCTAACATCCGGGAAAAAATTGGGGCAGAATTGTTTGGACTTTACAATGAGCCTCCATGACAACATTAATTTTTCACGAAAAAATATTCTATTAATCCAACGTAAAGTACAGGAATCACTTATTTCGAAGATGGAGTTTCATTCGATACGATAATGAAAACCGCAAACTTGACCGAGACACCTTTTGATAATTTTGACACCGAACATAAATTGTTTAAGTACTTAAATGAACTTGAAGTTTATATGCCACCGAAATGTATAACTATTAACGATGAAATTACTGAAACAATCATGAATGGTGTTCCTAAGATAAATACAAAAAATTTGAAAGCCGTTATTTTTCAATATCTTTACAAATTAAAAAATTTTTGGAAACAAAAAATATATTTGATTTAACAATTAAAAACTATGATAAATTATCTCAATTAGATGATTATAATAATATTATAAATGGGAAAATTTGGAAAAACAAAATTACAAACTATAAAGATAAAGTGGTTTTACCGTATTAGCTATATTTTGATGACTTCGAGATAAACAATCCACTTGGCTCACATGTGGGAGTACACAAAATATTAGGATGCTACTATAACATTCCGGATCATGAAAAATCTCGATAAAATAATATATTTCTGGCAGCTCTTTTTAAAAGTTCTGATGTCGATAATTGCGGTAATGATGTAGCCTTGGTTAATCTCGTAAATCAATTGAAAGAATTGGAAACCGATGGTATCACAGTCAATCTAGGATCTAATAAGCTTAAAGTGTACTTTATACTCGCCGTAGTATTAGGTGATAACTTAGGACTTAACAAAATATTGGGTTTCAGCGGATCATTTTCAGCCAATTATTTTTGCAGAAGATGCAGGAGACATAAAAATTGTACATGTACCGACTTAGTTGAATATGCAACATATCTGCGTAATCCAGATAACTATATGAATGACATTTTGTTGAAAGATTCTTCGAAAACTGGAATATCCGAGGTTTGCGATTTTAACATTTTAGACAATTTTCATGTCTGTGATAATATTGTTTTTGACATGTACGATGTCTTTGAAGGAGTTGCTAAATATGACGTTTGCAAAATATTATCTTACTTCATTAACGAAAAAAAATATTTCACCATTTATATGTTGAACTATAGGAAACAAATGTTTAACTACGGTCCTACTGAGATAGGTAACCTGTCTCAAGAAATTTTCTGCAGCCCAACTAAAAAACAATAATTTAAAAATGGCTGCCCGGGAGATGATGACTTTTATTCATTTTTTACCACTAATGATTATGGATATGGTTCCACCTAATGATCCAGTAGGACATTTTTAAATTACTTTGATACAATTTGTAGACTTAATTTTGAAAACCTCGTTCCGTGAAAGTGATATTGAAACTTTGGAAAAATTAATATTTAAGCATAACTCTCAATATTTAAACTTATTTGGCGAAATGCTTAAACCGAAATACCATTAATGCTACATTATCCTAATGCTATACGAAGTATGGGTCCCTTAAGGTCGTTGTGGTGCATGCGCTTTGAAGTTAATAAAACTTTAAAAACTTATGGTTATGCCACTACATCAAGAAAAAACATAGCATTGTCTATTGGCATTAAAATGAGCTTACAGTTTTCACATATGCTTTTAAACGAAACATTTTTTCAAGAATCTTTGGGTTTTAAATTATCAAATAATGAAATACTTCCACTGGAAATGCTGATAATTACTACTGGTTTGCAATTATTAAAATCTTGTTCATGGTACGGTATTATGTACAAAAAGCGATATTTTTTGGCTATTACGAAAGAAGTTACCGAAATATTAGAGATAGACCATTTAGCGCTTCAATATAATTCTAATATTTTAGTTTTATGTAATAAGTGGAAGGTCACTAAATTTGCTGATGAAATTCAAAGCTACATTGTGTCCGCGACAACAGAAAAGGTATTAAAATATATTACGGATTTTAATGCAATTCCTGTACACTTATAATATATGTCGAATGGAGACAAGGTAATTTGGCTTAAAAATTTCTTTTAAATCAGTAGATATTTTAAAAAGTATAATGAATATCATCAAATATATATATCTATGAAACTAATATAAAAACTACCCATATTCGAATATGTAACTACAGTGATCTTATAATTAAATAAAAATTGTTTTAAAAGTATAAAAGTAATCTTTTTCGGTTTTGTTAGTTTTAATTTTAATGTTGTAAATGTTGTAAAATCAAAAACAAATCAGTTTTCATAACTATAACAAAACATTTCAAATTAACAATTTTTAAGTTAAAATAACAACAGTGTTGTAAATTTAATAACATAAGTGATATATTTTTATTCTTTTCTAACAAGAAATGAAATAAACTAAATAGTATTATCACTCTTTATAAGGCTGTGGTATCGTAAAGACTATAAATAAAACGTGAATAATCAGTGTGATCAATTTTACTTTTTTTTAAATAATGACTTTTGTTGAAAACTACTAAATAAATAAATAAGTGCAAATTATATCTATAAATAATGGTTATGCCAAATATGCAAGAAATACTAGAAGACACGACTAGAGAAACAATGGTGGAACACGTGGCCGACGCACAAATAATTTCTTATGAATGTAATGAACCCACGTATAATGACAATTGGATACTTGACAGCGGTCCAATTACACAAATAAATATTAATGAAAGTACTGTGGTTCAATTAAAAGAATTAATTATTGATGAATGGCATATGGAAAATGAAGTCCTATAAAAACTTTTAAGTAAGTTTTATAAAATTGATTGGTTATTTTCTAAACATTTTGAACATGCCGTGTATTATTTAATTTAATTTTTTTTATTTAAAATTTACAGTTAAAAGATACTCAGTTCAAACATTAAAAAATATATCCTACGAAGATGTAAGCATTATTTTTCCCGATGACGAAATCGGATATCGAGTCGATATAATTAGTAATATAAAACGGTGGAGAAAGGAAATGGTACCTATTAAATTTAACTTCTAAATTGGTGTCCATAAAGTTTCGATTAATTATAGTCAAACCGTATTATATACCGTAAAAAAATAAAAATTATGGTGGCCTAAATTAATAAAATCGTATACTTATGGACACGATGTAACTATAATAAGTATTTACATTTAAACATAATTCTATTTAGGGGCATCGACATCATCAATTTAGAACGAATTTCTCAAGGAAGCTGCTCGAACTGTTCTGCAAATACCGTATCTAATTGTTCTTCCATTTCGTCGAGTGACTGGAACGGTAACATATCCGAATGACAGTCAATAAATGACATTTTTGATCATTTTGTAACAAGCACCATCATCGGTCGCTCTTTAGTCGAATTCTATCAAAACAACCATAACTTTGACGAATATCATCGAAAAAAGTTTGTTGATACATTGGTCAAACTATTTATAACCAATTATAAGAGAAGAATGACGAACAAAGAAATTCAACAAACTTCTACCTTGATAACATCTAAATTCCCGAATGAAAACATGGTTAGTAATACCTCGCACTTACGCTTTCTTAAATTCTTATATAACTTAATTTGTATTTTAAAGGAGCTATGGTACCACCCAAAGAAGGGCAAAATAAACGCACGCGGCATGTTATACAACAAAAATGTGAACGAAATGAGTAATTTAAGAAAAAATAATGTATTTAAGGCCATCGATTTAAAATCAAACCGAGAAGGGGCAAATACAAATAAGCCAACTATTATAGACAACGCCAGCTTATCAGTTTACCTATAATTGCAATTCCTTATCATTCTTTAAAATGACAGATAACGAAATGAACCAGTTATGGTTGAAACACAACAATGAGCAATTATGGTATATTTCCAAAATAAAAAAACTCGAAGGCCAAAAACCATTACTCCTTTTATCCCTCTCTTACATTATTCAGTGTAGTGACAAGCGTATAGCGACAACACCGCAGTGTTTTCATTCAAAATAACTTGTACTGTAAAACAAAAAATATTGTCTGAAATTTTATTTGAACGAAGGAACCTACATAAAGGTTCGCTTTAACTTTATGATTTTTTTTTTAATCACCATAACAAAATTTGAACACTCGCCATTTTGTTTTTTTATATACTTTTTTTTTTGTAGCTATTTAAAAAAAGTTTATTGTGACCATTTTACAACCTCCGAGTTTTAACTAAAATGTCCGATAAGGCAGAAAGTGTGGAGACAAAAAGTCGAGGTGAGTATATTGACCGCGCACGTGTGTAAACCCCAAATCCGTTTATACGGTAACTTATGTGTATTGTTGAATATTTCAAGTTGGAATATTACGGAAACGGGATACAACTTCGATGGTTCCGAATAATTCGATTCGTCAACGTATAGGCTATCATGCAAAACCAAAATTGGATAAAAAACCGGAGACAGCCCGATCCGTGGACGGAGGGGGATCATTGTTTTCGAAGAGAAATAAATTAGATCCGGATAAACCAATAACCGCTCCTGCAACCGCACCTCCAACACCACGGGCGCATGGTTTAACATGTGGTCCTCCCGCTCCAATTGGTGTAAACGTAATTTCTGCCGGTCCATCGACTACAACGCTCGATTCTCGTGTCACCGCAACAAGTCACAGCTCACTTTCACACAAACCAGGATTTATTCCGGGCTATATTCGAAATAAAACGGGCACTAAAAATTTAGTTATCGCCCAAATGCAATCGAACAAGAAACAATTTATACAAATTAAAAAAGAATTAACCGATCTACAGAACAAAGCGATTGAATATTATAAACGATATCGTGAATCAATTACTAAATTAAATAAATTAAATGGTGAAAATAATCTGCCGGTCATCGAAGAACTACAAATTATTGGTTTTAAACAAAAATCGACGGAGGCAATACTATCAAATGAATCGACCACCGTTTCTAAATCGGCAGCACCGGTTTCACTCAGCAAACTAAAACAAATCACAGACGATAAAGTTCTAAGCAATATTTCGCAACAGGTACACGGTATTCAAGTACAAAGTTTTAAATTGTTGCAAGAATTTGCCGATCGTCTATCGTTGATCTACAATCAAATGAAATTGGTCGACAATACCGAAAGCGGTGACACCAATCAATTTTCGGCTAAAATTCAAAGTTTATTCGAAGAAATCGAAACAAAAATTTTAGAGGAAGAGGAACAGCAAAATACGCGCATCGATAATTTTATGTCGAATCTAAAACAAGTTATGATCGACGAGCAAGGTACACCGGTGCTGATGAAAGATGGTATGTTAGACCAGTATGAAAATTATCGTAAAACGACCGAGCGTGCATTGAACGAACAAGCTATAAAAATTAGAGAAATGGAAAATAAACGGGATGTTGATGAGTTTGCGAATAAGGAGCTGACCAAAGCTCTAAGCCAGGCCAAGGCCACAATCTTGGAACTAAATAACACTCTTACCGATACCAAAAAAAAACGTGAAGAGCGAGATAAAGAATTTCATAACATTGTTACTAAACTTAAACAATTCGAATTGCTTAATAAACGAATCGAAAAGCAGCTGGAGGATAAAGTACTCGAATTGACGTCAAAAGATAAATCACTCTTGGAACTAAAAAATTCGATTAAGCCGTTGCAAGAAATGGTGATGAAATATACGAGTGAAATACAAAAATTGGAAATTCGGTTAGCTCACGCCGACGAGGAGTATAAAAATCAAATTGGACGATTACAAGCAAACTACGATGCAGAAATGAAAGCTACAGTCGCTCTTCGAATGCAAATAAATGAGATGACTTTAAAAATTGGCGAGGATTCAAACACAGTAAGAGAGGAAAATACACGGTTAAAAAATAACGAACAAGTATTGCTCCGCGAAATTGACAGCTTAAAACATAGTTTTAATGAGATAATGTTTAAGAAAGCATCAAACGAAAAAACAAACGAACGCGCAGAGGACAATGTGCTGAAACGTGAAATGGATCGGCGAGATGAAGAAATTATACGGCTGAGATCTACCGTTTGTGAACTGAAAGAGGAGTTGCATAAAAGGTAGGTGCTTGTTGTGAATATAGTTTCATATAATGTGTATGCATATAAAACATTTATTTGGCCAGAAAACTTCAAGTCACGCAAAAAAATCAAGAATTAAGTGACATGCAAGGCGTGATCAAGCAATTAGAAGACCGTGGACATTCAAATGAGTTTGAAGATGAAATTCAGCGACTTCAAAATATAAATAAGCAAAAAACTAGAGAAATAGAACAATTAAAGGGTGATTACAATAAAACGGAAATGGCTCTACGTCTCCAAGAAGATTCACTATATATGCAGCAACAATTGCTTAAAATACGTGGCGAATTGATTAAATCACTTAAGGGGAATGAATATTCGACCAAAAGTCAAATTTCTAATTTGAATGCCGAAGTCCAAAAGCGAACATATGCAGCCAAACAGGTAAATTTATATGGTATCTCTGAAAATTAGAAAAGCGAACTAATGGTCATTTCCCGGTATTTTCCATAATCAGTTTAATCAAGACATGTACTCAAAAACGGAAGAACTAGAAAATTTATTCTCAACATTGAGTGCCAAAAATTTAGAAATCAAACGTCTTGATCATAGTATAAAGATGCTTGAGGAGACGAACGAACGTAACCAACAATTACGTGTAAAGCTGGAGGGAAAAATTGCACGACTGGAGACTGCAAATTCAGAGTTGAAACGTATTTTGTAAGTTTTTCAGTCGTCGTAAATCGATTGTAATCAAGTTTTAATTTAGTCTTTATCTTACTTATATATTTGCAGAAATTATGCAGGCTAATGGTGGTAAAAAGGGTAGTTTAATGGCTTCTTAAAAATAAATCTTTTATAATAATTGTACTAATTATAAATAAAATTTTGTATATACCCATAATCTGCTGCTGTAATAGTGATTACTGTATAAAAGCCCAAGTTGAAATTTACAGAGAGCATATGTTCTATATAGAAAGTTTAATGGTAGGTACAGATTTTATCATATACGACTGGTACATCAAAAAAAGCTTTAGTATCAGTAACATTTCTACTGTATATTGATCGATGACTGTGAAAAGCCAGGAGTAACACCAATAAGTTTGCCGACTACTTTTATGAGAAACGTCTTGATTAAAAATCTTTGCAATCTTTGGCACTCTGCTGTCACATTTCGAAGTCTAAGCGCAGAAAAGTACTAGATTTGGATCACAAATCAATTGTTCCAAGAACATTTCAAATTGTGTCAAGGACGTACAGTGACGAGCGTAATAACTGTAAATAAAAATACCGTTAATTTGAACTTTGATGAAATCAGATTCTTTTATGAGCTGGTATTTGGAATGACTTCTTTTCTTCATGCTAAAATTACAATATATTACATAAATCGTTGACTTAAATGCTTTCTAAGGAATTACAGGTACTGACATGGTCAATATTTCCGACGTTGCCAACTTTTCTAGAACGTAAAAAGCGTTGGACTGGTAATTTTGACAAATCAGCACCACATATCAATGTTTCAGTTATTAAAAGCATTTCTTTCGTTTGGCAAAGGATACCCACCAAATTTGAATTTTTACCTTCAGAACTAACAATCTGATAAAATATATTGAAGCTGCTGTTGTTTGCTGTAACTATTTGCTACTGGATGATGTAAAGGTATAAGTTTTTCAAGTTCTCTTCTATGCGGCTTATCTTCTACAGTTGCTGTATTGTTAATAGGAAGAAAGCATACTGTGGTAATAGGATGGTAAAATTTATTGCCACTGCTTTTTGTAATAGTTACTACTCTCGTCAAATTATCGTTACCATCATCGTTACAATTCATTCAAGAGACCACTGTGGCCTCATCACTTATAATTTCAAAGTGATTTGCTTGTAATCCTTTGTAGGCTTTTGTCTCCTACCTTTTGATACTCTCACTTGAATGGGGCCTGCAAATTATACACCAGTGTGCGTGAAAGGACGTGAGGGTATTATCGTTTATTTTAGTATAAGTTTGACATCAGTTGTTGGTTGGTGAAAACCAAATGACAGGATTTACATTTTTGCTGATTTTGATCAGTATCTGTGTATGCACCTAACTTTTTCTTGATAGTTTTGACGTTGAATTATTCTGCATATTTCATCTTCCTTAAGCTCTCTTTTTTATGGTATATACTATTTTGTGAATAATGGTTTAGATCCATTTTAAAACATATTTTGATGAAGTGACAATAGCATATGTGGCGGAATAACTTGTTCACCTTGAATATTGTTTCTTTCCAGCTGCACTCACACAGGTACTGAGTGGTGTGGAGCCTTCAATTTAAAACAATTATTTTAATTCTGGGCCTACTATATGCTCAACCACATAGACGGTTTTTGTCGTCAGGTTTAAGTATCTGGTTAAAGCAATGATTGCCTAGTCTATCATATATTTCTTTAATTCGTTTCGATGAACTTCTCTAGTAGCGCAATCAGCGGAAATCTTAAGAACTTATATGTCTTCACTGTACTGAACTTAATCTATTTGTCATGAAAGTTTTGTATTTGTGACGATGTTCCCAAATCCATGATAGTGCAACCATGGAATCACTCCATACGTTCAAATTTATATTAAACACCTGCAGTGACTTAGGCTCCGCATAATTCAAGTCGTGGTAATGGAAATATCGTTTAATTGAACATCAGCTTCAATATATTTTATCAGATATTGAATTAAAGATATTAAATATTGCAACCAACAAAGGAGTGGTGCAATCAACATAATAGCAAGATCTATTTGGATCTATTTGGAGTACGCGACAGCTGTGATGGAAGAACATTTCTACCTGGAGATAAAAAAAATCAAAAATTTAACTTCGATCTCTGACCCCACCATCAATTTTCTAAATAAAACGAAGCAGAGATAATACACCAATTGCATTTTTTTTTAACGAGGATCAACTGGCCAAGCGCCTCATTTTAAATCGCATTTTGCCATAATTTGTGAAGTTTCAGAATTACTTCTTTTTACAGTCAACTCCTCTTTAAACGCGCGGATGTTTTTTTTTTAAATTGTTAGTTCTGAAGGAAAAAATTCAAAGTTGGTGAGTATCGTTTACCATACGAAAGAAGATAGTCCTCCCAAATGCTTTCAATAACTGAAACATTGATATGTGGTGCTGATTTGTCAAAATTACCAGTCAATCGCTTTTTACGTTCTAGAAAAGTTGGCAACGTCGGAAATGTTAACCTTATCAGTGCCCGTAATTCCTTAGAAAGCATTTAGGTCAACGACGTATGTGATATTTTTTAATTTTAGCATGCAGGTAAGAAGTCATTCCAAATACTAGCTCATAAAAGAATCTGATTTCATCAAAGTTCAAATTAACGGTATTTTTATTTACAGTTATTACGCTCGTCACTGTACGTCCTTGACACAATTTGAAATGTTCTTGGAACAACTGATTTGTGATCCAAATCTAGTATTTTTCTACGCTTAGACTACGAAATGTGACAGCAGAGTGCCAAATATCGCATAGATTTGTATTCATGACGTTTCTCATAAAAGTAGCCGGCAAACTTGGTGTTACTTCTTGCTCATCACAATCATCGATCAATATACAGTAGAAATGGTACTGATACTAAGATATACCAGTCATATAAAGGTTAGTATTGATAAAATGTGTACCTACCATTAAACTTTCTATTAAGCATGTGCCCTCTGTAAATTGCAACTTCAGCTTTTACAGTAAACTCTATTACAGCAGCAGATTATGGGTTTAGATTGGGGCTACCTTTGTCTTTGGTGAAAGAAGAGCCACTTTGATGTTGCTATCTTGGTTGATGCTCGTAGCACAAATGACTGCAGCATACGTCTTTTCAGAGCCATCAGAAAATCCATGAATGATAATTGGGGACGTGGTTTCAAAGTGGATCCATCTGGAAATTATTAATTCCTCTAACAAGCAAAGACATTTTTAAGTCCTCCAATTGCACTGGCAAAGTCGTAGGTAGTTGTTGATCCCAAGAGGTCCTGCTACCGAAAGTTCTTTCATCATTGAAAGATTGTGCTAGTTATTTCCACTAGTGGACAGCAACTTGTGTTTAGTTAAATTCTTGTTGTTCGAAATTAGTATAGTGAGATGCGTAATCAAAAATTGTCTGTTGCTGGATTCTAACGCACCCTATAGAGTTTTAACTGCTTCATCAATTGTAACTCAAGAATATCACTGTTTTGTAGTTCTATTCGTATTGCCTATATCAGGGCATGATGGTTAGCGGCTTATTTACGTAGTTTGAATTCGCCTGCTTTGAATATGCTATCTGGTGCTTTTGAGCAACTGCGTCTTCCTGTACTATATTGTTTTCAGAAATAAGGTCGTTTTCGTAGATCGTTTAGAACAACTTTTATGATGCGACTGATACCTAATAAATCATCCCTCGCTAAATATTGATCTTCTTAGCTATATATGCCTGGTTTTGTTCTGTATAGGTCACGGTCGTGAGCTTGCACTCCTTTATTGGTTATTTGGTGTATCTTTTCTATGTCAACTATAAATACATATTTGTGTTTCCGCCAACGCATTAGCATGCTCAGCAAATCTTGCTGCATTGTTGTCTCATTTGGCATGACATCGTTTAGTGATATCTCTGTAGACGTTTTGACCAATACATCGACGACTTTGATTTTGGTAGTTTAGCTTGCTTCTTTGATTACAGCTGGCGTGGTAAAACAAAATGTTTAGCTGTACTTCCCTCTCAAAATCGGCATTTTTGAGGTTATTCATAAACATGCACAAACTCCAATATCCATATATCGACATTCATTCCAGGCCAAAAGCATCTTTCGGAAATGATTTGTCTTGTCGCTTTTATATCAGGAGTCAAAATTTGATGAAAGATATTGAAGACATTGCGTTTCTATTCTTCTGGAACTAGTCTATGGTTTAGACGATGTACCATTTGTTTCACACCATAACTTTGATTTTTTTGTAGATTATTTACTGACGGGTTAGGATTCAACTTGAAGAAGTGGTCTTGCAACTCTAACCTCAAAGTCTGTTATCGGATGCTTCAAAGATATTTAATCCTTTATTGGCTTTCCCCTTTGATAACTGCCTTCAAAGGCATCGTTCAAGAGTTGTGGTTAAATAATTTCAAATTAGGACAATCCACTTTCGAAATCCATTTATAAGAACGAATACCTGAAAATCGGAAATTAATTTCATTATTTTCAAAATCTAAAATTATCTAAAATTTTGGAGATGGTACAGCGAAAGAGAGAGTTTAAATTTCACGCATTATTTTGATGCTGCAAGAGAAACGGCTTAGGTTAGGTTAGGTTTAGGTGACCGTCAAACAGAGACGTGGCATAGACACAAAATGGTCCGTAGCCGTACCATAACGAATTTTCTTACCACCGCTAAGACAGGTGCAGAGATAGTGGAGAATAGTTTCCTCCTTCTCATCATTCATGCAACCACGACATTAATGATGAGAGAGAACATCAAGTCTACTTGCATGCTTACCAATGAGACAGTGTGCAGTGATGACACCCACAATTTTACTACTATTAGATCGCTTCTTAGATATTAGTTGGTTAGACCTGACGCATGCGTTATCCTTATTGACCACCTTTCAATTGAGATTTTATATGCTTCTTCCTTAAGAAGTATAGCTTAAACCTAGAAAGTGGTACCTCATTGTTAGCCTTACTTGGTAACATGCGGCAGGAGGTACCAAGTCTAGCGAGTCCATCGGCTTTAAAACTCCCCGTTATGTTGAAATGGCCTGGCACCCACGTAAGATGAATGTTGAACTGTTCGCAGCCATCTCGTTAAGAGATGGGAGAAAATTTCGGGTTACTTTCGACGTGAGAAAGCCTAATTGTAGGACCTTAATTGCAGCCTGAGAAAGGGCTTATACTATTAACATTTTGTTTTAAGTATTCAATAAGATAACATGATAAAGGTACACATATACTGGCAGTAAATTCAAAGGTAAGGTCCTACCAAACAACAATGTATACAAAAATTTGAATTATGTGCAGCAGTACTCGATCCAAAGTTACTATCAGCTGAAGCAAAAGCAATGCAGCACAAAATATTTGTTTGGATGGATTTATTAATCTTGCTTTTAGGGCTAAACGACCATTCTAGTAGATGGACTTTATTTGTTGGCCACATAACTTTGCAGATAATGAGGTTTTCACCGTGAAAATGATCGAACTTTTCCCTTGTTATTAGAATTGTAAGTTAGATAATGTAAAATGTTTGTTTTCCTTTTTTGACTGCAATAAAATTCGCGCGATCAAAATAGATTTTAATAAAAAATATGTGAAATCCATTGACTTTAAGAATTAAACCACGTGGCCATTCAAAAAGATATAAAAATATAAATGTATAAGAGACAAAAAATTGCTATAGGTATCACCCACTTTGTATTAAAATGCGAATCCCAAACAGTCTGAAAATGTACCATCTACGCAAGTTATCGATAAACAGACAAGAACGTGCTAGACCATATAAACGGGCTTTATGGTCGACTTTACATGTTCAGTCACCAGTGCTAAGAATAACGGAATTAATTTTATGAACACAGATCGGAATCAGACGATACATGCGGTCTAACTATAAGTAATTTCTAAATTATATTGTCAATTCACTGGGCAAATTACATGGCATTATATGCCACCATTGGCTTCTCATTTTACCGGATTTTGGGAATCAGAACTAAAGTCAGTCGCATTAGACAAAAGCAACCGGTAATGCAAATCTGACGTACGAAAAGTGAATCACCTTAACTACTTTGTAATATTGAGGCTTTACTAAATTCAGAGGTCTCTAACTAGGTACATATTTAGCATTGACTACCAGTCACTGGTGGGTAAATCTATAGTTTGCCAGAGCATTATACAAAAAATTTACCAGCCATACTCTATCAAAGATGTGGGTGACCTTACAGACAGCGGCGAAGTAGTGGCGAAAAACTAAAAAAACGGGACGCTGTTTTAAGAGATGTGGAGCCAGATGAAGATGGCCACATAAGAGACATCCTAATATTGAAGATCTCCATGCAGCTATATAAATATACACTTCATTTTAACATAAGTCAGTATGATTTTTTTCCACCTCTAGCATTAAAGCCTCCAATCACTATTCTGACTTTGTAATTCATTGTGGGTTCCACCAAATCATCAAAATTTTATTTTGATTGTTTACCCTGCTATGTGGTTTGGTTGCTTTCCTTTAACAAATGGGGTAATCAAAGATGCAAATATAGTCAGACAACCAGTGGTTAAAACAAATTCGGAAGACAAACAATGACCTGGGAAAAACTTTGTTAGCATAAGCTGGCGTAGCAGTAGCACACGTCTTGTGTAAAAGTTGTTCTGTAGAAATAATTTTGAGAAATAGCTTGAGACTTTTGAAATTGAAGTATTGTGCATGATATCTTGTCTCAAACACGACTATGACGAGCGTTACCGATATCTCTCCAACTATTTGAAAAAGAAAAAATTGGCCCTGTATTTATTCCACGGAATTAAATTTCAGCAGGGAAAACACTTCACCACTACTATTTAAAAAACACGATGGTGATTATTTGAATTCGTTACCATGAAAACATCTGTCATATTACACAACATATACCTTTCATACTAATTTTAAATAGAGGACTTTATTTTTGAATCACTTTACATCTTGTAAACATTTTAATTTTCATATAATATCCTTTTTTAATTTTATTTAATTAAATTATAACCTACAAAAGAATTATGTATTTTGAACAAGAGAGACATTCATGTCGTCCTTATAGTATATCTCACGTGACAAAAAAACAGTGACGTCAAAGAACATATCTCCACTGTAATACCAGTAGAAGAACACATTTTTGTGCTCTGCTTTTTGTTTTTGTTCCTGTATGATGTGAGGATTTTTCTGTAAAGATTTAGTTGTTGTTGTCATCGTTTTATTCCAATGTTCTTGTTTTCTTGTATACGATTACATTACATTCACAATAGAGTGACGACTCGAGGTAGGAACATACATAGTATGTGCTACTCGTGTATGTTTGTACCAAAAAGCAAAATAACATTGAAAACATTTCGTTATCCCTATTTCTATAATATTAATGAAGTTTTTTTTTTTTGTGTATCCAGGAATGGGTGACGACGCATAAATGACTGTAGGCACAAAGATGTTGATTTGACGAATTATGTTTTAATCAGATCAAATCAAACAGAATTTTGCAATGTACGTCAGATTCTAGAAAAATTTACATTTTTGTTTTGGTTTTAACAGCCACCCAGTAAATTATGTTGAGTGTATAGTCTTAAAGCTCTTCCTCACATATGTATATATGATGCGTGATATTTTGTCACATATGTGTATTATCATATCTGTTGCTTATTATTTTGTTATAATTTTTATTTTTTTTTTATTCACATGATACGTTGAAAATATAATAGTACATTCCAAATAGAAATGTAAACATGAAAATTGTTAAATTTTGTACGATATACGTACATACATATATATTTGTATGTATATGTAGAAAATCTGTTTGAGTTTTAGAAAGCACGAGAAAAGAACAATTTTCTACTAAAGCTAATGTATATTGTTGTTTTGTTGTTGTTATTTTGTTAAGACAACAATAGGAATATAAAGAGATAATAAAATAAAAAAGGAAAATGGAAAATTCTAAGCAGAAGAATAACTGATGAATTTATTGGTTTGATGATTGAACAGTATTATATAATAGTATGTATATATGGTATGGAATTTTCCTTCTCATCATCATTTTCATCTCTTGTTGCTTTTATCCCATTTTTTGTGTCTATACTTAGATTTTATTAATTTTTAAAGAAATAAACCTCAGGATATATGTATAAACTTTGTGTACGAATTATTCTGTAATATATATATACACAATCGCATACACATATATATTTAGCTTTGATTTAGGATATAAAGTTACACACACACATACACAAAAACACACGAAAAAATATACCAAACAAATTAACTTTTCTCGTTGTTATCGCATTTAAAAAATAAAACTGAGATAATAAAAACGAAAAGGATACATTTTTTTATTCCTTTTTGACAATCGTACAGACAATTTTTTTATATTGCATTTGATGTAGATTTTGAGATAATTTTTATATTTTTTTTTTTGGATTTCAACACACTTTTGTTTGAGGTTATGTTCAGTTTTTGATTTTTTAATAAGACGATAACGTTCGAGTGACAAATGGGAATAATGATTTTCGATTAAAATTGGATTTAATAAGATTTTTTTTGATGAATTATAATCTGTCATTTTAAAATAATTTGTCGAAAAATAGCAAATGTCGAAATGATGAAAATATTGTATTTTAAATGTTGGTAACACTGTATTGTTACATTTATGTATTTATATTGTTACTATTTTCAGTCTGAAAACAAAAGAAGACTCTGTCACTTCCGCTTTAGTTACAACAAGAGCAAGTTGTGTTTTATTTTGATACGACAGAAATCTCTGTCCATCAGGTTATGGGCCCAGAATTATCGAAATAAAAATAAGTGAGTAATTTCAAAATAAAAGTAATTATCATCCATCATGACGATGTCAATGATACAGTTCATCGAGAAGCTGAATGGCCGAGAAAAGTTCAATAATTGAATTTTTGCAATGAAGGCATATCTTCAACATGAAGATTTATGATCATTTGTGCAAGGAGAAGATGACACAGAAGATGAAATTAAAAAAGCAGCCAAGGACACAAAGGCTAGAACCAAAATAATAATGATAAAGGATTATCAAGAAAGGTTGGTCTATTGCGAAAAATGATCATGACGAAAATGATTGTTTGTAAATCAATGGAGGAGTACGTCGCTACCATCTTGTCAATACCATCTTGTCAGATATTGAGTTTGCTGTAAGTGAAGTATGGATAGGCACATTTCTTTTGGCTGGAATACCTGTTTCATGCAAGCCGATGATAATGGCAATCGAGAATTCGGGGGCCATTATGACAGGAGATTTTATAAAAACCAAATTACTTCAAGAAATGAACGTGAAAAAATAGAAAATATCGCTATTTTTTCGAAAAACAAAACACATTACAAGAAGCCATAGTATAAATACACATAGTACTACCATGGTATGTTAGCCCATTGACCTGCTAGATGTCGCTACTGGTATCGTTTTAAAATAATCAAAATATTTTTATATGTATAATCGCCTAAACGTCATATATACTAAATGTTGACGACATTCTATCTTCCCGTCATCTGGAACATCAATGGGTAAACGAATTTTTTCTTATGATAGTAGTACTATGTGTATTTATATTATGAAGAAGCCTACGCGTTGCTACAATTGTAATGAACCGGGTCATTACGCTAGTAATTGCAGAAAACCAAATAAACGACAACAACAAATTAAACCAAAAAGTTAAGAGTCGTTGTTAAGTATATTCACTGCGAATGATAAATTGAATGGTAAGAGTTGGTACATCGATTCAGGAGCATCGGCACATATGACGCACAATGATCAATTAATGACTAATGGCAATCAAGAGGTACTAACAGCCAATAATCAAACAATTTATGCGACAAGCATCGGTGACTGCAAGTTGTCTTTAATTGTTGATAACGAAGTGTCAAAAGTCAACACATCAAATGTTTTGTACATTTCGGATTTGTCGGCAAATTTGCTGTCAAATGGTGCCAAATGACAAACGTGTTGTTTTTGATCAGCGTGATTGTCGAGTTTATGATTTTAATGAAGAGTTGTTGGCGACAACTACTTTCAAAAATGGAATTTACAAATTAGACATGGAAAGTTCTAACATTCATACGTCATATTATCTGTGAAAGGATGTACAGTTTGGGTCACATGAGTTAAGGCTAGGGGTAAGCTAGCCCGATTACCCTTTTCCAAATAGTGGAAAGCGAGCAAATGAACTATTAGAGCAGGTTCATGCAGATCTATGCGGTCCCATAGAAGAACATTCGCTTGGCTGTGCGAAATACATCTTCGTCCTCGAATATGATTTTACACGAAAAATGTTCGTATATTTTTTGAAGCTTAAATCTCAAGTGTTTAACAGTTTTGAGGAATTGAAGAATTTGGTTGAAAACCAAACGAACAAAAGAATAAAAATTGTACGCACTGATAACGGAACAGAATTCTGCAATAATGAGATGGATGATTTCTTTGAAAATTCGGCAAAACGTGAGGCTGCCGGAAGAATTATGAAACATAAAACGAGACTAGTGATCCGAGAATATGTGCAGAAACCGGGCATATACTTCACGTACTCTCTAATTGTCAGATACAGCTCAATTCGTTTTTTATTAGCAATGGCGAAATATGATTTAGAGATTCACCAAATGGATGCAGTCACAGCATTTCTCCAATCAGAACTTGCCGATACCATTTATATCAGTTGCGACTCCCCTAGATGCTAAACAAATATTGTCTAAAGAGATGAGTCCAAAAAAACATTGACGATAGTGAAAAGATAACACACATTCCTTACCAAGAGGCAATATAGGCAGTCTACTTTACGCAGTGCAAGGCACAAGACCAGATATTTGTTATGCCGTCAACAAATTAAGCATATTTAATCAGAATCCAAGAATGGCCCATTGGAATGCTACAAAACGAGTGATGAGGTATTTGAAGGGTATATCCAGTTTTAAACTGAAATTCAGCAAAAATAGCAATGAATATATGATTAGTTACTGATCAACTATTGGATTTGTATTTGTGATACGCAGGGACGACCAATATCGTAGAACTCGAAACGACAATGCACAGAGGCTCTGTCAACTACAGAGGCAGAATACATGTCTATGGTAGCAGATACACATGAACGTTAAACGTTAAAATTCGAACGTTTAAACGTTAAATTCGATCAAATTCACCGTTTCATTGCAATTACATAAAATACTCGCATGAAAATCATATTTATATTCATTTTAACACCGAAAATATTACATTTAGAATTTTATTAAAATAATTAATCGTTTAAATTTGATCGAATTCACCGTTTTATAGCAATTTCCAAGATCTTTAAGATTATCATATATATATAAAAAAATATACAAACACTCGGATCTTTACAATATACAGCTTTACAGATTGAATTCGAAGTGGTGCACTGGCGCTGTGCTAGATATGGCCAAAGCGTTTGAATCAGTTTGGCTTGATGGCTTTCTATTCAAATTGGAACTAATAGATTTTTGCAACAATATTTTATATCTCCTAATTGAGATGCTTTATGGCCATAAATTTGTCACAACGAACAGCAGTCTACTATTAAATAGGTGCCTGGTACAAACAATAGCATACGCCGAATCTACAGAAGCAATAAATACATCGCCGATATACCAATGAATTATCAGAAAGAGATTGACGATGCTATATATTATTTACACACCTGGTGGATAATGGTCAATGAAGCAAAATGTGAAATTATCCTATTTCGTAACCTATTGCAGGGCACACGGCACGATAATCATTATTAGATCTGGATTGGTTATTCAGGACCAAACACATCATAGAGCGTGTCAAAATATTTTGCTATCAAGCTCTAATTAAACCTATATTAACCTATGCTTGTCTAATATGGTACAACTGCAACCCTAGTTACATGGAAAAATAAAAATTTTTAAGCGCAGATGAATTCGATCTTGTAGGCAGAAATACAGGAAAACTGCGACTGAATACAAACATTATATATCCAACATAAACCATTACATGAACTTCAAATCTGACCGCATAGCCATACACATTCTGAGAATCTACTCGCAAAGCAATAAAGCAGGAAGTTGGTTCATTCTTCCGATAGTTTAAGGTCGATAATATGGTTGTTGTCTGTAGGAGTTAGGTTATTAATGTGGCTTATATACTAATCATGTGTTGTTGTAGTTTTACCAACAAAGTTGTGTGTACTATCGATACATTATCAATTATAGAAAATCTTCAAAGATTTTTGGGACCTTACACTTAACTGTAGAAATTCGCACCAAATTATCTTTTTCATCAAAACTTTTTGACCCCATAGAATGGCCACCGCCAATAACCGTCATGGCCAAGATTATAATGAAATATATTTAGAAAACAGAAATAAACTGGGATAAAGTATACCAAAAATAAAAACAACAAATGGCTAAATTACAGTGATAACTTAAATGAAATATCAGTCTTTTTCAAACATTACAAAAATATTGACCACAACAAATCATGTGAATTCTTCAAACAATCCAAAGGATTCAGTTTCACGGGGCAAAACTCTCAAATCACTTATCTATAACTTATGGTGGCATGGGTTAACATGCCTAAAAATTATTCCACCATAATGGATTACTGAACAATCGTTTCTGGATTTACCAATAAACTTACAGACATAGTGGAAAAAAAAGAAAGTGCTGATGGCGGTGATAATATGATCGCACATATTTTCAGACCAATACGTCATGTAACTGACGAAAATCTAATTTATATACATTTTATTTGACACAAAACTTTAAAGTTAATATAAATTAGATTCTAAAAAAATTGATTAAACATTACAAAACAATTGAATTAACCGTTTTATGACCAATACTTATAGTGGTTTGATTTTGATGAGAGATATTTTAATCAAAAGCTGTCGATATCTGCATAAATACTGCTACAAAATGTTTTTACATTTTCATAAATCAATTTTAAGCTTAAAACTCAGGCAATGGGATCAGTTCCTTTGCCTGAGTTTTAAGCTTAAAAATGGCATCAAAATGCGATTATATTATAAAGCAGTTATATTATATAGTTATTTAGTGAATATATCCAAAATTAGTTCTAAACTATTCTACTAATTTTTGTAAACACCATAAATCTGTGAAAAATCTCACGAGATCAAAAATGAATTTTATTTATTATCCAATTAAATTTTTTTTATTATTATTACGAATTCTAATTTTAATTGATGCCATTAATCTCTAATGATTATAAAACCAGCATAAAACCCAACACAATAATTAAATACAGAATTAAAAATAAAATATTCTAAACCAGTACCTAAATACCTGGTCTATATACTTATAAGTCCTATAAATATATAAATCCTAAAAATCTATTTAAAAGCTATTTTCTAATTACGAATCGTACACACACTCACACTCACACACACAAAATAAAATAAAAACAATTAAAACCATTTGCAAATAATTAAAAAAAGATTTTTAATTGTTGCTGGCTGGAAAATGGTGTTTTTCCACAGTTGTACACATACAAATTTCGCACTTATTTACATAGGATTTTCAAATGTATTATTATAATGTTATGTATACGTTATATGTGTTTGCATAATTAACGAATTAATTATTTCTAAAATATACAACAACAAAAAATACAAAATTTTTTTTTGATATTAAATTACATTTTCGCGTCTAAATTTTCCGACCAATCTCATACCATACCGAAAATAATTTAATTCGATTAGTAGATATATGCGGGGATAATGTTTCTAATTTTCATCGACTGTCTCCTGATCTTTTGTTTGTTATATATCATGGTTTTGCAAGTACCACAATAATAACCACCCATAAAATGTGTGTTGAATAAAATATTAGAAATTTAGATAATTAGATTTTGATTTATTTTCATATACGAATTTATAACACTTTTCGCGCGACGGTTATATTTTATAATAACGGCTGCGGTGAGTAATTAATCATTTTTATTTTTTTTTGCGGGTAATTAACACCGTCCTTATATATTGTTTTCGTGAATATATATATATTGTTACGATTTCGCCTTCTGGATTCGTAATGGATTTTGCAATAACAAAACACCGTGATCAAATTTACTGGATTGATCTTTATTTCACTATAACCACTATATGTAACACTTTACTGTATACTTCGCTTTAATCGATTACTTATTTACGTGTTCACTATCACACTGATAACAGTTAAGACTATCTGTTTGTCGAAAATGGTGCATTTTATATATACTATTATACGGATGGTCGAGAATACTTGACGTTTATTGCCATCATAGTCATCATCATTATCATCGTTGTGTGTGTGTGTTGTTCTTGAACATTCGTATCCATAAGGTGTGGCTCTCCATTATACTTGTTTCCCCTCTATCATCGCCACGCCTAACGCTGTAAGAACATATCTCGAATTTGAACTGGCCTTCACTATGTTAAGTCGTACTGCATCGTGAACGTTGACATCCTTTGCGTTAAATTTACGCCATCATATGAATAGTGTAATGCATCGGTCCCAATTATCCTTGTTGGCCTCTTTACATAAATGCCCTTCCAAAGTTCCGTTGAACCTCTCCACGATTCCCTCTGATTGTGGATGCAATGGTGTAGTCCTTTTTTTCTTGATATTAACCACTAGACATAATCCCTGGAACACGTTAGAATCAAAATTACATTCTTGGTCAGAATAAAGCTCCAACAATACTCCACATCTACTGATCCAATTGTTTACGAATGTGTCTGCGATTATTCGAACTTCTTCATTCATCACCGAATACGCTTCGATCCATTTGCTGAAGTAATCGATACACACGAGTATATGTATCGGTTTCCATATTTTGTCGTGGAAAATGGCCCAGCAATATCCATAGCGATCCACTCAAATGATACTCCAACATTGTATTGCTTTATCATTCCTCTATGGTTTTTGTTTGAGGGCCTTAACTGGCAGCGCATACCACACATTTCCTGGACCACTATATTCTACATCCCTTTGGCAATTGACCCGATATCTTATTGATGCATCTTATTGATGCTTAAATATGCCACAGATGGTCCATCGTAAATCTCGTGCAGAAGTTCTTTTGTTCGGTTATTTGAGAGCACAATTTGCTGGCTTATGTCCTTACCATTGGCCAATTCCAGCATCTTAACAGCAACCTATCCTTCTTAATAATTGCTACTGAGCCGAATAACTCTTTGTCGTATAGCACTTTCAATCGCGATTTCTTACCACTGAGGTCTGATATCTTTCTCCATTCACTTGACCATTGGTGCGATGGACGCGTCTTTCGTTATTCCTTCACTAGCTGCTCCCTGCCCCAGTGATCTTTTTCATCAACTCAGCGATCTTTGTGATGCTTATACTATGGGGTTTCTCTTTTCTTGTCTAGAGCAGTGTTTACATCGTGGATTACTAGGTCTCCTGCTCATTCCATTTGTGTTGTTATGTAATGATCCTTGTCCATATACTCTGGATCAAAGTCTTCCTGTTGTGCACTTATCTGTCTGACTTTTTCATGTTGTTTTTTACCATTACCTCGCTACTCCGCTCTGCTCTACAATCGAATGACGGGTGTTTTTTAAAATTTCCTTTTGGCCAGCAATTCTGCTGACGGTCTTCCAAAATTTTCATTCTGCCTTCAAATTGCATCCTATCTTGAATTGGGTGTTCTACGGCAGTGATGGCCTCCATTATTTGCATTTTTCCTTTAACTTCTTGTTGCATCCTTTCTTAAACTGTTTCTAACTCTCTTATCCTTCCTAGCAGGGACAATTTGACCTTATTTAGCTTCACACTTTGTAGTTCTTGCCATTTCTTTTATAATAATATAGCTTCGACAACTGTTCCGGTATTTGTTGTTGCGGTTGCTAATTCGGGAACAGTTGTAACTTGGCTGTTCGCTCCTTTTTTGGCTCTGCTTCAGGATTGTATTCGGGAGTAGGGTCATCGTTAGCTTTAAACTGTTTTGCTGTAGCTTCCAGTATGCTTAGATGTTTCGTGCACAATGGTTGTGGTGTTATGGCCCTTTCGGCTGGTGATATTTATCGGGATCTGCTGACGTGTACTGCTGTTGACGGTGGTCGCAGTGATGCCAACTCCCCTTATTTGCTGCCAGTTTTTTGCCCGTCATTTTTCATAGCTTTTTGAAGCCTTAAGTATAGCTTCATCTTATAGCCTTCCATGGACCGTCCTCGCTCTTCCAAATCAGTTCTCAACTGCTGCGCTATGTACGTGTTGACGAATTCCAACGATATTTCTACATGTAGACAACTGTCAAAATTCCCTAGCAAATTCCGTTGGTATTTCTACATAAAAATTTCATATGTAACTAAAAAAACCTATTCTCGAAACATTCGGAATTTTTTATTCACCACTCACATAATTTCTCTAACTTCATTGCACTACATAGAGTGGTGAACTAAGTTTAGTCCATTTTTGTTTATGTTTTGCATGTCAACAAAAAATACAATACATGTATGAATAATATTTTAATAATTTTAATAATAAATAAATTTATGTAATTAATTAGTAATTTAATTTATATAGATTTATATAGATATAAATCACTAATGTCATTTAAAATGGGCAAAAAAATGACAAAACTGTTTCTTCGTGTCAGTAAAAGAGAGGTAAATCTTTAAAAAAATTCAGATTGCTAAAAAGTGGTCTTCGAGCAAAAATTTGCTCAACAGATTGATATTTTTTGACAAATCGAACAACTGGACAGCAAAAAGCCTTTATGGAAAAAAGTGCTTTTTATGTCGATTTGAAATCGACATACTATTGGTGCTTGCTTGTGTCAGTGATATCGCTGACACGTTCATTGTAATTTTTTATATTAAATCAAAGCCTCCTATATATTAAAATGCAATCTAATTTTGTTTTTAATAATGAATGTGCGTTAATTGCAACAATGTATGCGTGAGGGATTTTATAGTGGGAATGTGCAACTATACACTAAGCTATGCTGCAATATTTTCATCGCTTAGCTTAGCTGAAATGTGCAACATACAAAAATTGAAAAATACAAGTCCGATACTCATGCCGCTTTCATAAAAAAATTCTGCAGACAATTTTAGTAGTTTCCGAAAGTGTATAACAACTTAAAATTGAATTTCATTATTTATTACTAAAAAATGAGTGAATGAATAGTCAGTAACACACGTCATAGTGGTACCTAAATCGTAAATAATTAATAAATAATACCTAAATCGTAAACTTTTGCTACTAAAGCTGAGGTCCAATTCTCGACTTATTTCAATTAAGTCGACTTATTTGACTTTTTCAAGATGGCGGTACAACATAAGTTATTTGCTGGTCCAATTTATATAGAGACTTATTTAAAAACAACCTCTATGATTACTTTACATCAGAGATGGCGCGCAAAACTCTATAATAAAGTTTTGAAAATTTTTTGCGCGTTAAATTTTGACATGCTCAATTGTTTCAAAAAAAAAAACAATTACCGTTGTGTTAATAACTGTGTTAATTTTTTCGGTTCTTACTACGAGATGTACTTTTTCTGAAGCTTAGAACTTACAATTGAAAGGATTGACAAAATGAAAGCTGCATGCTGTATTTTCCATAATGTTTGCATAACAATGGATGATTTTGTCTCTAACGAAATCACATTAGAAGCAGAAGAGCAACAAAAGAAAGAATTTTCAATATATCAGAGTCAGCGGTTCTATTCAGAGACATTTTATGTGCCTCAATTTCCCCTTAAATAAAACATAAGGGTTTCTATAGGATAATTATTCATGCGATTTATTTGTTTTTTTTTTAGTCTTCATTTTGTTTGAGAATCGGATAAGGTAACTTCTGGAAAATACTTCTTGCCTACACACGATCCAACTTGTCTTCAATAATAGTAATAAGTTGGATCCAACTTGGAGGTGTGGCTTGTTGTTGGACGTTATTTCGTCATTTATATCAATTATAGGCATCCCTTGCACTGCGCGGTTAAAGACTGTGCGTTTGTATTTCACATTGCGCGCAGTTATTTTTTTAAGTACACATTTCTTGTTATTTAGGTAATTATGGAATATCTGCATAATGTATGTACAATTATTTCCTGTTGAACAATAATCCTTGTTTTTTGTTTTAGAAATCACCAATCGAAGCCCACTACGCTTTGCGAGGGATTACTGTATATTTCATAAAGAAAGCAAAAAAAGGGATAGTATGTGAAAATACAAACCAAAAAACCAAAAAACTTTGTGTTTTATCACAAAGAATCGACAAAAAACAAAAAAAAAACGAAATTAGGTAATAAGCTAGATAGTGTATTAGATAGTCTGTTGGATAGACATCATCCAACATGTCGGACCAACAGTTGGCGCAACAAGATGGATCGTGTGTAGGGCCCATTAAATATTTTCTGGTTTCTTCAAATGGCCGCTGCGACCTCGGCGGCACACCTCCATCCGATGGTCCAAATTTTCGATGACGCTTAGGCATAATTGAGGGTCTATGCCGTTAATGTGCCGAATTATCTCATCCTTTAGCTCTTGAAATGTTGCTGGCTTATCGACGTACACCTTTTCTTTCAAATAACCTCAAAGAAAGAAGTCCAACGGTGTCAAATCACATAATCTTGGCGGCCAATTGACATCGCCACCACGTGAGATAACATGACCATTGAATTTGTCACGCAAAAGAACCATTGTTTCGTTAGCTGTGTGGCAAGTGGCACCGTCCTGTTTTAACCACATATCGCCCACATCCATATCTTCCAATTCGGGCCATAAAAAGTTCGTTATCATCTCACGGCTCGTGGACGGCTCTTCAGCCACACTATCGCAAACAGCAACAATATTTTCTGCAGTACGAGCTGTACAAGCATGCACTGGTGTTTTAAAATCTCCTACAGATCCGGTTTACTCAAATTTTTGCACGATTTTTCACATTATACGCACATTTGGACGATTAAATTGACCGAAAAAATCACGAAGTGCACGATATGCATTTTGATTTGAACGCCCATTTTCATAATAAGCCTGAATAACTTTAACGCGTTGCTCGATTGTGTATCTTTCCATGGTTCAAATTGAGTTAGTCTGAAATTTGAGAAATGTCAAATGAAATGCAGAAAAAAACTGGACGTTTAGGTGTGGTTCACATTCAACATCGGCCCTTAAAATTTAACCACCCTTTACATCAGAGCAACGCTTGTAGATTGTTGCAAATGGGCTGATGCACAAATTGATTTTGATGTTGAATTTCCCATCAAAATTTTGTTCTCCGATGAAGCCCATTTTTGGTTGAATGGGTAAGTAAATAAGCAGAATTGTCGGATTTTAAGTGAGGATAATCCACATGCTTTTCTTGAAACACCATTACATCAACAGAAAATTACTGTTTGGTGCGCTCTATGGGCTGGTGGGGTCATTGGTTCATATGTCTTCAAAAACGATGATGGTCAGAATGTTACTGTCGATGGTGAGCGGTATATGGACATGATTAGAAATTTTTTCGTACCTCGAGTAGCTGGCATTAATCTTGCTGACATGTGGTTCTAACAGGACGGAGCCACATACCGCACAGCGCGCGCTACAATTGATTTACTCAAAGAAACTTTTGATGGAAGAATAATTTCGCGTAATGGTCTAATTAATTGGCCACTAAGATCGTGTGATTTAACCCCATTGGAATATTTTCTATGAAATTATGTAAAATCACTTGTCTACGTCGATAAACCAGAAACAATTTAACACCTGGAAATCAACATTCGAAGAGTTATTGGCGAAATACTGCCGCAAACGAAAAGTTTGCGAATATTGGTGTTCCTGATTGCGCCTTGTACGCGCCAGTCGTGGCAGCCACATGGCCGAAATCCTATTTAAACATTAACGTCATAAAATTGTCTATCCAATAAAGCCAATATTTATGTTTCATTTATAATAAAAATATATTTCTTTGCTTTATTATGATTTAAACTTGTGTAACTCTATAAAAAACACCCTTTATATAATTTAATTAATATAATAAAAATATACTATAATTTAATAAATATTAAGATTTTTTTATGTTTTCTAAATTATCACACACTATTTTTTTAATTATCACAATTAATGTCATTTATGTGGAAACTCTCCAAAATAAGTCAATATAGTCTACAATAAGTCTACTGGTGAGGTGACTTATTGTAGACTTTCAAATCAGTTAGTCTACACAAAATAAGTCGAGAATTGGACCTCAGTCTAAATATATTAAAAAATCATTTTTAAGAAAAAAAAATCCTTTACAAATTTTGTAGCAGCTAAGAAATAATTAAGTGACTTAAATGAAATTTAACATAGATATGCACTAAACAACACTTGTTCTTAGAGATATCATTGAGTTCAATCCGTCGAATATTACAGATTTTGACTTTGTTGATTTTGTGTCAGCTTATAGTTATGCAATAAACGGATACAATTTATACAATGTTGAATTACTTTCCCATCCAAATATGACACTTCCAGATAAAGAAAATAATTTTTCGTACGACAAAAACACATAAAAGGCCAAAAACCGTATCCGCAAACAGAACAATTAAAATGAAGCACACACACACACACCCAAACAAAATATGGTTTAGAGTACTCACCATAATACCGTAAATAATTTCAAGTGTTTGAAATAAATCCCAAGTATCTGTGGATTATATATACTATACACAGACATATCTCTTCGTCTATAAACACATCCATATATAGTAAAGATGGAAAACATCAAATAAAATGTATAAAATCTTGATTTTTTTTTGTTTTATCAGCATCAAAAATATATGCGAACGTTATGAATTCAAACCGACAGATAGATTACACACAAATCATAAAAAAAAATCTTTTAAGCATCTTATTCATACAAAAAAAAAACGATTACATTGCTCTTCGCACAGTGTACATATTCTTAATGTTGAAATGTATGCTATATGTTCAAGAAAAAAACACTGTACATATAGAACATATAATAAAAAATCTATAAGAGCATTAAAAATATAAATAAAATTCTTTTGTAATTAAATTGTTCATTTCAAGCTTTCATATTTATGCATATAGAGGTATAAATATATACACACACATACCCACACACCCCGTCGTTGTTCACTAAATTCCAACTTTGCTTTTCTATTTTTCATTATTTAATTTTTATGATTTTATGAAAAGAAGATCTTATGCAATTCATTTTGACTTTCTAGAACATAATCGAGTACTAAAAATTAACATAAAAGCATTTTGTGTAATTTTTGACAACAATAAAATATACTTGGCGACATCTTATCAGCTATTCCTAATATTTAACTCGGTCTAACTAAATAGGCTTTTTTGCGGGGTAATGGACATAATGGAGCTAGTACGGATTTTTCAAATAGTTTACCTGAGATACTGAAAATCCTAAATCTTAGAAGTAAAATTATTAATATTGAAAACTCCCAGCAGTTCCTATCAAATTCTATTGATGATCTAAAATTTCAAATTAATATGGTTCTCGAAGAGAATAAAATTTTAAAGAAAATATTGTTGAATTGGAACTAAAATAATCGCAATATCACTATAAGTTAAATAATTTGGAAGCACTTATGACAAAATCATAAATGATGTAGTAATTATGGGCTTACCATTTAATATTGATATGAAAAAGGAAATTGTCTGTAGTATTTTAAGAGATATTGATGTTAAACTACAGAGTAATGATATACTATCTGCGTATTTCATTAAACCAAAGGATGTTCAAAGTTCAACAAAATTTATAGTTCGTATTAATGGTACTGAAATTCAAGACAAGTTTCTATTGAACTTCAAAAATATAATCAAAACCAAAAATTATCTGCGTTCAACTGATTTAGATATTGACTGGCCTTAACCACATTTAGCCCATAATATTCGCATTATGGATCATTTGTCACCGCTCCAAATTAAGTTATACACGGAAGCCAAAAAAATTAAGGAAAAATATAGTTTTAAATATCTTTGGTTTAAGAATGGAAAAATCTTACTCAGGAAAGACGGTGCATCCAAAGTTTATCATATAGTTTCTTTCAATGATATCAACTATATTCTACGGACATTTCTTGTACAAGCTGCGTATAAACTATTAATATTGTGGAATCATCTGCCTAAGGTGTCTTCAACTCATAATGATTATCATGGAACGTGTGTAGTATTAGTTTTTGTTTTATTTTTTTTTAGTAATATTAGTTTTTTATTTATATCTATCTACATATTATTTTATGTTTTATTTAATTGGTTTATTATTTTAATTTCAAGTTTTTTGGATATTTTGATAATTTTATGGTCTTCTTCGCAAATCTTAAATGTTCTTATTTATTTATTTTTAATTTTTTATCTTTTGGAAACTTTTTGTTATCAGGAAACTATTTTAGTGCAATTTTATTTTGTTTTATCAATTTGGTTCTGTGTCTCTATGATCTAAGTATTCTAATGCATTTATTTTGTACTAATTATTTTTCCATTTTTTACTATGGAAAATAAGTTTAATAATTTATAAAAAAATAATTGTCATAATGAATATTTTTCTAATGTTGATGAATACAGAACTAATCATATTCCTTGTTGTGTTGATATAAATGGTAGGTAAACAGTTGAAACTCTCCAAATTAATGTCCATTGTATGACCAATATAAATAAATTTGATAACATTTTAGAAAGTTTGCAATCTGATGTTCATATATTGGTTATTACTGAAACTGGGTGCAGAGTATTGATACTTTGTCATTTAACATTAGTAATTTTAGTAGTTTTTTCTCTTGTAGAGATGGTCGTGCTGGAGGGGGTCTTGTGATGTACATTAGAAATGATATTGAATATAAAATGTTGGATGCTGATTATGGTCGTTACTCATTTCAGTTTATTCAAGTTGAGCTTCCTCGTTTTACAGGTACTAGAATTTGTGCAATTTATCGTCCACCGAATTCTGATCTTAAGAATTTTTTAATTTCTTGGATCAATTACTACCTGGTAGTACTAGATCTGATAATCTTGTACTTGGTGATATTAATATTTCAATTAACAAACCAGATAAATATGCTCTTGAGTATAAAAATATTTTAATGAGTTATGGATGATTGTTACTAATACCAATGTGACTCGAACTGATAGTGGTAATATTCTTAATCATGTGGTGTCTAGTTTTGTAAATATTAACAACGTGCATACTTCTACTATTTATTCAATCATAAGTGACCATAAATTTCTTTACACGAATTTTGAATTTGCTTTAAAATACATTATAAAAAAACTAGTAAAAAATTTGTAGATTTTGATAAAGTAAATGAAATTTTTAATAGCTTTTTATTATCAAGTTTGTTATTATCATTAAGTTCTAAGAAATTCCATGCTAAAAAAAGGTATTTTTTTTGAAACATTTGTTGATATTAACCAGAAAGATCTTTGGAAAAATATTAATTTATTTTTAAACAAAAGTGATAAATCTACAAATTTTTGTTCCACATTTTTGGAAGGCTGTTTCATCAGTAGTTCGATTGATATTGTTAATATTTTTAACCGTTATTTTGTCCAAATTGGCAGCTTAATTGGAGAGTCAATCAATTCTGACCGAAATATTCATAAGTTTAAATCATTTACTATTAAACCCAACTCCATATATTTTTTACCTGCTACACCAACGGAGGTACATAATATTATTTGTTCGCTTAAAGGGACCAAGGGCGGTGGTCCTGATAATGTAAGAAATGATGTTATTAAAAGTAAAGCTACATTTTTTGCAAATTTTTTGTAAGATAATTTTAATGAAATAGTAAGAACTGGTGTTTACCCAAACTGCTTTAAAACAGCTAAAGTTGTTCCTGTCTTTAAGTGTGGTGATTCTTCATTAATTAATAATTATCGACCTATTTCTACACTATCGGTGTTTGACAAGATTTTTGAAAAAACTATAGCTTCTCGTTTGATTGATTTTTTTGATAAACAAAATTTCTTTTATTCTTATCAATATGGTTTCAGAAAAAGGGTGGGTACTGAGTTGGCCCTTGTTGAAATTACTGATAAGATTTATAAAGCTTTTGATAAACAAAAATTTGTTGGGGTTATATTTTTGGATTTCCAAAAAGCATTTGATTGTATTAATCATGAGTTGCTTCTTGATAAATTATACTGTTATGGGATTCGTGGTAAACCTTTTGAATTGTTGAACAGTTATTTATGTAATAGAAAACAATATGTTATGATCGATGAAGTAAAAAGTGATATTTTAGATATCAAATGTGACGTTCCACATTGGCTCATTTTTGTTTCTAATTTATATTAATGATATATCGAGTTTACCTCTAATTGGTCACATTAGAATATTTGCCGATAACACTGCTTTATTCTATTTGACTAAAGATCCCAATACCATTATAAATGATATTAAACATGATTTAAGTATACTGTTGGAATACTTTAATTCTAATTTGATTTCACTCAATGTACCTAAAACAAAATTTATGATATTTCACTCACCTTATAAGTTAATGATCGATTTACCTGCTCTTGAAGTGTCTGGTTTTACTATTGATAGAGTAATTTCGTTTAAATATTTAGGTATTACTTTTGATGTTCATATGTCTTGGCAGGAACATATCAATATTACTTGTAATAAAATTGCTCCGCTTGTTACGCTTCTCAGAAGCAGGGTTGGGCGTTTTACACGTAAAAAACGTTTTCTCCATTTTACATGTAAATAACGTAAATTACAAAAAAAAATGTGTATTTTACAAAAATATGTAAATTATATTTAAAAAACGAGAATCCGTCCAGAAATAATTTAAAATATTGAATAAATGATACAAAAATTTGTTTATAAGAATAACTTGCATTAGAAAATCCAATTAAACATTTTATTTAAATGGTTAATCATAATTATTTTCAACTTTTAGTTATCTACATTGAGACTATAAAAATCACCTATCCTTCTACAATGCCATCTGTTTACGTCTTAAACTAGTTCTTATATTCGACAAAATAAACAACTAGTGACATAGTGCCATCTAGCTATATTTGAATAAACTAAAATAAAATATTTTTAAGAGTGCATATTTCTTTCTGTATGTAGCGGAAAACTAATTGCAATTTGACGTTTAATCATAAATAAAATAATCCTCTGCAGTGAAGTGAAGGAAGTGAATCTTTACTCGTTTGACTGGCTTTTAAATTTAAATCTTTATTAATTTCAAACAGGACAAAATCAACCAAATTATCACTACTCGACACACCCTCATCAAATAAATGTATGCCTGAAATTACTAGCCCTATTCTATTCATTCGATAAAATGCCTATGCATTATGCCTTTGATGTCCAGTGTAGTAAAGAGGTAGCGAATATGATTATCGAATTTAAGCGTGGAACTGTAGTGAATTTTATTAATTCAATTTAATTTTTCTTACTCTAATTACAATTAATAATTTTTCATAACCTAAGTTTGCAGCAATACCATTATACTAACCTTACCATAGAATTAATACTAGATAAATTGATTAATACATTAATAATTAAATTTGGGAAAAATATTCTTTTTGAAACCCAGCAGTTTCAATAAATGTGGGTTTTTTTTGAAACCCACATTTATTGATAGCAGGTGTCAAGATTTCATTGTCAAAATATTTCTTATCATAGGAAAGTTGCACTTTATTTTACATTTATACATATGTACAAATATCACAATAAATAAACACAAATACACTACACTGTAGTATATAGTCAATTTTTCTTTAATTAAGAGATTTGGTAACAGATGGCGATAATTGTAATGAAAAAGTTGATTTATATTTTACAGTATGTATAAAATAATCCTTTACATTTTACATACATTTTACATGTAAAAAACCCAGTAAATTACATTTTGTAATTTACACGCCCAACTGTGCTCAGAAGGTTATCATTTTTTGTTCAAAGCCATATTTTATTAATGATTTATTATTCATTTATTCATTCTCGTTAAAACAATGGTATTCTTGAATACGGGACTGCTTCTGCAAGAAGGCTTTTTCAACTGCAGGTTATGCAGAATAAAAGTATGAAAGCTGTGTATAAATTGCCTATTTTGTTTTCTACCATTGATTTATATAATCAGGATCACTTAGTCTTACCTAATAACGTTTTACATGAATTCCACGTGTCTTTATATATGTATAAAACTTTGAAGGTAGCATCTAGCTTGCCTAATTTAATTTATAATCATAATCAACATAATTATACAACCAGAAATTCTAAAAATTTATTTTATGATCACATTAGGACTGAGTTTGGAAGAAAAGCTTTTGTTTTTCTAGGACCATTTATTTTTTGTAAAATACCTGATGAATTAAAAAGATTTGAACATTGTCAAAAGTTTAAAAAAAAAATTGAAATTATATTATAAACCTAAAATTATGGAGTTTTTATTTTTATTGTTTATATATTGTTATTATTTAATATTGTTATTATATCATTTGGTATTATTTTTTACAAAATATTCTAAATATTATTAAATTGATATATTTTTGAATTTCTGATTATCCTTTAAAGGACAATTAATCCACTGGAAAATCAGTTTTGCAACTTATGTTTTTTGATTTGAAAATAAATAAATAAAATCAACACCTTTAGTACGTATTGATAAGAACTAAATCATCCAATATATTGAACTGGTAGTATTAAATAAATGTTATTTTTGTAAGTTTAACATTTGAAATATTTACTAAACTTGTTCATTCACCTATGCGTTGTTCGATATGGGTTTAAAAAGTTATTGGAAACCAGGTTTTGAAAAATAATTTCAATAACAGCCAGCTTTCTGTAAAATGGATACCGAAATTATTTACGTCAAATTTTGTATTCCCTTTTCTATTGTTCAATTTTGGAGTACACTTTAATTATTTACCATAAATGCAAATCTTTTAATTGAGTAGTTCTAATACTTTAAAATTCCGGCTAATACTATATATCCAAAAAATGTATTTGAGACAGGACTACATTTTTTGCAGAAGAAATATTTAACATTTCCTTGCCTGATAAATCCTTAGTAACTGATGCAACACTTGCTAACTTACAGCTTAATTATCTTCCACCTTTGTTAGTCGAATATCTTGCATATTTTTTTTAATCATACACAAAAACAAGAAAACAACTTTAACTCAAAGTTTGGGTTTCTTACGTGAATATTGTAGGTTTTTAAAAGTTCTGACACCTTTTTCTTGTGATAACTGTTAATAAGGTATTACCTTGAGCTCATCTAATATACAAGATGTACTCGCTCATGGCATTATGCTTCAAACAAACTCTTGGTAAGGAAAATTTTTTTTTGTACATCTGCGATTGGTTTGATGGCCTCATGTTATTAGTATTTATCTGATTCAGGTCTAGAAGTGTAGATATCGGGTTAAAATCGTTTCAATACCTCATTCATATAGCCTTTTTTATCTAACCAAAGTTTTTTATGAATTCTGGCACGAGTTAACCTAATACGTAAACCAAAAACGTAACTAACTCCCCGCACCAATTTTGTCCGATTTTGTTCACCCGGTGTTTTTCGGAATTCTCGACTAATTTCACATTTCAAACTCTACTATAGCTTGTTTCAATCCATACAGGAGTTTTTTCAACTTCCACACTTTTTTACTGCTATAATACATCCTTTTGGCCGCATACATAAATTTTCGTTTATTTAACCTTGCAAAAAGGCAGCCACTGCATCTATCTGGTCTAATTCGAGATATTTAATCACCGCTTAGGCCATCAAAAATTTAATTGACTCGTTTTTCGTCCTCTCTTTTGGTTTTAAAAACCTTGTTGTACGGAATCGGGTTAATTTTGGGTGGGAAATCTGTTAATTCTTACGTAACATTTTAAACATAGGAACAACTTATTCCTCTTTGCATCAATGTTTCTCAAAATTTGCATCGGGCCTTGATAACGCCACTTCAACTGTCATACAATCATTAAATTCCACTGATTTTAATATGGACGATATAAAATCTTCGTGGACCTTCGATTTTGGAATTCTATCCGATCTTCTTGGAAGCTCTGATGAACTATCCACTCCAATTTGTGGAACATACTCAATACTCGTCATTATCATCCAATAACATACTTTTATTGGCATTAACGCTAGCCGCTTTGGACTAGTCCAATTTGTTTAATACGCCGCAGTTGAAACTGCTTACGCCTAAAAAACGTTCGGCAAACCTGCCTCAATCCACAAATCAACATACAACGTGGTTTTTAACATATGGGTTCTATTCATCCTTCTTGCGATACTATTTTGTACTTCAACCAGACTGTTAAACCTTCACTTCAGTTCTATCACTTCAGACCTATCATTTATTACGGTAAGAAACACTTTACGAGAAAAATCATCTACGAGCAAAAATGAATATTCGGCCAATCCTAGCGGTTTGGTTTTAATGCTGGTCTACGTTCAAGTGAACTTTACTCAAGGCGCTGAAGTTGAAGTTCACAACTAAAGGAAGTGGTAACTATGAACATGAGGAATGTTCATAACTATGAACTATGATCATGAGGAAATCTAACATGAGGATATAAGGAGTATCGGGAACAGAGCATCTCCTTGTCGTCCACCAGTACTAATTGAAAAATCCTAGATAGCATGTTCTTAACTTGACACAAACCATAACCTATCCTTCGGAATATTGAGTCATATAGGCTTGTAAGAAATCCCAGAATATCTGTTGTACGTCTGATATGTTTCATTTGGGTCCCAATGTAATGTGAGACTTAATAATTAGTTTCTTGTGCAAACAAAAAATCTATGCTGCATTTTAAGCGATATCCTCTTTAAAGAAGAGGGAATAACACGGCTCCATACGCTTTGCAATACTAATCGAATAAAGTCGGAAAGACAGTTTCACAAAGTATCTCCTCCGAATATCAAGAGCTGGAATAAATGCAATCAATCCTAGAGAAATGGTTAAAGTTATTGCCTCTCAATGGCCATTGTGAATCTTTCCTAGAATAGGTCCTCTTTGTACATCTCCGCAGTCTGAAAGGTGCAGTCTTGTGACTCCTTTAAAAAAGTTATGTAAATTATGCTTATTGCTGAGTATACTCTTAAGGCTTTAGACGTCCACTATTCATGTTTTTTTCGTCTACAAATTGGCTTGCTTTATTATGTTGCTCAACACCAAGGGGAATCTCTTCATCAAACCATTCATTTTTGTTTTAAATGTTACCATAAACAGTCACCTGGGTGACTTTTGCATAGATGAATATTCCATCGTTGTCTAGATGTTACCATTCAGAGGTATACTAGAAACATTAGGTAGTTTCTTCAGAGTTACAAAGTTGAAATATAATCCATGATAGTCATAGCTATAAAAAGACCACCAACGCCTTTCCTATTGAGACACAGTTAGTTCGCTTTTAGACGAAGGATTTACATTTTTTGACCATCGATTTTCGTATAAAGATCAACTTAAGTTCCAACCGATATTCTCCTATGACTGCAAGAATTTTAACAAACAACTACACAAACAATATAATTATACGATAACCTATTTATGGCATAATTAAATTATTCCTGTCGCAATCTCGTTTAATCAAAATCAAACAAAGAACGTAGCATAGGTACATAACGTATTCGTACATCAATTCTATTGAGAAATTAATCAAGATTATTTAAGATTTGTCTGTATATTACAAGAACATTGGGATTACATAATTTTCAATGAAAGGTAAATTTCTTATATTTAGAAAGATTGCTTTTATTGATTATTCACAAGTAACATGTACTTGATACATACAATATACCTATTCGGATCTATGAAAATTAATGTTTCGTATTTACATATTTTCTAAAATAATATTTGTTGTGTATATACATTTTCCAAGAAGAATATGAATTAAATCGAAAATGAAAATTTTAACCCTTCAAGTATAGTGCATAAAATAATTTGTACGTATTTTACAAATCAAAACTGTAAATGATTTTTTTTGGAATATGGGTAAATCATGTCTAAATGATACAAGGCTACAATACGAAAAAATTAACTCAACTTGCACGAATCACGACACAAAGAGCATTGCCCCATAAAATAATATCCGTTTATGCCTGTGCTAATCTAAAAGAGTTTACGTGTTCCAGCAGCATCGCACGTTTTCCACATTTGATGATAGGTTATTTTATGTTTTGTTCATGTAAAAAGGAACCAAAATATAAGAAAATGGCATTCCATAAATTTACCAAAAAAATTTCGGTCCTGAAAGGTTTTGCTGATTAAAAAAAAAAAATCGCGTTTTTTGTTCACTTTCGATTTTCGTGTTTATGTAAATAAAAATTTTGGTTGGAAAATTTATCGTAACCATGCAAGACATGACTTTTCCGCGTTTTCGCATAATGGCTTTTTGAAATATTTGAATTTGGAATCGCACCGATTTTCTTATGTATTATTTGTACGTCGTCTATAGTACAGGCAAAACGATTAAATTTTTGGTTTCGGTTTTATATTTGAAAAGCATGCAAACATGTTAATTATTATGTTTATTCTGTAATAATTTATGTAAAACGATAAAAACGACATCAAAAATAGCGAATGATTGTTGTAGTTTTATATCAAATACAACTTTGTAAACAAACATAAATATAAATTTTAAATATTAACGTTATGTGTGCATGTATGTATGAATCATAAATTAAACAGATAAATGCCGAACTAGTGATATCTAAAATAATATATCGATTTTGGAATAATAATTTTATTGGTAAACATTAAATATGATTGTTTGTTTGTTATATCGCTTTCTTGAACATTCACTTGCACTTTCTTGAATATTCTTAAATTAATAAAAAAATATTCTTGAAATAAGAAAAAATATTCTTGAAATACGAAAAAAAAATATTCTTGAAATAAAAATTTATTTTAGTTATATTAAGAAATATAAAATAAAAAATTAGAACTTTCTTGAATTGACTTGAAACAAGAAAAAATATTCTTGAAATAAGAAAAATAAATTTTGAAATGAGAAAGAATATTTTTGAAATAAAAACCAATATTCTTGAAATAAGAATCAATATTCTTGAAATAAGAAAGGATATTCTTGAAATAAGAAAGAAAATTCTTGAAATAAAAAAACATATTCTTGAAATAAAAATGTATTTTATTTATTTTAAGAAATAAGAAATTTCTTGAAATAAAAAATAAGAACTTTCTTATATACAAATATAAAATCGCAAGCAGATTGATGTACTTACAATGTATATAGTGGATTATAAAGAATAAAAATGGAAATGAGTGATCAACAAGTGGACATCAGTGAAAAGTCCCCGCAAAACAAAATTAAAAAATCGTTGACAAATAATTCAGTTTGTAAAATTCTCGAAGTACTAATAAAGTGTGAAAACAATATCTTCTACAAGTTTCATTTGCAAAACCATTTACGAATCTGTGATCGCCTGAAAATTCGTAACAAATGGTGTGAGAAGTGGGATTCTGCAAAAGTTCAAAATGCCTAATATCAAAACGTATACATTTCAGTAGTTGTGAGATTAAAAAAATCAATGAAGCATGAACTTTATAGAAAGCTGAAGGAGATGTGAGAGAAGACCGAGAGTTGACAGCATTACTACCACAAACACCAGCCAGACTAGAACCACTAGAAATACAATTCGAAGAAAACATCATTACATAAGGAGAATGCAGGCCAGTGACAGGAAAAACAGAGGTAACAGAGACAAGTGGGGTAATTTTGGAGGCCCAAACGAAACTAGTAGTTCCAGGTTAGCCATCTATTTCTGAACTACTGAAGCCACCTTTGTTAGCGGTAAAAAAACTCTTAATTAGGCATATATTTTGCTGAACAAAGTGCTAAATGAGAAGCTTAATTAGACCAGCAAGGCACTAAATGAAACTAGCCAATCTGGCTTAAATACGAGCTAAAAACAAAGAACCAAATAAAACTATGGCTGATTTAAAAGTGGAAAGGTAAGCATTGGAGAATCGGCTTAAAGTGTTTGTGCTTCGACACAAGGAGTATTTCTCGAACACGGAAGGTTCAGTCGAGCATTATTGAAACCGTATTAGAGGACGCACCAGCCGCAGGAAACAAACAATTCTAAAACCTCCTACATTCTTGAAATAAGAAATTTCTTAAAAATATTCTTGAAATAAGAAACAACAATCTTGAAATAAAAAAGAATATTCTTGTAATAAGAATTTATTTTATTTATTAGAAGTAAGAAATGAGGAATTTATAGAAATAAGAAATTTCTTGAATATTCTTGAAATAAGAAACGTTATTCTTGAATATTTTTGAATAAGAAACAATATTCTTGAAATAAGAAACAATATTCTTGAAATAAGAAATAAAATTCTTGAAATAAGAATTTCTTATTTTTATTTTAAGAAATATATTCTTGAAATAGGAAACAACATTCTTGAAATAAAAAGAATATTATTGGATAAGAAAGAATACTCTCGAAATAAGATTGGTCCATCAAGAGCTATACTAATGTTCCTTGATGGTTGCTGGCTAATATGGCGAAAGTAACTATTGTGAGTTTGATCCAAACTTGTGTAATGAAAGCTGACGGTGCTGAGAATATGATGACTGTTGTTGGCACGTCCTTTAAGCACCGTTCAAGCATGATGGAATAATTTTCTGCTTAAAAAATGTACACACAAAGTTAGCCATATGAGCAATACTCTCAACTCGAACTAAAGTTCGATCAGACAACCAACTTAACAAAAGAAAACTTTATTCATAATGTAGAGGTAACTGAAAATTTCTGAACCAAACAAATTTTATCATGCAGTTTCATCTCCCCTTTGAAGGTCATCCACATGAAAATCTTGCAATATCGCAGAGATCTATACGTGCCGTTGTAGTTTTGATTCCATAGATTTAAATTGCAAAGTATCCTAATAAAACGACCTTCTTAGTCGTTTTGCATCTTTAGCAAAGGAAAATGTCAAGATAAACCGACTCAAGTCAACTTGGGGTGAGTAGTAGTATAAAACTTGTGTACAATTTCATCGATGTTGGACTAAATTTGGGTATAATGGGGTCCAATTTTTTTTGATTTATGCCTTACCTCCAAAAAGAAACATCCAAATGGTGTGTTCTTTGCATTGTGGCCATTGTGTTCTGGGAGCTGCCCGTGGTAGAATTTTAAATAATTAAAATGCAAGTTGCCTGTTCAATAAAGGTGGTATTTAATCGTGATGTGATGGTAAACGATGTTCAGCCTCTTTGTGGTAGCATTTGACTAGTTCTAGTTTATTAATGCATTAGTAACTAGGGAAGCTTAGAATCTTGGAAGTAAAACCCACCAGCAATGATCATTATGCCAAATAAGTTTTTAACATACGTCAAAGCAATCTGCATCAATGAATATCGTGTCATTGTGCGTGGTTGGCGCTTTAGCGGTTGACTTTAATTTTGACTTTTCATTTCGGCGTGGTCAATTTTTTGTCAAGTAGCGTTTTTTTGGGTTCTCGAGGTGAACGGAGAGAAGTATGTTGCTTCCTTTGACATATAAAACATCGCCTGCTTGATGAACAATTGCTCGATATATAACCCAAAATTAGACATTTAAAACCAATTCTCATACAGGCACCAATTCTCGTTATTGTGATAAACTAAGGTCGTGGTATTGCAAACACGTGTGGTTTTTATGGAGATACTTGCATTTGATGGATGGCTTTGTATCACAGTTAGTTGTTGAACGGACGCCAATAAGTTGTGTATGGTAAGTTCATGCTAATATATTTGGAGGAGGAACGAAAAAGCATATCCGCATATGTGTGTTTTCATCAAATTTCTGCAAAATTATACAAATTAGCCATGGATGTCATCTTTTTGCACTTTCACTTATTGCCTTAGAGCCCTTATATTGACCTAATCAGACTTATCGCAAACTCTATAGGCAGTGATTTGTTTGTTGACTAATGATCTGCCTAATTAGAGAATTAGTGAAGTAATCGCTATAACCTTTGGTTTTAAAACCACACATAGAGTAGCTCTGAAAGCTCCGAGTAACTATAACCAAAATGACTGAAACGTGCCAGAACTTGTGGGTGTTCATAAGTGATGAGTTTTTATGCATCCATTGCGGTATTTCGATTCTTTGTAGCTTAATCTTGTCCTTTAAGATCGTAGAAAAGCTTTGTTCTCGCATTGTGTCAAGGTTTTTGCTTTGATGTTCTGTGTTTAGTGGTGACAAGCTGCGTTTAAACTAAAGCAACCATTTCTGCTCGTTTTGTCTGTGACATATTTTGCTGGACATTTTAACGCCTTTTAATCACAAAATTTGTAAAAAATAGTGTCAAGTATCACATTTGTCTAGAGGCTCTTAAAATTCACTGAAAGCTGACAATTTTAATTCTAAAGACGACGGACCTGGAATTATTTCATGTTAGACGAATATGCAACCATACGATTTTTTACTTTGTGTATACCATTGGAGGCATATGGCCAAATGTTTTTCTATATGTGTGGAGAATCTTATCATTTCACAATAATTTAATAGTAAATCAATAAAGATATATTTAATTATTGAATTAACATAAATAAAAACAACAAAATTGAAATCAGTTCCGAACATAATTATGTATCAAACACGTAATATCGCCCATTTAATTATTTCATTTTTTGCACTGTTTCACATATAATTACTCGGCGTACAGTGTATTATGTTTGGGCACACAATTCTCGTTATTATTTTATGTAAATTTATAATTAAATTAAATTATTGACGTTTTTGACATCATTATTGACAGGATTTTTATTTTCATTTTCAATTTGGATAAACACAGCCAAATACACACACATACGTACCCACACATCATGTTGCATTATATTATGGTTGCATGTAAATTAAATTTAATTTTTGTGACATTTTAAATTTTTCGAAATCATTAGAGACTTGGTCATTATCTAATTATACATATTTAATGCCATTTTGTCATTGTTACTATGCGACACTATAGCTTTTAGGTAGAAATAACTATATATATATATATATATATATATATATATATATATATATATATATATATATATATATATATATATATATATATATATATATATATATATATATATATATATATATATATATATATATATATATATATATATATATATATATATATATATATATATATATATATATATATATATATATATATATATATATATATATATATATATATATATATATATATATATATATATATATATATATATATATATATTTGGCACTGGTTGATTCCAATTATCCTTCCATCTTAAGAGATTTGTAAATAAAGACACAGTTAAAAAAATGGTTAAATCATCCCATCAATAAACTCAGCTTATTGCGTAGTACAAGTACGTCTCCAAACATTCCATATATTTAGAACTAAAATCCCTGATTATTTTTACAAGTGGTTGGAAATTTTGTCAATGACTTTAAATTCGACAGCAAAATATAGATGATCGTATAAAAACCTATATTTTTTAGCCCTTTGTGACGAAGATTTGTAAATGACCTTTGTTACAATTCCTTTCGAGATGGACACACTGTCAATAAATGAAATCAAACGTGAGTTCTAGTTTTATATTACGGTTATAAAACATCGCAAAACGCCGATAACTATATTATTAACAGGTGTTTTTATTTATCAAAGATTGGGCTAGAAATTACCATGTGACTCGGGTTATTAAATTAAGATTCTCAATTCACTTACATCAGCAAAAGCAAATGTGATTCAACTCCGACGCGGTCGCAGAGTTCTCCACTGTATCCGAGCTGAAAATAAACCAAATAAAAAAACATGAAAAATGGCCACACACTCACCCTTCAAGGGCGTGAAAAAAAAACAAAACACAAAAATTGCAGAAATATAAAAAATTTTAATTTTTCCAGTTCATGCAACACTTAACTTAACTTTATAGGTATTTTTGTTCTTATTAAAAGTATGATCCTCCACCCAAACGGCTCTACGGTCGGGGTCCACTCAAAATTTCTCTCAGCCCACCGTCCACTTCGTTTCGCCCACCAGAATCGTTTCACTATATTAGTTGATTGCCGTTTGACTTGATGTAGAGTTTTTTATTCACCAACGAGTACTATATCCATGGAAATTAGACACGTGTTCACTTCAAACAAAGCTTTTCATTTCCGAGTTAATTTTTTTTTCCACTTGTGTTTACTCTTATACGTTTTCTTTAACGTGGAGCGAGTTTGGTTTTTTCCTCTCGATATGAAATAACGAACTTGATACGTTTGATTGGTCAAATTAATCAATTTCTTGTACACTTTAGCAACACCAGAAAAATAAATAATCAGGTAATCCCACAACCTTGTTAATTATTATTTGAATATATATTCCTTCTCTTAGACTGGTTTTTTATTTATTTAGTATTTTAGTTTTTCTAATATATTTTTGTTTCTGATCTGTCTCGTTCAACATCCAACAGCAAAAGGCCAAACAAATTCTCAAAAAAAACCATCACCACTCTTCTTTTCAACACCAATTATACACAACATTTTTTTATCCCGTTCTAATTCGTTATTATGTTTCACGCTAAAGTTGGGGATTCGAACCTTTTTTTTTTTAGTTAATAAAAAAAATGCGACGTAGCCACGTAACAACGTAGGGAAGACCCAGACCCTGAGAGTCTCAAAAGCCGGCCTTACACCTAAAAACAAGAACTGCACGGTCCTAAAATAAAGTACGCCGAAAATAATCTTGCGTTTTTACGTTCGAATGTCGTGGAGGTGATACACACCCAGGGATTTGCCGGTTGGATCAGTCAAACGAAAGACAATCTGTCCAATTTGCCTAACCACGACGGCTGGTACGAACTTCGTTACTAATTTAGAAGAACATTTCCGGGAGGCATTACTTAAAACATAAGTGCGGACAAAGACCGATTGTCCCACGGTCAAGAAACGTCTTCTACTATAGGAATTGTATACGCGTTCACCAGTAAATATTGTATAATTTACTCTCCCAATCCACCTAATCGATCCGCAGTAGCAAACGCATGGCTATCACTAGTATCGTTGCATTGGAGTAACCGCCGAAGCCGGTATTTGGAGCCATGTCCGATTCGATGCTATTCGAACACCACAAAGTGAGGAGAAAAGGAAGTAGAGGCATGGATTACGTTTCGCAAAGTAACCCTTACCGTAGATAAATACTGGTCCCGTAGATAAATACTAGATAGGCATGGAGTGCCGACACCACAGTACGATTGACACGCTCAGTAGCATTACTCTGCGGTGAATGAACTGACTTAAACTGCATTAGGTGTGCACTTTTTCAGGAACCGCGAACATATGAAAAACGTCTTTTCCCAGGAATTCGCATAAAGCACCAGCTGAAGTAAAAGCTTTTAAAAACACAAACTTTGAAAATGTATCTAGGACTAACAATATAACAGTATTATGATTAGACGACCGAGGGAATGAACCCAAAAAGTCCGAATATAAATATTGAAACGGTCTGGTAACCTCAGTGTCTACTCACATAAGAGGCCTTAAAGGAACATTGGTAGACTTAGTCATTTTACATAAGAAACAAGAATTAATAAAAAACCGAACGTCCCGACGCATCGTAGACCAGTAAATGTGTCGTTGTAAAAGTTCCACGGTTTTAGCAATTCCCATGTGACTTGCTGATGGAGAAGAGTGAGCTGAAGAAATTAACGGTAGGATAAGAGGACTCAGAACAAACAATTTCCATGGTGACAAGTCGGTGGATAAGTAATGGAAACCAACCGAAGGGCGAACCAGTAATCTACCATTTTCGACCTTAAAATCCACGAATTTTGCGAATTTGTCCTAAATATTCCTCGTGTTGAAAGACTGGATCATCCAAATTGATGCTTAAGCAATCAAAATAACAGGATCTTGATGAATCAGGCTCTATTGCGACGCAGTACGCGCGAGATAAAGTATCAGGTACAATATTTAAACTACCCTTACGATGAACGATGTTGAATTTATAGCCCTGCAATTTTAAGCTCCACCTGGCTAATCGGCCCGACAGGTCTGACAAGCTCATCAGCCAACGCAAACTGTCATGTTCAGTAATAATAATAAACTCAAACCCTTCCACGGATCTGATAAAGTACCCCTCCGATTCCTCTTGTCGAAGCATCAACCTGGATATTATAATCGGCAAATTATAATCGGCGTGCCTTAGAACCGGAGCGGAAGTTAAGGCATTATTCAGTTCGTTAAACGCAGTATCGGCATGTGGGTTCCAAATAATTTTTTGCTTGGTTTTCAATAAATCAGAAATTGCGGGTCGGGGACGAGGATATAAATTCTGTGTACGAGAAATCGTAAACATAGATAGCAATGTATTCTGTACAATTCCACCGGAGCTAACACAAACAACGAATATTGAAATTGACGATGATTTCAGGACAGTCAACACTTTGAGACTTTTTAGAATCCAAAATAGGATACATTTTCGTATAACATTAAACTAAAAGACAAATAGACAACATTTAAGCGCGAAATATTGTCGCAGACTGCTCGAATGTGTTGATCATTTGAAATAGATTTTGCTAGTAGAAATATTCTTTAGAATAAGTAAAAGTTGTGGGTAAAAGGGTTAGATGATCAAATACCTACGAATAAAGTAAAGCCATGCGGGTATATCGTTGATTTAGTAAAATAGTCTGAAAACGTGAAACGGGTTCAAGCAGAATCACTTCAAGACTAACTTTTGTTATTAAAATCAAACGAAACTACAATCGCAGTAGAAGTATGATCCTCTTATATGCACCCTTAAACAATAGTGAAGGTATCTTTAAGGATCAGTGGACAATTATAAGAAATATAGACTAAAACTTAACCGTTCGGAAGGATTTGATTGCTATAAGTTCTCTTGGTATTCGAAGATAATGTTTTGTAAAATTATGTTTATAATTGAACTGAATGGCAACGGTGTAAAAGAAATAAAGGATTTGCTTTTTACCATTTTGCGCTTCCATTGGGCTCAAAACCAATGAGTCCAGGATAATATGTTCACAGGGTTTAGGGAACAAGGATAAATTTATTTTAGTAGTAGTATAACCACATATTTGAAGAGATGCGGGTTCCATTAACAAAACTTACCAAATCCTTTTCAACCATTAGTTCCAAAATTTGATGAAAATTGCTGATCTCGTTTATGAGGTTGAAGGACTACGAGTACGCGGGCTCCGTCACGTTCTGCAAGATAATCCTCAACGGATGGGCAGTGAACTCTGAGAATAGAGTTACCATTTAACAAGCGCAAAAGTCGCTATCGGCCACGATTACTTCTTTTTGATCGAACGATGGAATTTGTGTAGGATAATTACAAGAAAACGTATATGTGGATGAACAAAACGAAGACTTCTTATAAAAAATATTTTAATATAGAGATACTCGTCTTCAGTTTATTCGGTTGTCTATAACTACCTATACCCTATTTGGCCTTTTGACGAGTATGCGCACCATTTATACTGCAAAATATTTTAAATTTTAGGGTTCTATATAGTTTCGTATATTATAAAGGGATCGTTCTAAGAAGTATATATATGTTTATAAAAATAGAAAATTTTCTTTTGATTTAGTGTATCAGATAATCATATAATAATGATATGATTATACATACCCACACACAAATCTACAACATCTGTGCACACACACTCACTATATATAATATGAAGTCAAACATTAAATCTACATATGGATATGCAAATTGATGAGCTGATTATGATGGATTGTTTTAAATTAAAATAAAAATGAAATTTTTTTTTTCGTACTTTTTTTTGATTAAAATAATAAAAACTCGTAATACATAATTTTTGAAACAAATATTTAAACTGTAGACGAAGATAGACAACAACAACAAAAATTCCATCTCAAAAGTTAAAGATGAAAATATATGGATATATGTACTAACAACGTATGTATAGATAGATGCTGTGAATTTTTATTATTTTTTATGTTTTGTTTGAATAATTTCCTAAATAAATATATTCTAATATTTTATATAATCAAATTTTGATTCGGTTAATGGAGAAAAGAAAACGTCTCGTATATGAATTGCATATTAAACCGATATATGTGCGGAGGATAATTTCATTGAAGCTCATTGAGCTGCATTAAATGGTTTTAAAATTGAATTTAATAGTCTTCCATTATTATGAACTTGATACATTAAATGGGTTCAAATGATATTAAAATGCAATAAAAAAAAAGTTTTCTACGTTGATCTTGATTTGTGACTTTTTCGTTAATTAAATTGGCCAAAAAAAACATGTTTACGTTCAAGTGGTTAAGGATTGGTAGGTGGAACGTGCAGTCACTAAAGAAATAGCAGTCAAAATAGTGGTTGGTGAATTGGCAGTTTTTGTATAAATCATTTGATCTGTGAAGGATAAATAAATCAAGTTGAAGAAACTCAAAATCAAAATTTTCTTAGCAGTAAAGCATTATGGGAACTTACCACAGGTAAAAACTCAGGTTTATTATTAAAACACAGTTTTATTGATAATAACCCTTTTTTCACAAAAATCCATTTATTGAGAAGGAAGCATCTGTTTTTTCAGTAGCTAAATCTGACGGGATAGTTCTTCGAACGAACATGAAACCTTGAAGAGTTACTTCTAAGAAACCTGTTACCCTATTTGCAACATATGTGCGCCACCTACCTGGATGAGATGGTAACCAAGTAACATCGATGGTGCAGTCACACAATGCCGTAAATGTAATTCGATATCGAACTTTGGTACGCGACTCTATGGTCAAGTTAAATAACGTAATTAAAATTTGCACGCTACACAACTCCAAGCGTAGTAAACCAACCTGATGGATAGATGCAATGTTTGCTTTTGCTGTTATGCATGGTTGACTGAAATACTAGATTCATTGGTTAGACTGGCATATATAACGATTTCTTAGTATATTTTTGAAGCGTCTGCAAATCAATGTATTTCAATTTCCCTCGTTCCATCCATCATTAGCCATCATAAAATTTAAATTTCTTAAACGAAGGATAGATTTTCCTTTCTCCTAATTCCTTTTAATATTTCTTTATGTGGTAGCTAACTATCCTAGCTGATATCTACTAACCACAGCCGCTGCGTGGTGGTTTTTCTATATAGTGAAACCTTAAAAATACACAAATCGTTTTGTGGATTCCAGATCCAAATGTTTAGCTCCCGGTTTTCAGGATATACTAAGCTTACAGTTATTTTTGAATTCAATAAACATTTACGCAATTTGAACCGCATTGCTGTCTAACACTGTTAAAATTTTCCCTGGATTCGTAACGCATCATCGATGTTGTTTGCAGCTGTCAACACATCGTCAACATACAAATAGTTTAAGAAGGTTTCTGCCGTTCACCATCTTGTTCATTTGCTGTTCCCAATCCAATTTGTTTTTAAATATACAAAAGTTGCAAGAAATGGTGCGCTTACGGTTCATATTACACAGTTTACAAGTTGTATTACTTTATTAAATACTGTGATAGTTCTCTCTCTCTCTATATATATATATATATATATATATATATATATATATATATATATATATATATATATATATATATATATATATATATATATATATAATACTCTGGTACTCAACATCTTCATCGTAGATCAACATTTGTCAGTACATTTTCGACCTTTGGTAGGAACAACCATCAAAAAAAAATTCGTTCTCAACCATAAAATTTTTTTTACATATCCTGGTTTAATTAATGACTGAAAAGAAATACTTTTTTATTTATAGTAACCAGAATGTAACCAAAAAGCAAAAATCCTAAAATCTAAACTCTTTGATGGTCAATTTGAGCAGATGGATGATAATTTATTTCTTAAAGCGAGAAATATATCCAAAAAATTGTTCATTGTTTAAACCTATTATAACTAGAGTAATTTTCACTTAGAACTAGATTATCTTATTTTCACGGTAAAAATCAAATTAATTTCGTATTCGTATCCATAAATATAGAACGTCGACCCGTTAATTCTAGTTTATCATAACAAAAATCCAAAAAATCACCATATAAATAAAATCAAAAAATACTCCTAAATGTTGATTCACGATAAAAACGTATACATTTTTTGTTGTTGTCAACTAAATATTTGTTGTTGTCAATCCAAATGTACGTGTATAATCAAATTGTTTTTTGTTTTTGATCTTTTTCATTAGTGCAAAATTGCCCATTCAAGCTATAGGTAGTTGAAAAGGATTTTTATTTTTCAACGCAAAGTATCATTGTCTCGTCATAATTCTACAACTTCATTATTTGGGTGCGTGCTTAAGTTTATTCTATTTTATACTTTTTACAGATGACCAAGGTTTTAAGCCACTTCTTTTTAGCCATCATTGGTTACAAGAATTACAATCTTTTCCAATACTATATATCAGTTTCTATGTTTCTTGTTTTTTTTTGTCGTTTACATGTCTCAAACCTGTACAATAATACAAGGTTTTTATACTATAGCTGAACATTTGTAACTTAGTATTGCGGGATAGAACAGAGGTATTCTAGATTGAAGTTACTAATTATAAGTATTGGTACATATTACCATGAAGAAAATTTTTGAATAATGACAGATTTCACCTATTTTTGTATTAAAATCGGATAATATGGAAAAAATATGTCTGACAAATAATGCGAGCAAACTAAACGAAGTTAAACATAATCTTCATCTTATAATTTTATTTGTGTGCTATAACATACTATGGAGAGAGTAAATTTTATTTTTTTTGTGAACAACGAATATAATAAAATTTGAAGAGTGCTTTATCACCGGCAAAGTATATAAAATAAAAACACTTTTTAGCTACATTTCTTATGTTTTTGTTGCAGTACTTACCTATAGTAAAAACAACAAAAAAATATAAAAATTCGTAAAAGTTTTATCTTGTTAAAATAGAAAAACAAATAAATTAAATTAAATAAATAAATAAAATTTAAAAGTACGTATATGTTTGTTTTATCTATATATGAGAGAGGTATTTTAAGCCTCCACATTAAGACTCGAATGTTTAGGCAAAAAATATATTTTCAAAAGTTACACATATATATGATACTCTTTAAAGTGGTAAACTTACGTCTAGAAATGTCAGGAATGTAATTTGGCAACGGTTGCAAATAATCGAGAACCAATGAAAGCTAAAATTTTCTAACTGCCTCATGGGTATACATCTCTCTGATTGTGAGCTTAAAATAATACAGGTTATATATGTCGAATTCAAGGCTTGTTGTGTCAAGAATTTAATAAAATTACACTCAATACTTCATATTCTGCCGACGAAACACTTCAATTGTTGAGGTTTTTAACCAACTCGCTTGATACCAATGCAGATGCATTTTATTAGTTTAAATCTTTTATCGGATAATTGTCTTAACATGTTTTCCGTAATATCCCGGCTTATAAGATTTTTTTATTGTATTCTTCACATTTATCCACTTAAACTTGCTTGGCTTAGAGGACAAATTATTATCCGTTGGATCAGGTAATAAACATATTTACTAGCCTCTTATTCCTTCCTTGAGATGAGCAGTGGAAACTAAAGCTTTTTCTTCTTTTCCAATCGCTTCTTGCCCCATTTCCACTTGTCAGTCGTGATTCAAATGCAACTCTTAGAGTCTTAATACGTCTGTTTAGTTTGAACTTTAATAACGATTATTTGAAGTAGTTCCTGGATGTCATGAGAAAGTATAACTTTCTCCATAATATTAACAAAGTGTCAATTTTTTCTGGAAATTTTTTTTTCTAGGAATGTTTTTTAGTCTTGTGGTTTAATAAAACTTTAAAACTTTAAAACTTTAAAACTTTAAAACTTTAAAACTTTAAAACTTTAAAACTTTAAAACTTTAAAACTTTAAAACTTTAAAACTTTAAAACTTTAAAACTTTGGTTTTAAAGGTTGCACAATTATTTATCTGTCTATATTCGTTTGCACTAGATACTGACCTACATCACTATTTGATTTATGACAATTATGCTCTATTATTTTTCATTGTGTTTTTGATTTTTACAGGTGTTGCCAATTTTTTTGGGATTTTGAAAGTCGGAATCATTTTCTTCGACTCAAGTTGTAATTCGGCGAACATTTCTCAATAAAATTGTATGAATATTTTATAGCAATATTAAAACTGATGTCAAAAATTTTCGATTAAGGTATCAGTCATCAAAATCGAACCACTTTTACGTGTGGCTAACCTCTTTTTGAATTTTTATTAAAATGAAATTTTAAGATGTATTAATATTGATTTCGAAGCTGTTTAGAAGAGTGAGTAGTTTCCACATACTTTTTGCGGGTTGACCATGAACAAATTTTTCTTTTAACTGCTATTCTTATAAATAAAACATACGCAAAACGGTTTTAACTAAGTTGATTCTCTTTCTATGTTGACACAAAATAGGATATAATTTTCTGACAATTTGGTTTAATAGTCATTATTTAATACTGAGTTCTAAAATAAAAGCAATGCTTACTCACTAAGAAAAAATTAGCCCAGCTTTAAGTTATCCCGCGGATTCAATTCAACAATAAGGTTTTGAAAAAATCTTTTTAAAACTAGATAAAAAAAAAGCAAAACCTTTACCAACACAATAATCATATATTTGTAAGTTTTGTGACAGCACCAGAAGAAAATGAAACGATTTTTAATAATAATTTTTGTATTTGACACTTTGATGAATAATCTGCATTGGAGCATGAAAAGAAAGGGAAAACCGTTTTTCTGAGTTTTGTTTGATATTTATATGTACGTCATGTATATATGTACGAAACCTTATATACATATATGCTTTTGTAATATTCTTACATATAAGATGTTAATTTTTCACGCATTAGAAAGTTTTCGGTTTTTGTTTTTTTTTATTGTGCCCGGGTTCAGCTTTTTGTATAAGTACACAGATGTGAAATCGGAAAGAACTTTTTTTGTTGCTATTTTTGATTAATGTTAGTTTGAGTATTAACAACAAAAAACAGCAAAAATCCGTTTGAAATAATTTTTCCATATGAGTGTGAAAGCAGAATATTAATATTGAAATGATGAACTAAACAGAAATATTTTTACTTTTAAACCTTTTTTTGTATGCGATTGGTGGTTTAGTTGGTGTTGGTGGAAAAATAAATAAATTGGTTTTCTCACATAGTATGTTATACAAAGGTCGTCAAAGTACTCGTATTATATGGTTACGCATCCCACTCATATTATATGTAATTTATTTAAAATCATACGTTAAACCAAAATTTTTTAACGTATATATATACGCGTATACATGTAAATATGTATATAGTGAAAATGTGGTTTTTCATTTATAAAATATTTGCCGTAAACCTAACTATACGTTAGTTAGTTTTTACCGAAAAACCGAAAATAATTTGAAATTATTTTAATTTAATCTTGTTTTAAAATTACATTTGTGGATTTTTATTTTTTTTGTTGTTGTATTAGATAGATAGATAGATAGATAACAACAAACCGTACGAACTAAATAAATATTAATTACAATAGTAAACAATTCTAAGTATAATTTATATACACATATACATACACATAATATATATACAGTGACTCACAGTAAAAATGGTACATGTCAGTGATGTCAGTACAAGTTTTTCCGTATATATCTTTTATAATTTAATGGTGAATAAGTTTGACTGAAGACCAACAAACAAGACTCTATATTTATATACTATTACTATATTTATATATTACTATATTTATATACTATGAGGATATAATTATTTAACATTTCGTCACAATAAAATGTTTACAAACAAAACCATGGCATGATTTTGTAGATTTTTATATTTCGAATGAAAAAAGGACATACGGTGATAATACTTCCTAGGATATTTTTTACAGATCTAAAGAGGAATTTTGATTTTTATTATTTAGGTATGTTCATGTTTCAAATTGTAGAGAAAAATATTTTCTAGATTCATGAAAAATTTGTAATAAGTAAAATCATTTTTTTTTGTACAAAATGAATAAATTATGTGACTTATAAGCATCAAATATTTTTTGGTATTAACGTATAAATCAAATTAATTGATGACAAAACAAACGTAAGCACTGCTACTATTGGATCATGCGTTGAAGATATTTTAAAACCTGCTCTGTGCAAGGCTAGATATTTCTCAGATAACTCTCAGTTTGAAACAGTTCCTTTTCAATAAAGGTAGTTTTGTAGAAAAATTTGTGAAGCAATAACTTATTTCAAGCTTCATTTTAGCAGCACAGTTAAAGCAGCATACTCATAAGTAGAATCTTGAATTATTTTGAACATGGAATTGTGTTGAGAAGGGATGAAAAACATGATACCAATCTCTGTGATCTCTCACGGTGCTTTCACACCACGATGGAATTTGAATTTGGGTTGGTACTGCAGTATAAAATGCGAGACATTCGATGAGTTTTTCGACCAATTCATAAATCCGATGAGGTAAAGGGTTAGGTTAATTTCAAAAGAGTTAATTTCATAAAGAGCTTTGCACGCAAAAATAGAATTTGGGCAAAATAATATCGTACAATTTTATATGATGAAAATCAAAACGTTTGGTAAAAATAGATAAGACAGCAACAACTTCATCACCAACGTCGAACATCATTTGGGTGACTCCTTGGGAACACCATTAAAACAAAAAAGTGCAAAACTGAAATGGAACGAACTCTGAAGTCGAAAAAACCTTTATCGAAACTGCTACTAACACTCTCGGGAACCCAGAATACCGACGCAAAAGTTGGAATCAGTAATTGTATTTTTTTAATAATCATCCATCGATGATTTTTCCGTATGTATAACTAATAACTCTGTGTTGCTAGTTTCGAACAGCCTCTTACTTTTTCGACAAATCAAGTTACGAATTTGTCAACCAAATACTTCAGAACTTAAACGAGAATATGGCGCGTGAAATCATAAAAATTGCAAGGAATAATCGTAAACAATACACTGGAAACATGCTCACGCTACATCAATGTGTTCGACGGGCCATTGGAAAATTCATCAATATACCACCAATAAGAGCTGAATCTGGTCTAATCTTAACAAAAGATGAAGCACAATTGAATAGATGGAAGGATTGTTTAAAGAGAACACTATCCTCAATACAAAAATTTTTGAATTAACAACTGGCGCCATTAACGAAACTAGCAACACCAATCCACCAATGGAGTGGGCAATTAGCAGTATCACTACTAAAATAAAGAATAAAAGAGTTTCAGGAACGAATACATACCAGCTGAAATATCTAAAAGGGACATACCCAACACTGCAAGTACTTGTACACCAATAATAACAAAGTATGGAATTCCAATAAAATACCGCAAAAATGGAAAGAAAGCTTTACCATATCGATTCTCTAGAAAGGTGACTTGGAAGAATGCAAAGATTGGTTGACTATATCCCGCCTCAACACAAATATAAAAATATTGACAATGCTCATTCTGTACAAAATTTCACCGACAATTTCCTCGACAATTAAGAACGAGCAAGCTGGTTTCAGACCAGAACAAAGTAAGCATTTTATCGAATGGGCATCCTTAAGGAATTAATCGAACTCATACAAGATATGGTATTGAGACCGAAATTAGGAACCACACATGGAGTTTGATTGGCTACACGCTAAGAAAGTCACCAAGTGATGTCACAAGAAGAGCTCTGGAACGAAATCCACAAGGATAGAGGAAAGTTGGATAACCACCTGCAACCTGGAAAAGAACGATGCTAACAGAAGTGAAATAAAACAAGGAATCATGAGCGGAAATTACATCCATAGCGTCCAACAGGCTTAGATGGTCCAGTCTAGTAGACATCCTATATGCTCCTAAATAGGAGATAAAGGAATTATAAAAATTAATAAACATTTTCTGTGCAAAAATCCAAAACGAAGAAAATTTGTTGTAGTGTTTATTCCATGCAATCTGTTCTGGGGCCGAAGCTCTCTCAATTTTCCGCGGATAACTTAACGTCCTACTTTACACCATTACTAGTCTAATCGAAAACGCACTAGAACAGGTTCACTTTCAAATATCAATTTGCACATTGCATTGCTCCAGGCAACCGGTACTAGCATGGAAGATGGTTCGGCCCATAAAATCAGATCGTAATCAAGTAATAAAAAATCCATTTTGCAACCCTCCCGCGTTGGGATTAGAACCCGATACCTCCCGTCCTATCCACACCACAACTTTAACTACTGTGCCAATTGCTGGGTAATATGAGGTTTCCACAGCATAGTACTATTCACAGTTAGCCAAAAATTTTGATAATTTTGCCTACAATTCCTTTATTTTTTCTGGAACCTCTGATTGTTCTTTCTACAAATAAATTGTTACGTAGTGAGAAAAATTAGTAACAAATGTATGCACCTATATCGCTTTCCGTTTATTGACATTATTTCCATTGGACCGCCAACATTTGTTTGAACTAAACCAAGTATCTCATTTGATTTGCTAATTGTTTGCTGAAACGGTAAACGTGCAATTTTCGATTCAGAAATATCTCTGAATTTCCTTGAATTTTTGATAAATATTCACCACTTTGAATTTTAATAACCACCTTACTAAATTCGCTCGTCGTCGCCGTCATAATGCTTGATTTCAATTTTATCAATAATTTTATCATCACACAACGGCAAAACTATAAACAATTTTTCCTTTTCAATTTTACTTTTCAATTGTTTGTACTTCGAACACACCTTTTTAAAGTGATTATTGCTACCTTTGTATGTTAACTGATTTGAATTATGTGTTTCAAGCTCTGTAACCAGTGTATCATAGCTTTTTGGAAAGCCACTTAATAACCTTGCCTCCTTCTAGCCCTCTTGCAATTTTTCGTAAATATCCGCCACCTGCCATGACAAATTCGGCAATACTGCAATATAAGACGCATTAGTGTCGAGTTTATCACTCAATGCGCTCAATTTTAGATGATTTTTTAATGCATTTGTTTTTGCTAAATGAATCTATGGCTGCTTGGTAATTATGATCTTTGTTCAATGTTGGTGCAATTTCAGCAATTACAGACCACAATTTCTCCTTTTTAAACACTTTAATTGTCAACATTCTTTTTAATTATTGTTGCCATTTTACGGCCACACCTAAATTAAAGATGATCTTAGAAAAGTGTTGAGAGTACAACATAACCATACCTCAACTGTATATAGACTTCAGGCAGGCATATGACAGTATAAACCGCCAAAACTTATGGGCCGCGCTCATATGCCTAGGAATTCCAGAGAAACTCGTTTCTCTGTGCAAATTAACAACCTCTGGGTCTGTATGTAGAATCGCAATTGAGGGAGCTGTGTCAGACCTCTTTGAAATAATATGGTGTTCGACAAGGAGATGCACTTGCGCCTGTGCTGTTCCAGTTTGCGCTTAAGTAGGTAGTGAGAAAAAGCAACATTGAAACTTCGCACTGTATATTTAGTAAACCAGGCCAAATTCTTGGATATGCAGATGATATCGTGTTTTTTCAACAAAGACCTAGCGATATCAAGGACAGTTTAATACAGCTCGACCGCTGTGCAAGAAGACTTGGTTTGGAGGTGAACAGTAGCAAAACAAAATTGTTATCAACACCCAGGAACATCTCCATGGTAAATCTCGGAATTGGCGACCATAACTTTGATAGCGTCGAATGATATGCAGGCAGAAATAAAAGCCCAAATCGCTGCCGGATAACGAGTTTTCTACGCCTAATCGAAATTATTGCCATCTAAACATATGTCGCAGTCGTGCAAGCTCGCACTTTATAAAGCACTCATAAGACCTGTGCTGGCTTTCGGAAGCGAGGGCTGGACCATCTTACGATTGTAGATTGTTATGTTTCTTTGAATAGGTTATTCGCTCAATCCTTGGTCTAACCAAAGTCGCGGACAACGAATATCGAGTTCGTATGAACCATGAGATAAGGCAACTTCTTGGAGGCTGCAATATTATCGGATTCGATTCATCAAATCCAATCGAGTTAGATGGCTTGACACCTTACATGGTCTCCACAATAACGAATGACCAATAAAGTGTTCCATCAACAACCAGCCGGTGTTTGTCGTAGAGGAAAACCCTGATTGCGTAGGCGTGACAACGTCAAACAAGATCTACATGCATTAGGATGTCGAAACTGGAGGACGAGAGCGATGGACCGAGATGGATGGAGGATCTTAGTGCGGACGGCAAAATCCCTTCATGGGATGTGAAAGCCAGAGAGAGAGAGAGAGAGATTTTAGCATTTTTAAGTTGATTTTTATCATTTCTTTAAACTCCTGCTCGATGGAATTATACAATTGGAATTAAACGATTTGCTAGCTAAAGTTAATGTAAAACCCTTTTAAAATTAAAAAGTTAAAACAAATGTATTTAGTATTGCTTTATACAGATGTCAGCACGTATAATTGCCTATTTCAAAAAAATCCACCTTCCGAAGGACATAGCTCCTATTTAAATTCTCAATAAAACATTTTCACTAAGTTAAGTCCTACGCTAGTCGTTCTAATTTCCAGGACACGCTCTTTTCAATAATTAATTTTAATTAAATTTCACAATAAAATGATAAATTAAAATGTTTATAAGCCCAGCTTTTGTTGAAAGTACAGTTAATTTTAATTGTGAGTCACTGTAAATATATATATATATATATATATATATATATATATATATATATATATATATATATATATATATTTATATATATATATATATATATATATATATATATATATATATATATATATATATATATATATATATATATATATATATATATTATGTTAAAGGTAATAATTTCATATAAAAGTTACATAGATCGATTTTCGGTTTTATTCAAACATACACACAAAAGATGTTACCATATACATACATATTGTGTTGTATCATCTTAGATAGATTTTTGATTAGATTTTGATTAAAATACATTCCAAATATTTGTTTTAGTTATACACAAATAGGTATATACATTTTTAATATTTTCTTTATGAGAAGTAGAGAACGAGAAATATGAGATTTACCAAAAGTAACAAATTTTATCAAAATCCAAAATGTGAGCACTGAATTTCATGTTCGCCTTTCCATAATAATAATAAAAAAAAATTTAATTACAACATCGTGCTGCAGATGTCGCTTCACCATACAATCAGGATTTTGGGCTGCAACACACTTAACGCCGTGTAGTGAACTAGTTCCCCTTTAATTAAATGGACCTTTATTTGTTTTACTTCTAAAAACTTCATACACATTTTGTATATTATATCACTTGTTTACATTTTTCCTCCAACACATGTCCAACTTGTCATTCAAACGAGTAAGTATATTAAACATCATTTTAAATATTATATATTATATTATGTAGAGTCAAGGAAAAATTTGATTTATATTTCGACGATCTAAAGCACATCAATCAAAGCATTAAAAAAATAATAATTTTCCATTTAATTTTCCACAGCAACGAAATTTTTTACTTTCGGATTTCATAGGCAAATGGAGTAAATCAAATAAAAAAATTAATAATGTAAATGGGTTTTTGATTAGAACGTAAATTATGTTTTATATCGAAATCAGAATATTAAATTGAGACAATACAAAATGTTCGACTGCAGGAATCATATAGTTTATGATACACTAGACCCAAATTATTTTAAATACAATTTTCCATTTGAGCTTTCAGCTTTTACATATAGTATCGATCAATGTGTAGAAAATGCACCATTCTACTCTATAAAGTTTAGAATAGTTTTTAGTTTCATTTTAATGATGATCTGAATTTCATTTATTTATAGATAAGAAAATGTACTTAAAACTAAGTGCACGCACATAAATACAGACTAATCTGAAATTATAATCAGAAAACTATTGGTTTGTAATTTAGTTTTTTGTTGTTTTAATTTTAATTCGAAATTTTATTTAGTCGACTAGTTTTTGCACTAGGTGATGGTAAAAAACATCTTTAACACCTTTTAGCTCAGACATCGGTACTGCATTGAGGAGTCGTCTAATTAAAAATTGTTCAGTAGCCAGACAGACCAAATCATCAATGCTATTCGTGAGCGATCCGAGTGATCGAAATTTGAGCACTGCCTCTACTTGTTTAACCAAAGTTAACTGATGATCATAGCTAAATTTTACGAGACCCATCGTACGTCGGAGGTGAAATTTAGCGAGTTTCACACCCGTTTCATAGAGACCATCAAAGTGGGGGATGGCAGAGGGTGTAAACTTCCATTCAATCTGGTCATTTTCACACATCAATTGTATGTCATCCTTCAATTGTTGAGACGAAAGCAATTTATAGAGATCGCGCAGCTCTGATTTGGCACCGATAAAATTGGTACCGTTGTCCTAAAAGGTATATACGCTTACACAGTTTTCGAGTGGCTACAAAAGAGTGCGCTTTAAGCAGCACAAAAATGCTTTTGAACTGAGATCGTATGGCAATTGAGCATCAATTACCTTTGAGACGAAACAAATAAATAAGAACATATATGTCTACGTCGGTGGCTTACCGCGGATATGTTAATGTACAAAAAATGGACCAGCAAAGTATATACCGACCGTGAAATGGTAACGCCGCAATTACACGTTTAGGAGATAAGTATCGAATATTGCCAATAGAATAGCGGCCATTAGTACTGGCAAATGGCGGCCAGTAATGCTCGGAGACCGGCGTGCAGTTTCCTAAAATAAAATCTTAGTAATCTTAGAGCAAATTGATGTAAGTGGGATAAAAGAATGAGATGTTTCGAGATGTATGGTAAGGTGGTATGTTGAAGGTCGAATAATGTAGGAAACTCAAATAATGTGATTTTTGTCCAGGAACAGCGATAATGAGCGGAGAGATGGTTGTTTTACCATTTCCATTCCTCGGGAAATCAGGTCAGTCGGTACGTGTAGCCAATTTTCATCTAGCGTGATTTCTTGTACAGCAGACTCGATTTGTACAAATGTTGTTCGGGGTGGATAAGATTTTATCCAATAAAGTGATTATCGTAGAATCAGACTAATAAAATGTTTGGTCTACCTTGAAATTGATGTTCTCGTGAATTGTATGTACTACGTAGGCGAGATGCACTGTTGCACAGAATCTAGTCAAGGCAAATTTGTCTTTTGTAGCAGAGTTACTTGAGATTAGGGGTCATTTGCACATCAACCAATCCATGTAACGATAAACCCACGAAACAAGTCAGTTGTAGAATTGTTGAGACTCCCTTGAAGTGTTTGCCAATATGTGTGTAGCTGTTGGGAAGTAACTGGTCCCAATCAAATTTCAACTGCCATAGTGTTTAAATGAGCAATTTTCCCAACACAACTACAGGTGTTTAATCCGAGTGGATCGTAAATTCTAGCAATTTGTGAAAAGATGGCCCATTTCGAGACGGTTGATTTTTCGTTGAAATTCACTAAAAATGTGGATTTATCTGATGTCGGATGTCAAAATATGCCTAGTTATTTTGACTAGCTCATTTTCTTCGATTTTGAGAAATGGCTCTACGAATTTTGATGGGATGTCTTCGATTATTTCAGTGAAGTTGGAACACCACTTTCTTAATTCCATACCAGCAGATACTAAAATTTGGCGGCTGCAGATAGCGTAGTTTTATGATGGATAACTAATTGCTTGAGGCATCTCGTAGCAAGGAATGGTGCTGCTGACGTCTCGTATATTACCATCTTCAATTTGCATGTTAGGAGCGGTTCTGCCGAATACCGTCGCCACAACATAATTTGATATTTTTGATTGTCCTCGAATGTACTAGAATTTGCCAATACATATTGTTATTAAATTAATGTCGGCACTGAATGAATATGCGTGTGTTCTCGAAACCGAATCAATATAGTAAACAAGTCACTCTGTAGAACTGAACCAGCCATTAATATTGAATTAATATTGAGTGTTTCCGTTAGTTGTCCTGGTGGAGCCATCGAAAACTACTCTTATATTAGTTGACAAACTTTCTGGCTTTATCACACAGTGATGTGGAAGGTAAAAATTTGATGACGTAATGGAGTTTTAATAGGCCAGCTCCATGTGATCCAAATTTTTATATTTATCAACAAATTTGGAATAGCTGGTAAACAACTCTGGTGATTTATGGAGTTGATTCTCCAAATTATGGAACTGACGAGTAGCTATACATTTCTCGAATCAATGAGTGCTGACTTGACTGATGAAAATGGTAACTTCACAAATCTTCTATTATTATCGCAAGTGCGGTGCAATCTGTAAAATGCCATTCACAGTCAGCTTCTTCAGGCGTCAGTGACTTCGAATAGAATAAGGCAGATTTTTAGTGGTTCAAAACTTCTCGATCTGATTGCTTAATGTTATTGGGTTTTCAACCGTTAAATGGCAATATTGATTGTGATTCAACCTAGCACTGTTCTGAAGAATGGGCAAATGACCGGTTTGAAGGAATTGCCCAAGATTTGATAATATCAATTGATCTGATTGGCTGGTAGCTCGTTATTTCTGACAGAGCATGAACGTCTAAATTGGTGCAAAAACAGAAATACCCCGATGATTTACTAACAGTGAGAGACGAGATAGTTGGGCGATTTAGATGCTGCGTGAATTTAAATGATGATTTCTGCTGTTTGAATGGTGTTGCAATAAATTTTGCTTGGCTTTCCAATCGGTGAGCTCTTGAACTTGGAAAACTGTGTTGATGGTGCAGCATCATTCCATTTATTCTTCGTTTCCGGGTCCAGCTTTGAAACCATTACGTATATGATCAGGTTATTCCATTATTTTACTGGCCTGTTCAGCCGATTCTAAAGAACGCAGATATGATCGAAAACGGTTGGAAAGACTTAAAAGTTTCTTGGAATCCGGTCTCTTAATTGGTTTGAATTGGAATAATGCGTGCGCCAAATTCATGGTTGATTCCAGTTGTTCACTATTGGACTCGTTACCTATCGTCATGTTGAGATGGTTTGATTCTGGACAGTGCATCTGCATTCGTATTCTTAGAACCGGGTTTGTGTTTGATTGAAAAATCGTACTCTGCCAGCTTCAGTCTCCAACGAAGGAGTCTAGAAGGGGTATTTCTGATGTCAACAACAAGTGTCATGTGGTCTGTGATGACGAGAAATTTACGATCGTAAAGATATGGTCTGAAATTTTGAATGGCCTATATGACTGCGAGCATTTCCTTCTCGGCAGTTGCATAGTTTCGTTCAGCTTTGTTCATTGGACGACTAGCAAAAGATATAAGGAGATTATTTTCATCACGTTTCTGACTTAGTACAGCGCCAAGGTTGTAGTCGCTGGCATCAGTTGTGAGAATGAATGTTCTGTTAAAATCTGGGTAAATGAGAATTGGTGATGAAGTTAAATTTTGTTTGAGGGTAATGAAAGCTTTGTCACAATCTTCTGACCAATAGAAAACTGTGTTCTTTCTAAGAAGACAATTTATTGGTTCAGCTAACTGTGAGAAGAATGGAATGAATTTCCTGTAGTGATTCGCAGGTCCTAGGAATGATTGTACTTCTTTCTTATTTCTAGGTACAGGGAATTTGGCTACACTTTCTACTATTTTAGGGTTTGGTTTGATTCCTTAGTCTGAAATAATGTGACCAAGATAGTTTAGTTCTTTTTGATTAAAATGGCGTTTAGCTGGTTGAAGTTTAAGATTATAATTCATGAAAATTTCAAATATCTTAGTGAGTTTCTGACTGTGGTCATTTAGGTTTTTACCGTAAATAATGACATCATCGAGATATACAAAACATTTCAACCTTGAAAACCTGTTAGGATATGATTCATAGTACGCTGAAATGTACTTTGTGAGTTCTTTAACCAGAAAGGCATTCTTTTGAACTCATAGTGCTCGTAATTGGTATTGAAATCTGTTTTGAGTTGATCTTGTGGATTCATTCTAATCTGATGATATTCACTGGCTAAATCTAGGTTGGTGAAGTATCTAGAGTGACCTAATCGGTCAAATATATCCGCTATGCTAGGAAGTGGGAAATTGTCACCAATTGTGAAGTCAGTGAGTTTACAAAAATCAAAAACGACCCTCCATTGTTTGTTGCCAAACTCATCTGGTTTTTTGAGACTGGCTAGTAATGGTGCTTTGAATAGACTGGTGCTGTGGCAGATTTTTCTTTCTCGAAGCATCTCTTTGACTTGTTTATTGACTTCTTGTTAAAGAATTTGTAGTAGTAGATATTGTCTAACTTTAATCGGTGCTGTATCATTTAATAAAGTTATGGAGTGTTCTACTCCAGGTACACATGTCAGTTGTTCGTCTTCTAAGTGAAAAAGATCAGTGTAACTTAGGATTTAAATTCACTTCAATTTTTTTAAGAATGTTTTTCTGTCTTTGGTTTGTTAGTTAGTTGCATACCTATACCATGTAGGTACATTTGTAGGTCGTAAGGGTTTATCCGTGATGGATCAGTAAGGTGTTGCTGCTTGATTATTGAAACGCCTGCTCCTGAGACAAGTAGGAGGTTGAGGGACTGTGATTTAGTCGCTGAATTCTTAAGTGTTACCGTGTTAGTAACTGAACAAAACTTTGAACAAAGAAACATTTTATGCAACTATTATGTTTGGATTTGGAAGATTCAGGATTGTTGAAACTGAATGGGTTGCTTAATATTAATTTGTTTTGGTTATTTTATGAAGGTTTAGGCTTTTTGATATTGGATTTTGGCTTATTAACTAAAGGTTCTCTGATACATTGATTGGTACTCGCAGTTTGCTTATGGACTGGAGTGCTTGACGCTATGTTCAAGGCTTTGATAAGGTTCTTACTAACCATAGTGCTCGGTAATATACTCCAGTAATAAACTTAGGTTTTTGTTTAATAACTAGCGTGCTCGTTATAATATTCGAGGCTCGGCTTGTTGTAGAGAAGAATTTGGGTTGTATTTAAACCATTGGACTTTCGTTATAGGATAATAAACTATTTGAATTGAAGTATTGTGGACTCAGGCATCGTTCTTCTAGTAGCAGTTTATTCTGGAATTGGGAGAGTTGGGATGACTAATTATATATAGTCCCCTGAGAGAATGATATTATCTACCGAAGGGTGGTATCGCGTTAATAGTTGGTTTTGTGGATTTTTAATAGGAGAAGAGGAAATGACGAGATCACACCATTGAATGAACCTGTTTTGGTTACCTGTTTTGGTTAGCAAGGACGATTCAGTACACTTCTCTTGTCAAAAGTCATATTGGTGAATAATAATTACCAACAAGCCCCACAAAAACATTACATAGCTAGAATTAAACATAAAAACCCCACAAATCCTTTTATTTTAGTTACAAACTATCAGTTTTCAAACTATCATACCAATGATTTAACTTGACAGCGTTCCTCCAATTAAATTGTTCGGCTTCTCAAGTTGTAGATTAAATAAGATTTCACACATATCTTAATGTGTTTGGTTAACAGAACTTTAAGTTTGCAAAAAATAAAAATAAAGTAGTCCCTGCATTATGCACTGATAAAACGTAAATACTAAAACTTAACCACGATGCTGTAATACTGCAGTCTAAATACTCTCAGGATACCAATTTCAAAATATAAACACAAAACTATACCGTTGTATATATACGTAAGGCTATAAGGTAACAAAACTTTTTAAAACTTCTTGTGACAGCATTGATTAAAGTTATGATGATGGTTTTAATGTAAAAATTCAAATTATTCTTCCCTAATGTTTCGCTACCGAAACGAAATATATATACATACATATATATGGTTATGTACGGAACCATAAAAAATATGATTAATGTTTTTACATAAAAATAACAACAAACTTTTATATTTTTTAATGGTTTTTTGTCAAATTCCGGAGACGTAATAATAATATATTTATTCATTTTTGAAGCACACTGCAATCTAAATTCCTATACCCTGCCTGCACCAGCATGCTATAAATAAACTTCCTTATGTACAAATTATAAAAATTAGAATTTTATTTTAGCTGATACTCAACTTTGTGTATACATTTCCAATGCTTTTCCGTTTTTTTTTGTTTACTCAACTCTAAAGTTAGTTTTAGTTCATTCTTCTTCATTTTGCTTGTCATTTTTTTTTTGCTGCACTAATCCATTGTAGAATTTAACAAAAAAAAAATAGCACAAAAAAAAACTTTACATCAAATCAAATTAAAAATAAATTTAGTCAGCAAAACTAAATACTTCACGAGAAATGAAAAACGATTCAAGTTCTTGTTAGCTTTTTTGCTACTTGCTTAAATTTAGAGCTTTTGGTTTCGTTATCCATTATTATATACTTTTAGATAATAGTATTTATATATATCTACAGCGTGAACTAATTAAAATGAGACACATCAACAGATTTTGTCATAGTGTTGTGCAAAAGATTTATTTGGGATTATCTGACATCACTTTCATCACTGTGCTGATCACTTTCATCACTGTGATGATTATGTGAAAAGTCTTGAAAGAATATTCGAGAAAAAGGTTTAAGCCGTAGATTAAAATTTTTTACGTACCATTTTGGATTTATAATACCACGTAAAGTTTTGTTTTGAATGATTGTATTATTTTTGCAGTATTCTTCTTGACATATTTTAAGCCTTACTACCATAGGTCAATATTAGTTTAAGAATATGTCTATAGTTGCAATTTATATGTCTATAGCTACAGGGGCTTATATTTGGTCCCGGATCAGCTTCAAAGAACAGGAAACATGTACATCAAGATCTTTAGAGTTTTGAACAACCCTCGAATAGACTTTTTGAATTTGTAAAGTAAATTTACTTATTTATTAGTTACATACATAAATTACCTTCAGTAAAACACATTCGGTAAAATCATTGCAATTAAAAACAATATAAAAATTAATTAAGAAAATTAATTATATTTCGTATATTTTTTTCCCGGCCCCAAAGGGTCATTCCCAGCACTGCGAATTAAAAAATATTTTTTGCTCTTGGGATTAGTAAAAAAGCTTCTCCACCTTCCTAATAAGGGCGAGAATAGAAAGCAACTTGCAGAGGCCAATTTACATTTTTCCGGAGTCAAATACCTCTCTTCAAAATGAAGCCACCTCAGTGTATATAGAGCAACACACTCACATAGTATATGCTCTGCGATTTCTATCTCTTCCAAACAGAATCAGCACTCCGTTTCTGTGGACAGGTTTATTTTAGTCAAATGATATCTCAGGTCACATAGTGACCTGAAAGAAAACTCACCAGTTTCCTAATATTTCCTTCACTGAAATTGACCACCAAGTCCTTCTGGTGAAATGGTCTGATCCAAAATTTGGCTTGTCTGAGGCCGGGTATACAGTTTCAGTAGTTCAAGCATTGTATTTCTTTCCATTTACTAATTGTGTAGGCTACAGAGACCCAAGGGATGCTACAAAAAGGATCAGGGCCAATGAGTGTAGTCGACAAGCCTGAACATGCTAGCTTGTCATCTATCTCGTTTCCAGTGATGCCCTTGTGACCAGGTACCTACCACAACCTAACTTTGTTATGGCAAGAGAGGAATTTTAGTAGTTTATAACCAAATTGACTTAGAATCTTTAAAACCTTTGTTTATAATAGTTAAGACGCAAGTTTCGATGGTGTGAATTCCGGTTAGAGAAACACTGGGCTTAGTTCTCCCAAAACTCTCCAAAATTTCTGCCAAAGCAGAGTTCTTTGGGCATAACTTTCGGGACTCTAAAGAACATATCCAAGTCTGAAAGTTCATTCAAAATATCCAGATGACCCATATGATCATCATGACTATATTGATTCACTATAGCTGTAATCGATAGCTGCACAAATTGCTGTTGATTTTTTGACGTAGATATAAAGCCGAGTAGGTCCGATGAGTGCTTCTATTGCCACCGTAGAACAGGTGTGCATAACGCCAACACATGCTAGCATCTGCAATGAGGTTAACTTGTTCATAATACATTTTTGCTGGCCACTACACTATGGCCCAAAGGTTACAATTGGCCTCACTATCGTATAGCAAATCATTTTTGAGCTGAGGCTCCAAGTCCGGCTGATTATACGCTACCAAGCCAATGGCTCTGACCGCTGATTCGGTAGTTGAGTTATTATGAGTGTTCCCGTTCAGTTTCTTATCTATAGGACAAGACCTAGATATTCTCGATAGTAATATCATTTAGACTAATTGAACCAAGGTTCAATTTACGTCTTTTGATAAAGGCATCAGGACATGTTTTGCAAGGGTTTATCGAAACGACCTCTTTAGTACATCAATTTGAAATAAGAAGCAAGGTCTGTTGCATCTCATGCCCACCAGAGACTATGATAAGTAAATCGTCCGCATAACCAAAGGCGTCATAACCGAGTAGATGTAGCTCGTAATTCGTTGATCACGAGTGACCTCAGCAAAGATGACAAGACACGGACTTGCCATCACGGACTTGGGACCCCTTATTGCCGTGATCGTGACTGCCTCGTTACCCACTTTGGAAGTAATCTTCCTACTAACCTACATGAAAATAATCCAGTGGTCAGTCGGATCGTCAATACCTCTATGCCTGATGCCTTATAGCAATTGAGTCGTATCGAGTATTGTTAAAAGCTCCCATAATACCTAAAAAAGCGCACAGTGCCATTTTTTTCGAGCGGTAGACCATTTCAATACTGGTAAAAAGTATTTGCCTTTTCTGTAGGTGAATTGATTAGGATTCAGAGGTCTGGTTACAGTTAAGCTGTTTCTGATATGAAGATCTATCAGTTTTTCCATAATTTTTAGAATAAACGATGTAAAACTGATAGGTCGAAAGGACTTAGAGAGTTCGCTTGGCCGGTTGCCAAACTTTGGGATAAAAACCACATTAAGTTGGCCTTAAGCCTGTGGTCCAAGTCCCTAATAAGAAGGGCTGGAAAGATTCCATCGCGGCCTGGAGCCTAGAACGGCTAAAAGGAGTTTATGGCCCATTTGACTTTTTCCAGAGTAAAACGCCTACCGAATAAACTATAACCCAACCCACATTTGCATCCATATGTGTACCAAATATGGAGCTAGTGATTGTATTTGTGTCGCAAACAGTGCAGCTCGGAAGGTGCATCTAAACCAGGGTTTCGAGTGACTCTTTGTGACCAGTGGTATAATTAATCGGATTTCAGAAGAAATCCAATCTACTTGGGCTGATCTTTATGTCTCCGATTTTTTGATACATGCTAGCTTGTGACCGAGTTGGAGATAAACTGACTCGACAGAATGAGGTCTAACATCTCTTGCCGAATCGTGTCAATGAAAGTGGGGTTAAATATTTTATTTAAAATTACTATAAGTCTACTCATAAAATAATTTAAAAGGGACTCACGTCTAATATTTGTATTGCTGTTACCCCAAATGATATGATGTGTGTTTACATAGCAGCCTTTGATAAATTGTTTGTTTGCAATAATCCACCAAATCCTGCACAACTACAAATGGAATACTTACCGAATCACTATGGAACTGCACAGAGGCTCACACTGCATCCAGCACTCCCCTGCCAGTCGGTTCTTCCAGGATTAATGCAACCAAATTCTTAATAACGGTAATATTATGTGAAACAAATATTGCTGTTCGGGAAACATTTTCCCTGCGATCGTAAATCAACAAACATGACTTAAGGTGGAGGCCCCTGATGTATAAATTTAGCATATAGTTCGTAGATACAGTAAAACTAGGGTTTACGGATTTAGATAAACTCTTCTCACACTTACCTCTAGTTAAATTGAAGTCAAATACAACATAAACGGAGTAAAAGGTCGCGAAATATTTAAAACTTGTTCATTAAGTCTATAAATACACGAAACCGATTCGAACTGTATAGGGTTCCATTCCGAGGCCACGAATCAGAGCTTAAGACATTAAAATACGTTCAAATTAAAAATTCATCCAAATCCTCTTAAAATTTTACGCAATTAGTTTTTAATAATTAAACCAACCAATTGGCATAACTGGGGTAATTCAGTGTCTCTAGCTTTCTTATAAGAATGTTTTAATATGAAGATATATTTGAAGAAAATGACATAAGGAAACTAAATTTGTAACAGTAGACCTTCCATGAAAAAATTCACGTATATAAGTGGTACGATTAAATCTTTTAGAAAAAAATAAAAATAAATAAACAAATTTCGCTGCACCATGACTTGTGGAATGGCAGAAAGAATATCAATACCACTTTAATTAATAACCAGGCTTCTTTTCCCAAAGGCTTTCAGTGAAAGTTAAAAACCAACCATCGGCGCAATTTTTTAATAAGAATTGTTTATTCTTAACACGAAAGTTAAAAGTTAAGTGCATATAAAAACTTGAAAAAAACCGAGCAATTGCCGCAGTGGTTAAAGCTGCGGTGTTTGGGGTAGGATGTACCGGGTTCGAATCCTAACGGGGGAGGGTTGCAAAAGGGATTTTTCATCACCTGATTTCGATCGGTGATGAAAAGGAAAACAACTATGACCCCCTGTTGGAATGCAGAATCCATGAGCCGAACCATCGTCCATGTCAGTGCAGGCTGGCTGGAGCGATGCAATGTGCAGATGGATTTAAAATCGAACCTGTATTTGTGCGTCTTCAATTTGGCTGGTGACGGCGTTAAGGTAGGGCGTTAAAAATTAACTGCGAAAGAGTTGGGAGAGCTTCAGCCACAGGACAGATTGCAAAGTTCAGATTTGAAAAAGTAACCAATTCAATGCTTTAAGCTCACTACGAGCTGAGCACGTTTTTTATGGAATATACGCGATTATAAGCTTATTACAAAGTTCGTATTACTTCTTTATTGTACCATGCCTCGTTAAATAGTTATTACTTACTAATTTCGATACCATCATTGATTCGTTCAGTGAGCTGTAAAAGCATTTCGTTCAGATTGCCCCCCGTAATAATAAAATCTCGATCAGAATCAACCAGAAATTCGTTTAAATAATTAAAAAAAGTAAGTCTAAAATCAACATAAAAATTGTTTTTCGTAGGTAAAGGTATTATTACACTTTTCACCTAATAAATTAATGTTTAACGCAATATAATAAATGCTCTCGAATTAAAAACCGCACACGCATAGTTCGCACGTCAGTTAAAAAAAAAGCATTATCAGAGAAGCGCTAGGCATATATACTGCAACAATGACAACCGATAAGTTTCCAAGTTTTGCCTGGAAATAACATCAAGGTTTGTATGATCAATGATAATTGATAACCAATCAGTTCATTAGGCAAAGCACTCTTTACCCTCAATGGAACGCCTGTATCTTTAAGAGTGGTGCTAAAATTGTGTCGATCTTTTTTGTGCGCACGATTTAGGTGGATGGTTAATAAGTCTCACAGAAGATGGTTATATTGAGATGATTTTTTTGATCAAAAATTACTCCAATGTTAAAGCAGACAAGTACCATCTCATCCAACCGCCACTCTTTCGGTGTGCGCTTAGAAACTCCAGTGTTCGGAAAAACAAAGATTTTAATTAAACAAATCAATGACAGCGGTGTTTTGCACACATGGTTTGTACTGGAACAGATGAACCAGAACTTATGCTTGATCGTTCGACTGTGGCAAACTAGATTGATATTTTGTGTCACTTATTGTTGCATAAGTCATCTGCTCTGGATGCAGCACAAATTTCCATTGCTAAATCAGGCAAATAAAAACAGCACAAGGGCCGCTCTTAATAACTTGAAGCCAATTTTCGCCACCGGTAAATCTCTAATCAAAGAAATCTACATGGTTAGGCTTATCCCTTTCCAAATTTGTTTACTTAAAAATTATTTGTGAAAATGTATGAATATTTTAAAGCAGTATTCATTTTTGCGGGTTGAGCATGATTGATGTGTTCTTTGATGATTCTCTTCATCGTATAGTTGTGTCTTTATTTGTACCTGTCTGCTTTTTTTTCCTTCTTTGCCTTATTCTCCGTCTGCATTACTGAGATTGTTTTCTTGGTATGTTCCTTGTTAATAAATATCTGCGAGCAGCTATAACAAGATTCTAACTCAACACCTGCTTTATTACTTGAGGCACGTTAGTTAGACCATACCACTTAAAATAAATTATACATACTTAAACTTCCAGATTTTTTATTAGCCGATCCAGATTTTATTTTTATATTCATTAGCCTCCTACTTAGCAGATCTCGAATAGCAGCCCATTCCTTTTTACATTCATCCACACCACCTGTAACAAAAGAAATGTTACATGAAATTAATATTTTGTTTCAATAATATTGCTCCTGGAGATTTGAAAGTATCTCTAAGAGCATATCTTTCAGCTATATAAGTCAGAAAAAATCAATGGCTTCTTTAAATATTCACGATACATGCTGAGTAAGAGTGGAGATACTTTTAAACTAAGTGATACCAATACCAAATTAAGACCGATGGATCGCATCAGCTGATAAATATTTGGAAAATTACAGTTTTTTAACTGTATTACTTTGGATGGTATCACGTAATAATGCAAACTCCAAAACTGCTGGGAAATATCTACTTGAACTACAAAATATTTTTTGGACTTTATAATAATAGACTTAATATCCCAAAATCCTGGAACAGATACTAGACTTCCAATGGTTACAGTAGGCTATGGAGCTTTCTCTCTTATACAACTAACATCATAAGACCATTTCATGGAAGTTTTAAATATCGGAAAAGCAGGGAAAGAAAATTATCCGAAAATTCTTATTGCATTTTCAAGCAAACATTTCAACTTTTCTTTAGAGAGCTTCAAGGATCATCTGATAAGGGCTTTAATTTGCATCAAAAAAGGCAAAAAATTGGTTTGACACAAAAGAAGCGACCCAATCTTTTGATACTACCTCGATGACAAATTGCGGAAACATCGTAATTTTAGAATAACCGGAAATACGAATTTTGCCATTTGGCTTGCAAAATGCTTAAAGATTGTAACTTCGTACAACAAACTTCGTTGCAACCTCCACGCGAATGTTACGATGCGGTGTCTGCTTCGGACGTACTCGACTACAATCGGAATGCAAACCTTGGATAAGTGATGGGAATTTGGAATTAGAAAGTTTAGAAAATCCATCAATGTATCAGTAGAAGATGTGGCAAAGGTGAAACTTGTCACCTATAAGGGATGGTCAAGTTATCCTTTTCAAGTTATTCGTTGGTTTCAATTGAATTGTGTCACTCGGTACAAACATAATATGTATATATAAATTATAAATAATAGTTTTAGTGTTATGGTATGGTTTAAATTTCTGTTGAAATAAACAATTTTCCGTTCAGTGGTTTTCTCCGTAATTTTAATTTGGACATCTGCAAATTTAGAAAATACCATTTCAAAAGATTTGTGGGTAGGTACACATTTTTTTTTTTTTTTTTGATTTATGTGACACAAAAACGCTTTAGTGTCAAATATATTTAATCATACAACAAATGTATGAACCGCTTTTTTGTAGACTTATACCGATTTAACCTCATATCGCGCACCCGGGATTAATAACTCAGCATGTCATAAAACTAAATTTTAGCCGGCTTAAAAGTATAAAACAAAATTATGTAGCAATTAATTGAATTTTATTTTTTGTTTTTGTAATTAAATTAATTTATTTATTTTTTTTTATGTTCATCACAACTTGGAATTAATTTCCATATATAAACTTTAGTTTCTATGTTATCTTAATTAAAAAGATTCCGTCAAAGATTTTCATGTCACATAAAAAGTTTTTTTTTTTATTACTTTGAAACAAGGATGAAAATATTATAAGTTGTGATATATAATCTGAATCTGTATATACATATACATATATACGTCTTTACAAGAAGATCAATAATAAGACGTTTAAATATCAAACATAATTTTATGCTTTATATACTCGTATGTTTATGTACATAAGTAAATACATAAAATTGATAGAATTAATTAGTTTAATACTATTATTATTAACATAATAAATAGCAAAACGAAACTTTTCCAATTATAGAAAATTTTCTTGTAGCTGTTATGAACTCAGTTTTACTATATAGTGTTTTCCAATAGGGAAACTTAATCATGTTATTTTTGGTGACCAATCCAAACATGAAATTGACCCTTCATGTCTCTTAACTTTGAAATATGTCTTATTTTTAAAGTATGGTGTCATTTGGATGCGAATTCAATTAAAATCCGAGATGACCTTGGTAATCTTAATTTTGGATTTTTCTCAAGGCCACAGGTAAAACAGGCTGTTTCTGGTCTTAAAGCAGTCGGTAACTCACGGTAAAAAATCGAGACTAATTTAAAGTTTTTTTTTACTACGTATAGATCCTTAACTATTTCGGTTTAATATTTAAACTTTAAAAAATCTAGATGAAGAAAACTCAGAAGTTTAAAAAATCTCAATATAATGTTTAAAACGAAGGCTCAAAAAGTCTAAATCTAGAGCTACTAGCGTTTCAATTTTAAAACAAAAATGTCTGTAAATAAGTATTTGTTGCTTTAAAAAGAAAACCTGTGTGTTTAAAATCTAACAGAGTTGGTTAAAAATAAAAACTCTCCCGCGAGTACCAGGAACCATGAGTGAAGAATTTCGCGGAGGGATAGTGACTCAAAATTTGATCATATCGATAAATAGGATCGCCTAGCAAAATTATTGAAGCTCTCTAGATTAGCGTTTCTCGAAATCTAAATTACTTGTGCATTTATAGGTTAGAGGCTTAGGCCAATCATTAAACACAAATCAGAGGCTGATTGATTGTAAAAAGACAAGTTTTTTCTAGTGGCTTAAGGATAATTCTCTCATCTATGCGAAGAAAGCGTAGGTTATGATGGGCCTCAGATATGCCTTGTAAAGTCTTAATTTGTTTTTAGGGGAAAAGCCTCTATTTCGTTTGAGAAACTGGTATAGAAGGCTGTGTGTTGCAAAAGTTTTTTTTGAAATATTTTTAATGTGAGCAACAGGTGCTAGTTGGCTTTTATAATTACACTAAGATGTTTGACTTGAGATTTGTATTCTAAAATGCTGGCTTCGAATGAAATAGGACTAGCTTTGGGCATTTTACTATATTGGTTGGCATGGAAATGAATGATTTTAGTTTTAGTAGAGTTCAGTCCATTTTCTTGCTTCTCGGCGTATATTTGGACCTTGGTTTCTTTAGTTTAAAGTTTTGGGATATCATGATAGAAGAATGAGAAAAGGTGTGACCTTAGGATTGACCCTTGAATGACTCCTAATGCTATTGGTTTAGTACTTGAACTGTGTTGATTCAGAGAAACGTAGAAATTCCTATTTGTAAGATATGACTCAATTAATTTAATAAGGTAGTGCGGAATATCATATTGAATGAGCTTATAGACTAATCCCCCTAGTGCCAGACTGTGTCAAAAGCTTTTTCTATATCCAGAAAGGCTGCGATGGTGGAACGACCGAATCGTTTGGCGTTTTTAATGGAATTTTCAGCCTTAAGACTGCTTGGGTAGCAGAGTGTTCGGCACAAAAGCCGAACTGTCCCTCTAGGATGTATGGTTCTAGTAGAGGCTGGAACCTGTTAAAAATAACTATTTTCATGATCTTACTTACTCTATTTAGAAGTGAAAAGCGATTTTCTCTCCTATTTGGTTAGAATCTATGATAGAGTTAGGACCTTTGGTTATTGAGGTAATATATTATTGAGGTTTTGTTTTTTACCGTTAAGCTTCCGAGTTGCTTTAAAAATGTCGGTGGTGTTATCGGGAACCTTTTTAATTTTTTTATTTTTAATCCCTACAACCTTTGCTGGGGCCGAAGCTAACCCAACTCTTTCGCGGTTATTTTAACGTCCTACTTTACGCCAACATGAGCCAAATCGAGGGCGAACGAATCCAGGTTCGTGATTTTGAATATCCATCTGCGCAATGCATTGCACCATGCAAGCCTGTACTGACATGGACGAAGGTTCGACCCATGGATTCTGCACTACAACAGGGGGTCATAGTTGTGTTTCATCGTCATCAACCTTATCTTTTTAATTCTTTTTGTCAATTCGGAAGTTGTTAGTTCACTGAAATAACTGTATACTTTGTAAAAGATAAAAATGTCTTTTTTTTACCTAAAAATATTTGATTGGTTAATATTTACATAAATTTTCTTAGTTAAAATTCTTAGCCTAAACTTTATCATCTATAGGATGGTAAAGTTTCATACTATAGATTTTTATACTTTGTTCATACTATAGGTTTTTATACTTCGTATGATCACGTTGTTCTAGTGAATTATAAGAAACAATGCAAATTTCGTTTATTACACCTATGATGCGTTCAATTTTTTAAAATGGAAAAGTTAACCTAACTCTTATGTTTTTTTTTGAGTTAAGAACCGTAATGGACAATTTTAAACCTTTTATGTTTTAAATTTTCATATTTAAGAGAAAATTTTGAATTTTTTAAACCTTTTATGTTTAAATTTAGTATAACCAATTTTAACCAATATCAATTTAAATGAAATTTATTATGTGAGGCAGGATGCTCTTGGCAATGATGGCTTCTCGAGGTAGACAACGACTTGATTTTTTCAAGTTGTCTAGAATGATACAAATGCATAAAATAATACAAGTGCTAGAATTATTGTAAAATCATAAAAATTAGTTTGAAAGTGGTATGTTCCGTATGAAATTTAACCATTCAGTTACACAAACCATAATATAAATACACATAGTACTACCAAGGTATGTTAGCCCATTTAAGAACTAGATGTCGCTACTGGTATCGTTTTAAAATAATCAAAATATTTTTATTAGTATAATCGCCTAAATCTCATTTATTTATACTAAATGTTGACGATATTCTATTGATCCGACATCTGGAACATCAATGGGTAAACTGTTTTTTTCTTATGATGGTAGTACTATGTGTATTTATACTATGCACAAACCCTACACTTTATGACTAAATTAACCAGGTATCCTGAAAATAATATAAAATATGTCCAATTCTATGTAATTAACCAAAGTAGTTATTTTTCTATAAATTTAAAATCCGTAACCACCCTTATTAGAAAACCCTTAACATTTCATACATATATAAAGAAGTAAGATTGATTTTAAGATTGAAAAATTTTCTAGACACGGTTTATGTAATGTTTATGTAATATAGTTCATGACATAATGTGCATTGCTGTCTCAATAAATCACAAAAGCAATAATTAATTGGATTGAACTTAAGTAATTTTTTTTTATTTTTTGCATGTAATGGATGAATTGATATATTTATATACGGCTTCAACAACTGTTGGTAAACCATTTAAAAATATAACACAGGTTTATATGAAAGCTATATGAAATTTTCAAGTAATATAATTCTTTTGTACTAATTAGATGATGCAAGTTAAAAAAAATAAGAATCAACTAAATAAGACGATAGGGTTTGGCTATAATATCATCTTAATGTTCAATTTTCTTAAAATTTTACTGATTTGTACTGACATGTACAACTACTGGGAAATACCCTTATATACTGTATATACTTAGGTTTTTCACCTTAGCCTCGGTGAAGATCTACCTATTGCCTCTCCCTATATTGCAGACTCCAATTTTCATCATTCTTTTTTGTTAGTTTTGTCGTCTAAAAAGTTCTACATTTGGGTCGGTATTTTTATTAATATGTCATGGGCTATAAATACCCTTTAAACTTGCAATTAGATCCTGGCTGATTATAAACATCCCTATATATATTTTTTCCAAGTTCCGTCGTGAGTATTCGACATTTTGAATTCGACAGTGTCCGCATTTCGACATGTTCACTGTGTCCGAAATCCATGACAAATATTTGTTAATATACCTTTTTAACATTTATTTATTACAACTGCTATGAACTTACAGATAAACAAAAATACCAGTAAAATTCAAATATGTAACCGACGAACAAAATTCATACTAAGCGATATAATATAACAAAAATGCGAATTTTAATATAGAGCACACTGTATTTATATATTGTAATTTGTAAATGAATACCCCTAAATGTCATTTATTATAAATAATATATTTTTTTGTTTTCTTGATGAGTTCTGGGCAGGACATTAGGTCAAAGATATGAAATTGTTGTATGTAATCTGATCCTAGTACACGTGCAAAATTTCAAATTTTTCAAACATCTAGAAGTGGTTGAAAGTTGATTCAAAAGAAAGATTTACATAGGGACTTACAATCAAAGCTATTATACACTAACTCCGCCAGGTAGTTTTTTAAAGCGACACAATTTGAATCAAAATCAATAGAAATGTCATCTCAACCAATAAATAACTCTCCGTTGTCACCTAAGCAAAGAATTTCTTTAACTCCTCAACTACTTTCACAATCGGAATAATCTCGAGAGTCCATTATTTCAAATATACCCATGCTTTTCTTATCTAAATGACTAAATATGAAGAAGGATTGACCACCGCTAGCAAAAGGGGTAGAAGCACGAGTCCCCGATCACCTATACATAGACGCAAGCAAATGATGATACATATACATATACATGTGTCTCCAATATTTGTGTCAAGCCCTAGTGGTACAAAACACCGAATTCTATTAGTTCCAACAGAAGAACAAAACTTACCAGGTAGTCATATAAAACTAGCATCCATCAATTAACACTGACGAATTGAAAAGTGAGTTAATACGCTTAGGTCTTGATGTTGTTAATAACTGCAACATGAAGCAAAGTGGTACAAAAAAGTCACTCTCACTTCTTAAAAATGAGCTTCGGGTTAGTGAAACAATTAAAGACGTACATTTGATTAGTACACTGATGCATTTAGTTGTACAAGTCGCAAAACCGCCAATGCACTATACTTGTCAAAAATATGGGCACTCTAAAACGTACTGCAATGATATACCCAGATGTGTAAAATGCACAGATAAACATCACACAAATCTTTGTGAAAAGAAAAAGTAGGGTATAGAAATCAAATGCGTGCTCTGCAATGGTAATCATCTATAGCCATCTATAAAGGTTGCAGCGTTTACCAAGAAGCACAAAAAGGAAGGATTCCTCCTCTCATAGAAAAAAGAGTTCAGAAGTCGAAGCCCACTGTAAATCCAAATAGATCTCATCACTTGTAAGCTAATTACAAGCCTTAGTGGCGATCAAGATTGGCTACAACGAGAAGCTGAACATTATTCAAATCAATTCTAAAAATAACCTTAATCATGTGTAAACCTGGGAACCTATATACTGGCCTAGCGATAAAAGAAAGATTCCAGAAATCATAAATTTCTGCGTCACCAAAAGAATGACAAGTAATTACATTCCAGATGTCAGGTCGATAGAATATTATCAACATTTAGAAAAAATATATGACATTTAGGCGATTATATATATACAAATATTTTGTTTATTTTAAAACGATACCAGTAGCGACATCTAGCACGTCAATAAGCTAACATACCACTGTAGTGTACTATGTGTATTTACACTAGGGACAAAACATAATGTAAATACACATAGTATTGACATGCTAGATGTCGTTACTGGTATCATTTGAAAATAATCAAAATATTTTTATATGTACAATCGCCTAAATGTCATTTATTTATATTAAATGTTGAGGATATTTTATCAACCCAACATCTGGATCATCAATGGGTAAACTGTTTTTTCCTGATGATGGTAGTACTATATTTATTTATATTATGGACGACGAGAACAATAACATTCAGATGCCTTTGGGGTTGCCATTTCAAATGAACCATACAATCAAGAAGTTTTTTATCATTAAAGTAAAAACGATGATACAGAGAGAGTTAAATCCTAAAAGGTGCCATGATATGATCTTATCACAGAAAAGGTTTCTCTTAGCACAGTCCTAAGAACTGGATGTTTTCCAAAATAATGAAAGGTTTCACTAGTTTTATTTTTTATGTGACTATCAATCATAACGCAGAACTTTGCTGAATGATACGAATGGTCAAACACAAAAAAATATATTTGTCTATTTCGATTTTTGTTCTCGACTTCACTTTCATTCTTTATACAGTTAGTTTAGCAGACTGTTGAGCTTTAATCAATAAAAATTAAATTTTGAAATACAAAAAAAACGAACGAATGAACTTTCCTCAAAATTTTTGCACAAACAATAAATAAAAAAATAAAAAAAACGAATCTAAAGCTTTTACATAAAAGCTAAAAATAAAATAAAATTGTTCAAGTGGTTTTCTTGTTTTCGCAAGTCCCCTACATACCATTTTTTTAGGGTAACATTTTTGTTGTTCATTTATTGATTCGAGTGGGAGAAAAATGAAAATACAAAAAAGCTTCAACTTTCAATTTGCGTATGTGTGCTTTTTTTTTTAAAAAATTTTGCACTCCGCATCAAACCAAAAATTGGATAATAAAGAGACAAACATTTTTTAAGTTTTGTTTTGTGCTTTTTTTATATGTTTTGTTATAGAGACAGAGAGATGATGCTCTGGATATAATATGTTGGATATGTATATACATTAAATATAGCGAGACAAAGCTAGATGTACCGAGCTTATTTAATCAGATAAATTTAGTTTTATTATTTTACATTGGTTTTAAATTGATTTTGATTATGTTTGGATTGTTAAATCCACTGGATTACTCTTTCCCGTATATTGGATGAAATAGTAATGTAATATTGTTGGAACATGAGTAAATGTATATATTGAAAATTGGTGAAATGATGCGCGACGCGACCAAATTAGAATATTTATGGGTGGGTGATTCGACTTTTTTATATGCTTTCTGGCGATTTTATTATTTTATAGCTCCGATTTTTATTTTTTATTATTGTAAATTTGATCCAAAAATATATACAGGCAATGTGTAGGTTTATGTCGGGTTGTATTTTATAATAAAAGATCACATAAAAGAAAGTCTTAAACATAATATATGGACATGATGTCTAGCCGGAAATATATCAAGCTGTATGACGAATCTATTTTGCAAGCTTAATTCTATTACTATTTTATATGGTTCATTAAATATGTTTCAAGTTTTTACTACTGTATAACATCTGTTGGGTTGTTTTGTTAACATATACAATTTTAAAATATATCAAAATTGTTGATCGGAAATGAGGTTAACTGTTTTTTTGCACAGATGGTTTAGGTTTTAAATTAAAACCATTAACGGGATTTTAAAATACCATCTGAAATAATGTGTTTCTTTCTGGCACCATCGTTCTTCGTATTGTTCTACAGACAATCCGAAGACGAGAAATCGTTCTCTAACCGTAGTAGCCTTCGTCACCGAAAGCAACCGAGATCAGGAATTTTCATTAAATTCCTGGTCTAGTTGTTAAATAAAACTCGGTAAGTGTCATTATCGTCGCGTTTGGGGTCATATATAATGTGCATGATTCTTTTATCGTATGTCATTAACCAAGTCTCAAACTCATCCGTCATGGTCCAACTCTCACATCCACCCATTACAACAGGTCTGATCAACACATTGTTCAATTTCAGCTTGTCAGCATTTGACTTTAGCAATGGACGTAAGGCATACAAAGCACGGTTGCCAGCGACAAGACCAGCTTTACTATCCCTTCCTACATAGTTATCATTTCTGACAAGCTACCCGAGGTAACGGGAACATTGAGGTAGGATCACCACTAATACAATTCATTGCGTCTTGTTTCCTAAGACCAGTGATCATATATTTCAGTTTATACTCATTGATTTGAAGACCACCAGAAGTTTAAAATTGTAAAAGCAGTTCTTCGACACCACCGCCATTCCACAAATATCATCTGCATTTGCCAGAACCTGGTTGAACTGACGATACAAAATGTTGCCCTGAGATGTTGTACTTTCACGAAAGATAAATTCTAACATGAGATTAAAGTGTATCGAAGACAGAACATCTCTTTGGCTGTACCTCAGAGCTAATTGTAGAAATTCCTGATAGCTTGTCTTCAACTTTGACACAATATTGTGATTGCATTACTGTCATTTTACACAAATGCAAATATTTGTCAGGTATTCCCATGCATCGCAAAGGATACCGATAGATTGAGTCATATATAAGCTTGTTGGAAATCCAAGCACTCCTGATGTACGTCACGGGATGTCTCGTAATATTTAAATATTTAGACTGACTGTTTTGGTCGAAGTCATCCTTGGTAGTCCCTTACAATTATCTCCTCCAGGGAAGTGATTCTCTCCAATACTATATATGTAAGATAGTAATTTGTATGCTGTGCAAAGGAGAGCTATGCCGCGATAGTTTTTGCATTTTTGGAGATTTAAGGATAGGTCACAACGCGGTCACCTTCCATTCATCTGGCGTTCAACGTTGTTTTTCCATACTAATCAAATAAGTTTAAAAACATAGGTTACCAAAGAAACCCCTGGATATATCAATAGCACGGAATTAACACTATCAACCCCAGAAGAATAATATCGTTTTTGTCTCAGGAGTTCAAAAAGTTAATAAATAGAATAGGTGCCAGTGATTTGGGCGAATATCTGCTCGTTCCTATATTCGCGCCAGGGGAAGCAATAATTAACGTTTTCATTATTAAAAAATGGCCTGGAGTCAAAATCTAATCGACTTTATCCGTTTCAAGAATGACCCAATACCTCTGAGTTGAGAATTGCTTTAATCTGGCAAATAATTGTTTGAATTCTTTCTTATGTACAATTGTTATGCCCAGTAGCTCATAATAAATGGCGTTTAACGGATTTTACCGACGATTCTCATATATCTCCAAAGTGGGGTCCAGCTGGTGGAAATAAGTGCCATTTAATACCTTATGATGATAAATAATTTTGTTTTTGATCATTGTATGGATTTGCGTTCATGATAGTTTTCATTTTTAATAGCCTTCGTTTTTCTCCTATGAAGTTAGAGCCATTATCGGAGCAAAGATTTGATGGTTTTCCGCTACGCGCTAATAGTAGATGCTATCAATGCTTCCATATAGGTGGTCTTGTATTTTTATTGGTTCAGCAAAATAAACTTCAAAATTAGGAAATGCCTTGAAGGAAGACATTCTAGAATTAGGCAGCTCTACTATCAATTGTGTTTCTACTTTTCTACTTTGGATAGTAGGACGACAGCTCACGATTCAATAGTGTTGCTTAAAGATGAAGATATTGGAGATGGAAATATTTGATTATTAAAAATGAGACATAATGTTTTGAAGATAGGATTATTAAGTGTTTAGTTTCGTAGGGGTATCGGATTAGCCCGGATTTAGTTAGTTTCTGGTCATAATTTCTCGACGGTAACGCATTGATTTCTACGGAAAACGCCTCTTCATTAAGCCACTTCAAACATTGAGTAGCGGTCTATACGGTAACTCTATGGCTTTTGGGAACTCTTTTCTTCTGCGTCTTTGACTTGTTGCGGATGATAATTATGCCACATGCCACCGTAACTCGTGGCTCATGGGACAGAATATATTCCTCTACTTGCACAACAGACATGATCATCCTTACTCTTACAATAAGACGATTACTAATATGTAACACTTCCATCTTCTAGGATGATCTTACAACCATGCCAGAGCCGTTGTAGGATCGGTCCACGCATAAATATTTTAATATTTGCCAGTGTAAATTCCTCGTAAGCAGAGTTCTATATGCACATTTCTGCAGGATGTATTTGACAACTTTCAAATACAACATTTGACATTTGTTGAACCTTAATTAAATCAGAAAAATGCTCCATCATGGTCCCAAATAGAGATAGACCTAGGTCTGAAAGTATGGTTCAGTTCGATGACTCTGTTAAAGAAGTGGCAAGAACTGTGATCATTGTGGAGTTGATGTACTCTTTAGACTTCAGCCTTTCGCCATTCACGATTTTTTGTTTACAAATCGCGTTCTTCCGTGCGATTGTAGAACGTATTCGCGCTTCTTTATAGGCTTTATTATGTTACTTGACGGCACAACGACACTCTTCGTCATATATACCAATCATTTTTACATTTAATTTTTACCATACATAAAGTCACCTGGGCAACATTGGCAACCGATGTTTTTAATACCTCCCAAAGAGCGTTCACATCATTAGAACGGGGGTTGGTTTCCATAATGCTATACTTCTAATAAAGTTCTCATATTGTGCTTCCCCATCTTCGTTTATCAAACTTTCACAGTTTGAAACGTTAGTTTCCTTATCCTGTGATCCCTATGACTTGTACGAAAACTGCCATCAATGCTTTACAGTTACCAATCGATGATCACTGTCTACAAACTTGGCAGCTGACCGATAAGATCTCACATCTTGGATGACCTGATACCTTCCCTTAATAATTAACACAAGGTCAATTTGATCGCGGGGCGTCTGACGAGAGTGTGTCCATGATTTCAAGTGGATATTTTTATGAAGAAAGAATGTTCTAGCCACAATGAGATCGTGCGCGATCGCAAAGTACATCATTTTTGCCCCATTATCGATCGCTAGATATGTTTTCACAAAATTCAGTCTAATTTTACGTCAGCTCTAGCATTAAAATCACTAAGATCATCCAAATTGTTGTAAATTGAGTCTTTATCTTTGGGACACATGGTCTTCACTTTTTGGCCATCGAGTATCTTGGAGAGCAACGAGTTCCAAGCGATACTTTTTCATGGCTAATTTAGAGCCATCAAACGTGCATGGTTTTCTTAGCGACGGCACGTTCCACGTACCAATCCTAAACTGGGTGTCCGTTATCATAGGCGTGGGTCTGATATAATTTTGGAGGTATTCATATTTTATTTTATTGAGGTTTTTAACAAATGTGTTTTACGGATGCGGGTAGTCGGCCCAGCAATCCAACCTTTGTTTAGTTGCCTCCTACGACAAGCCAAGAAGGCTGTTGTGGAATTCTAAGGATAACATGCTCGTAAAGAAGTCTTTTACGATGGGAAGAGTGTCCCCTAACTACAGGGATCAATATGTGTTTTTAGTAGTTTGAATTTTAGCTACCGGAAAACCGGGCAAATTCTTTCACATTAGTGAAAGAATTTGCCCGGTTTTCCGAGCCTTTTTTTCTCTTTCCCACAAAAAAATATGAGCGATTAATCGCTTAGGTGTTACTAACCAGGCTAAGTTGTCATAAATACTATTCCTTTCCAATCCTTAGGTTTTTTATATGTAACACGGATACGACATAGGATGATGCCCGGGATTATAGGAGTTCATGGGATATCATTGGCCATACACTGTAATCAATCAATCAATAGAATCTTCGCACGCAAATAGTCATTAGGTAGACTTATGTTCCAAAAAAATTGTTTTTCCTTTGTTTTGAGACGTTATATGCAATACTCTTTGCTTCGCGACATTCTAATGTTTTTACGAATTATTAAAGCATTGATCAAATTTAATGTCAAAGAAAGCAATCTTTACATTCCGAATTTTTTACAGTTTCTAGATTTTTATAGAATTTATGCTTTATCACTGACTGAATCAAAGAAACTAAAATATTTCTTTGGTCATCCAAGGTTGCGACAAGTTGGTCTAACCAGAGAAACTATTTGTTTATTTTTTGCAATCACCCAACATAGATCTGATATTAATTGAAAAATGTTAAGAAACCAATAGCGTTCGAACAGTACCTGTAAACCAACAAGTGGCTCAAACCAAAAAGTAATTTAAAACCAAAATTTTTTATCATATAATTAAAATTTAAATTATTTCAAATTTTAATTGAAAGTCGAACAAAATGAGCATCAAAAAAACACAGCAACATTAACAAATTAATAGTCTATGTACATTGTAATTATATTAGATGAAAAGATGTTGTTCAAGAAAGATGTCGTACATAGGTATTGTTGTTATTTTATCGTTTTTAATTTTGTTTTTTTTTTTATTTAAGATAGTCAAAATAACAAAAGTAATAAAAATTTACATAATAAAGTTATTAATGTTTACAGAGTATGACAGTATTTTTTTTTAAGTTAATTTTGAAATTTGCTAAACATTAAATTGAAAACAATGAAATTAATTATTCATTAAAACGAAAAACTTATATAATGTACAACAATTTAATTTATACTAATAACATTAAGCTTATTTTATTTATAAGAATCAAAAGCTTCTGTTTTTCTTTTAAACATAACTTTTTTTATGTTAAATCAATTAATGCTTTTCATTTTATAGAATCTACATAGAAATTACGTTTTTATCAGATTGGTATAAATGGTAATGGTGAAGCAACAAGAAAATTAAATTTTAATTAAATTCTTAGTGATGATTGGTCTGATGCATTGGAACACAATATCTGTATAGTAACAATACCGAACTATATATGTAGGTTCTAATAGCAATGATCAAATCCTGCTGACATGAACGGCCGATATGCTAAAAAAAGATTCTGCAGTTGCATTCTCGATTTGTTCAATACCACTTTAGTTGTTCAAAAAAGGCAGAATGAACGCATCATAAATCGAGTTAACTCAATTTCATTAAACAAATAAATACCGCAAATGAAAGAAGCTGAAAATATGACAGCGAAGCTTTTGTCACATATTTAAGCATCCATTTAAACGTCAGAGAATGATTTTCAACGTTTCGATCAAATGAAAACTTTTAATCATTCCAAGAAGTTCAAAGCGTCTATTTTGCGACTACTCAACAAGCACAATTCATTTGTTTGTCACCCAAAAACTCCAGGATCTCTTGACTATTATAAATCACAACATCTTGGAATTCATGCCACGACTAAATTGATTACCAAAAGGTTTATTTGGTATTGGCATTTTATCAAATGTCACAAAATAAGTTCGATGCCGACTGAAATGTCATCGTGCTAAAGTTGAACTACCTGCAGTTATATCCTCAATTATAATTTTTTTTAATCCTTTATCTTTTAGGATAATTTAGGATTAATCCTTTAGGTTTTTATATATGTATATGTATCGGTAGGTTATGTTTTTGTTAGTTAGTTTAGAAACCAATGTTCTTGGTATCTTTCACACAATTTAACCGCTGTAGTATGAGCAATGCATTTAATCCCACCTAGAGCATGAAATGTGTCTAAGCCTTCATACATTACCATTAGCATTGTCAAATACAAATTGCATAAATCCTTTTTTTTCACATATACGTCTGCAAACTCTGTTGCTCATTTGATGTAATTGGCAGCATCACTGTATGATGCAGTTATCCCTACTGAATTCAATAGGTCGATTATATGCCTCGAACTAACTTTACGATGAAGGTAAACTGATAATCTAAGCAGCACTGGATATAAACTGGGCTGCACATCCGTACATCATATTTTGATTGAGAAATTGCATCTTTTTATTTGTTTTCACAGACTCTTCACCACCATTTTTGATATCATCCATAATATAAATATACATAGTACTACCATGGCATGTTAGCCCACTGAGCTAGATGTCGCTACTGATACCATTTTAAAATAATCAACAAATTTTTATCGCCTAAATGCCATATTTTTATACTAAAATGTTGGATATTATGTTATATCATAAATTTGGGATTGGATGTCTTCTTTGATAATTGCTGCTGCTGCTTTAACTGTTTTAACTCGTTTTTTTTCAATAGAACTACATTTAAAGTTACAAATATGGTTTTGCCACATAAGTTGGTTGATACCATATTTGGTTTAAAATGATTTATAAGCAGGTCCCACTAGTAGTACCACCGTACAAATCTACATCATTACCAATGAATTGCCTTAGTTTTTCCTACAGATCGCTTAAAGCAAATTGACAGTCATTATTTTATTTTATGAAGGCAACAAAGTTTCAAAACCTAAACGACACTTGTCATTTATGGATTTTCCTCTGGACGGACACTTCTCCGTCACTTCTCTAAATTTGTAGTAGCATTTTAGATGATATCGCACATTTTATGTCCACAAATGAATCGACCCACCAATCCGTGTATTGACAAGATATAGCATAATTAGTTGCATTTCGGTTGATTTCACAACATTTACTTGCTTGTACCGGCTTACATTCTGTTAGCATTAAAATTTCTTCGACGTTCTCTAACTTTTACCACAAATCATCATTTCTTAATTTTGAAGCATCGATTAAGCTACCAGTTCCTTTTTTTTAACACTGTAGAGTCCTTTTTCTGCATACATTTATTACAAATAATCCAAACATCTTTATTTTCCTGCATTACAAAATTTTCCTTTTTGCCAGAACCCTTTATTTGCAATCTGATAGTGTGAAAAACTTCGACTTGTTTATTCTGGATTAAACTTCGTCTAATGTCTGAAGAAACTAATGCTATCTGGATGGGTCCAGACAAATTTTGATTTTGTACTTTTGCCTTACCTAATATTGCGAACTTCTATAATGGGCTTTGCTATTTTTTTTTATCACTTATACATTTTATCTATTCGGTTGAGTTCTTGATTCATTTTCTCTTAATCTCTTATCGACCAGTTCGTTTAGGTTGATAATTTTCGAAACTGGGGCTGTCAATTAAATCTAGGTCGCATATTCATAGTCTTTTAGATTGCCTAGTATAATGTAAATGTGTTAGTTAATTTTAAGGACGAAGATTTTTTCATTTGTTCGCTGCTTTATTAGCATGAGCAAAATGGCTACGGTCAAGAATGCAACTATAATGAACAAACCTTTTCTTGATAATGCGGTGGCCGTTGAACCTGTTTAGTCTCAGCCACTTTGACATTTTTCATTTACAATTATACTTGAATGTGGGGCGGACCTTGTTGTCAGATTAAAATTTTGGGATGGTTTAATCTATTGTTTTATAACTGTTGGGATATATAAGGTGAACAAGAGGTTTAACGGATTATTTGTCCATCTTTTATATTTTGTAGTTTGTTTATCATAATTTGAATAAAAAAATGCAAAAATGGCCTTAGTCTGAGAATAAATGGGCTGAATAAGAGTCTGAGAATAAATGGGCTGAATAAGAAGAAATTTAAAAATATTTAAAAATAACGAAAACTGAGATTGATCAAAGGTATTAGTGGCTGGAATGAAAATTTAGAATCAACGATCCAGCATATAATGTATCAGCTGCAGAATACAAGTTTAAATTTTAATTCAAGTGCTACGATACTCTACAACAACGTATTATCCCAGCAGTTTCCACATTTTTATTTTTAACACAATGGTTTCATTTGTCTCATTAGACTAACGGCTTCGTTGATCAAAACCAACCATAGGAGCTCCACAGTACTGTAGGTGAAAATCCAGAATGCTTTAAGCATTTCTCAATAAGCACCCAAATATGACTAAGACCGGTAACCGATACCTACTATAGTATTTCTCAGAAAAGAATCGATTGTAAAATGAATTACAATCTAATCTCAAATAGAAATTAGAAATAATTATATGAGTTCACAATTCCTGAGACTTTTCGGAAGCAAATTTATGTTTAAGGAGCACTAAGTTCATTCCTATTAATCACTCAAATTATTTTATTATTTTACTTTCTAAATACAATGGTAATTAGCTAGCGGCAAACACGTATACATTTTACCACCAACTTTTAAATTTTTGCAATAACTTTTTTTTACTCATCATTCCTCCTCCGCACCATAAGCTAAATGGTTAATCGTCAAATTTCATTTCAAAACCCAAACAAATACCAACAACCAACATATAAAATTCAATCTGACATAAAATGTGTATAATTTATGCTAAAAAAAGCACGATTAAATGAATACAACAACAACAACACCAACCAAAAAAATCTGTAAATATTCTTCGGTGAAAATTTAAAAAATAATTTTGTCACGTTTTGAATACCTACACCTATAAAAATAATAAAAAAAAAATTAACAAATACAAAAAAAATAAAAATGTTTATAAAAAGTTTCCAAAGTTTAATTTTTCGATTAAATTTTTCCGTTTTTTTTTTTTAACGAGCATCAAAATTAAAATTAAATAAAAAATGTTTTTCCAGTTTGTTGTTTTTGTATATACGATGATGAAGAAGCGCAAAGGAATTTCCTGTCTAAGGTAAATGTTTTTTCCAGTTTTTTTTTTTTTAACATTTCGTGATGAGAATTTTTGTTTTTGGTTGTTATTGCAAGAAGGATGAAGCTTTTTCAAAATGTTAATGAATCAAATTTTATTTTCATTTCCATTTCACAGTTTACTAGTTATACGTTCTGTACTATCGGACTTTACTTCCTAAATGGAGTATTAATGAGAGTTTCAGTTTTTAGGCTTTGAAGGATTGATTGATTGAACGGTTTGCTACCAAGTTCTCTTAAAACACCTAGGCTGCACCTCAACAACAAATCGAGAGGTTTGGTGACGCTTCCTTTTTGTAGAATATTATCCATTAGTTAGTATTGATTTAGCTTATGGTTAGTATGGCCTTAGTACTAAAAAACTCGTTTTTGGGAGACCTCTTATTGAATTTTTGTTTTCCATCATATGGATTTACTCACTACCATATTTCATTTTTTGGTTTTGATGTTAATCTTCTTTTTTGACATGATTTGTCCACTCAAGCTTAGTGTGTACTACCTTTGGTGTTACACTTAATTTATTTCAAAGTTTTTAAATTACAAAACTCAATTAAATATAATTGACACAATACTTTTTATATATTTATTTTAGTGTTTATTAGTCGACGATCACAGTTGTCATCATGTAGAACCACCAAATTATTAACTTTGACATCCTGTGACGGTTTAATCCATTTATGCCGGGTTTGAGTTCAGATAAATACTCGCGATGCCATATTTTCCAGAACTGTTGGACATTTTGTTGCATCATTTGATATCGTATTTGTTGTTATTATTATATCGGTAACGTCAGGCTCAGGCAATGTAGTCATAGGAGCTCCAACTAAAAAATGACCGAGAGAAAGAGCTGACATATCTAACGGGTAATTTGACAAGGGTGAAATCGGACGCGAATTTAGGCATATGTCTGGACGACTAAGGTGGTAGACTCTTCAATCGTTAAACAGTGCGTTCCAGCCGCTCGACGTAAGTGATATTTCGCACTCTTAATTGCGGCCTCCCATAAGCCTCCGAAATGTTGAGAGCGTGGTTGAATGGTTAGCCATTTGAAGTTGTGGGTAGAACAGAATTTTATTGTTTCGATTTGACAAACTTGCGACAAAAATTACTCTCTAAGTTCCCTTAGTTCTGAGCGTGCTCCTATAAAATTGATGGAGTTATCGGAATAGAGTTTTGTGCATATGCCACGACGTGATACAAAACGGCATAGACACGCCAAAAATGCTTGGGTTGTTAGTTCTGGGACTATTTCAAAATGTACTGGTTTCACAGCAAAAAACACGAAGACACAAATATACATTTTAAATTTGATTTGTGACCGAACAACTTGTTTTATAAAAAATGGACAACAAAAATCAATGCCCACAGTTGAAACGGTCTTGCAGATTGTAATCTATCTCGTGACAATTCACCCATGATTTGATTAATGAAGTTAGGTTATCGTACATAAATTCCGACTGGAAATGATCCAGTATCTCTATCTGAGGTTGTACAAAAGCGCTTGAGAGGCAGCATGTAATAATGCATTCTGTGCTTCACGAGCTATTAAAATGGTAAAATGATGGCTTGCTGGGAGTGAAATCGGATATTTTTGATCGAGTGGCAGTTCTGAATTTTTTAATCGACCTCCAACACGAATAAGTCCGTCAAGATCCAAGAAAGGCGCTAGATATTTGAATGAACTTTTATGATTTACATTTTTGTTGTTTCGTAAGGATGTAATTTCGTCGGCAAATTCTTCGTGCTGTATGATTTTCAAAATTGCTTTAAGAGCAGTGGTGGTTTCGTTCGAGGTTAATTCGGCAATTCTTTGAAGATTTAACTGTTTGGATTTGCAATTATTGTAAAAATCGAAATAGATATGCCGTAACACCAATTATTTTTTTAGACGAGGAACATTTTTGATTTATATTAAATTCCGTTGACAGAGTGGCAAGTTTGATTCGCCTTTCGAAGATCTAAGTTAATAAGTTCCATGCTTAATGATTTATTTTCACTTCGTGGCCATTTTGATTTATCGGCAAACAGGTAGTCTGGGCCATTCCACCAATCGGTGGCGTTTTTGAAATCATTGGGAAATAACCCTCATGATACATGATTATCAGGATTCTTTGAAGTAGGAACATAATTCCAGCTGCTAATTGGAGTTAATTCCTGAATTTGTGAAATTATATAAGCAACAAACGTTGTAAACCGACTAGGTTCAGATTTTATGCGAAGCAAATTGTTTTCCGAATCAGACCACAAATAAATCTGGTCAAACTTAAATTTTAGTATTGAAGATAATTTATGAGTAATCTGAGCTAAAAGCAAGGCTGCACAATGTTCCAAACGGGGAATCGTTTGCATTTATAAGGGAGCGACTCTTTATTTAGAGCAAACTAAACTAACTTGAAGATTTTCGGAACTATCGGTAGTTCGTATGTCTTGAATATTATCTGCACCAGTTAAGACGTCGTCGAAGTAAAAATCATCTGTTAATATTTTCGATGCTTCGGGAAAACAGGTGTCATCACTGGCGACTTGATTTAAAGTTCTAGTCGCGAGATACGGAGCGCTTATAGTTCCGTACGTAACAGTACTAAGTAACATCGTACCGGCTCCACTGTAGACTCGCGCTACCATATTCGATGAAGGTCTTGATAACCATTGTGTAATCATATTTGGCGATACATTTACGCTATATCCGCCAAAAATGCCACCTTATGTTTGCGAAATCTAAGGATCACGAAAGACTAGGTCAGTCTGTACCACTGGGTGAGCCATCATAAAATCATTTAACGAGATCCGTGAAGATGACTTGTAGGAGGCATTGAACACAACGCGCAGTTTTGTGGCCAGACTATAGATTCCTTTATAACGAAGTGGTGTGGAAGATAAAAATTTTGTTATGAATGCATTCGTTTACGTCAGGATTCTCAACAAGTTTCATGTGGTATAATTGAATAAAATCTGCCATGAAATTTTTGTATTGTTGATATACTGTTGGACTTTTACATAATTGCCTTTCAATTTGAAAAAAATTGCCTTCTACCACTTTCACCAGAAGCCTTAAGTTCACATATTTTTTAGTTCAGCGGTAAAGCGACTCAATATCTCACAGTAGGTAATCGCTTGAGATTATTTGTAAAATGAGTCTCACATAGCTTTTCTTCTATCGAAAAATTGTTCTTATAGTAACAATGGTTTCCAATTCCCAAAATTGTTTAATCTGAGAATCTAGGGCTTCTATCGAACATAGCGAAGTCTCATAATTTTACAGGCACTAAACGATTTGTTTATATTTGTTTTTCCACTTATGATGTAATCAAAAATGCTATCACAGAGCATTGGAAGTTTGTCGATTAGTTTGAATGTTGAACCGCTAAACAGCTCATGATATAACTCTGCTCCTATCAATATGTCTATGCGATCCGGAATATTGAATAGCAGATCTACGAGTTGTATGTGATTAGGTATAAGGTTTTTATTGAACTTAATGGGCATCAATGGTAAATCACCAGTGATTTTTGGTATCACGTAGCATTTTATATTAATATTATGATCTGAAGTTCGCGATGCTATTGACAGAAATACCTTATGTTTTAATGAAGTAATTTTGCCCCCCATCCCAAACACAGTCTTATCTGTCACGAAATTCAGGTGCGAGCCACTATCAAGCAAGACTCATGCGAAGAAATGAGATCCATTGCTCGAAAATGCTTTAACCAACGCTGTCCCATAAACGTTTACTCGATGGGATCCAGATTTGAAACTGCACCAAGAAAACCAATATTAAAATAATACAAGCCTTTCAAAATAAAGTTAAACGTGAAATAGTGAATAGTCCTTGGAACAAAATGTATGCTAACCTACATAAGGACGTTCGGATGGAATGCGACATTGACGACCAATCATTTACGAAGAAATACTTACAGCACCTCGGACAACATGCAATTGAAAATAGCGATTGGAATTGAGAAGCCCTGAATAAGATGTCTAATTAAGCTTTCACAGACCAATACAAAACCTATAGACAATTCACTTCAATTGTTTCGATTGTTTTCATTTAATTTTCACATTCGACCATTAAAAATGGAAAACTCTTTACATACATACCATCATGATCTATTGTATATTAAAACAATTTTATTTAAGACATTCCTACACGAGATGCGAACCGACAAAAATTTTCTAAGGCTATATCCCATATATGTACCAACACCGTGTTAGAAAAATATTTTTCATTATCTCTGTATAATTTTTTTATTTTATTTACTGATTGCAAATTTTTTTTTGCATCAGCTATGTACGTATAAATATGCATATAGTCAAAGAAAATTAATAAGAGTGCAGAACAGCAGCATATACAAACAGAAAATGAATGTAACAATTTATTTTTTTATTAAAGTCAGCTATTCATAGCTCGTATTGTTATATAGCAAAAAAAAATATAAAAAATTGCAAAGTAAAACTGATATGATAGCAGTTTTGTATTTAAGTACACAAATGGATATGATTGTTGCCTTTAACGTGGTTGAACGATTGTTGAATTGCTCCAATGGCTAAATAGTAAATAAAATATAACTTACTATTTACCGATGGACATTAGTTACGAGGACGATGGCATTATAAATGTTTTATGTTTTCAGTCATTCAGTTTGTTTTTAATTCCGCAGACTATACAGAATAAATGGTATATTTTTTTTTATTATGGTAATGAAACTGAATACTGCTTTAGAAATAAAGGTAGAATATTGAAAAGCTCGAGTGTCATATTATCGGTAGTAATATCGAGTGCAAATGAGCAAATTTTGAACTTTGAAATTAGGTAAGTGGAACTTTTATGAAGGAATGTGTTTCACGTCTTATATACCAAATAAAGTAAATGAAGAAAATTTGTTTCCAATTTGTGAGACTTTATCTTAAAAAAAAATAGTTTACTCATTGAAGTTCCAGATGTCGAGTCGATAGAATATCGTCAACATTTAAGAAAAATATATGACATTTAGGCAATTATTAATATAAAAATATTTTGTTTATTTTAAAACGATATCAGTGGCGACATCTAACACGTCAATGGACTAACATATCATAGTAGTACTATATGTTTATTTATACTATGACTGGAGTTAAGTTAACTAACTGGTTTGGGAATTTTATAACTGAAACGATTTTTCTTCGTTTAGCCTAATGCGTCGTTCATGGTTTTCATAAGTTTGGTTGGTTTTGTAGTTGCCAGGATAATTGTGTTACCTGTAATTTGGTGTATTTAATATAGAACCCACCAAGGCAACAAGCTATACTTTATAGTATACCTGGTGGCACTTTAATTAATTCTTTAAATTTTTTTAAGTCGATTCTTGAAGCTGTCTATATTAAAGCCCTTGAAATAGACAGCACAGGCTAAAGCAGGTTGGGCAATAATTTTTCAAATACTATTGAAATGACAGGAAGTAGTGAAATCGTACTATAATATTTTTTATCGTTTGCTGGTTTACCCGGAATCGTTAATATTTTTACAAGCGTTCGACATATTTAAGTCTAAAGACTTCGTTGATTATTTGACAAGTAGTATAATATGATCATCAATTTTGCCTAAATTTAATAAATGTTTTCATCAGCTAATGTCCTTTAAGTGAAATATGGTTGAAAGGATGTTCAAGGTCGACTGCAAATAAACTTTTTCCTTGCCACATTTGGCTCCTGTTTCTTTATCGTTTTTAGTAGGCAGCACATGAAAATGTATTCCACATATTGAGAATAGCGTTGATGTTGAAGATATTTTGAACTTTTTTTTTTATTAAATGAATGCATGAAGAGTGGACGCATTCTTTTTTAACTTGATTGTTCTTAGTTCATTCTCATTTTGAGATATTTACTGCACCGTCAATTTGCAGGGCTTTCGTCTTTTAATTTTTCATAATGTCCTCCTTCTTATATATTGGATGAAGACTCTTGGTCATAACCTAAATGCATGCTCATTTTTATCCTTGTGTGTAAACCAAACTTCTCTTTGAACTTTTCAGCTATATGAAGCCCTATATTTCTCGGAATCTGACACATTATTGTTTAGTGAGATCTTTAACTGTTTAATCCTTGTTGGTCACTGATTTCGTAATCGAGTGATTTTTAGTGATAGTATTACTAGTAACACTAGGTGGAAAATACAACAAAAAGAGAAAATCATGCTTTTCTCTTTTTGGAAGTATTTTGCCTCTCTTTAGTAAAAAATTTGTTATTCTCACGAGATTCTCTTCCAGTGTAGAACTCGTTGTTATAACCAGGACAATTATTTTTTCGTTAAGGTCAGACCTTTATTTGATCGACCTTCCATAATCCGTCCTTTTTCTGTTTTTAATTTATAACTTTGTTTGTTCACTTAGTTTTCTAATGAGTTCTGCGTTTTGAGCCAGATTTGTGGGAGGGTGAATTAGCTAACTGAACAGTTGGTGTATCACCAACAAATATAATTATTTTTTTTTTATTATTTCTGTTGTCGAGGAATCCTTCAAACTATGCCTGAAACCTCATCTTTATACATACACGTCTCGCAAGGTGTGGTTCGTAAGTGATATTTTATTTTTGATTACCCGCGAATGATCCGATGACGAGATTCCCCTATTCGCTAACTTAGGACGTGCCAGATAAGAAACTTGTAACTTCCAATGGTAAGCAATTATGGTCCGGGTTTGAGTCAAAAATCATTTATCTATTTTCTCTACGTGAATAAAAATTTGAAACTGTTTAAGATAATGGGGAGTTTGAAGTATTCTAGAAAATTTCTTTCATGAAAAATGTCAATCACAATTTTGGTAGAGTTGTTCCCATGAAGGGTCACATAAAGTCATATAAAGGTAAAAATTGACTAGATCAATCAGATTTCCAGAATATTTCTGAACCTCGCCACTTGAATTATTTATGAAAGTTCAAATCAAGCAGCTCACCTTATAAATGTAAATAAAACTTTGACTGGGATTCTTAAGATGTGATGGTGACCTCATCACCAGTAAATGATCCGCACACGTAAAAGTGGGTTGACGCTAACTGCCTTAACTAGTAAACCTTATATATATATTCTGACAGACGCTTTGGATTACTACCTTTGATTCATCACAACAACGATTTCGGAAACTGTAAAACTGTACATGCTAAGACCGGAGGTTCTAAAAAAACTAGGTGTGTTATCCAAAGTTCTAGTAATGAGTTACACTCTCTATTATACCATAGCCATCATAATGTAGGAGAATTTGGCGTTGGTTTCTTTATCAAAAAACACATTTTTTCTTATAAAAGTTACGCGGGGATTGAATGACGGAAGAAGTGCAAATCAAATCGATTATGTCATGATCTCAAAGAGATACACCACCAGCATTACTGACGTTTAATCGACAAAGACAGTGATCATCTAGGATTAGCAGCATAACTCTGATCAGAACCATCCAGAATATAACATTTTTACACCTCAAAGTAAAAACAAAGACCCTCAGTGTGAATTTAAAACCAAATATTCAACCACTGATCAAATCATTAAGATCCGGAAGATTTTGGAAAATGTTGGAAGTAAAATATACCTGCATGCATCAGTTTTACATCGATTTCCAGCAATCATATTATGCTATAGCATCAATTAAAAAATATACTTTTCGACCCAAAAATAATAACTTTCCAAATAAATTGATCGACTTTTGCTAAAGTGATTATTGAAAGCTAAACACAAATCTTCTTTTCAAAATCAATATACAATAGGTTAATCCAATTTAGTCCGTATTTAATATAATTAATGGCTTAAAAAAATCGAAATTTTGAAAACCGAATTGTATTTTTGTCATCAACTCAAGTGAACCGTGTAAAAATGTTAGATTACCACTATTCCCAAATGGCACGACCATACATATAATCTATCAAAATTTAATATATATAGATGCGGTAATATAATTTATCGGAAATCTGATTGATTGATGTTTCGGAAAATCGAATCAATTCATTGGAATAATTATGTTTCACAAGATATACGATAAGAAAATTTACGTCGATTATACATTTCGGTGGATCATATAGATGAAAAGAAATAGGCTTTTGACGTTTTTACGCATTATGAAATTAGTCGTATATTAAGAGGGAAACGCATTCTATATAAAAAGCATCTTACATAAAACCGATCATATAATAGGTATATTTTTTTAATAATATATTTAAAAACAAAACGACAGTGATCTCATGCTCAACTCGCAAAAAATTTGTGAAAACTACTCTCTCTCTCTCTCTTTTAACAAGTTTTCGACATCAATATTAATATTGTTATAAAATATTTATGTAACCGTATCATACAAAAACCATATTAAAAAAATTTAATTTTTCCGTTGCCATAACAATTTTAATAAATAAAACATACTACAAATATAGACGGCTTTGATTTTATGTATCACAAATAATTAAAAAAATTTTGATTCTGTAGAGAAAATGAATTGGATGAATTTTACTTTTTAATTACAGAAGGCTTTGTAAAGATATTGTTGTTTGTTTTGTTTTGGTGGAAATTTTGTTTTTTATTTTATTCGAACCGATATCCACACATCCATTTATATAATTTGTAATCGGTGTTCGAATATGCTTTTCGTAATTTTCTTATGTTTCATCATTTCCGTCACATTTTGTCGTCATATTCATTACATTTTCTTATGTATTTTTTTAGATATTCCTGCCGTTAAAGATGTTTTCACAACAATAAGGGGAAAATTTTTAATTTGTTTCTTATTCCAGTTCCCAATAAAATCGCAAAATTTTACCATCAAAATAATTAAATGTTCGACGGAAAAATTATTTGTGCATAAAAAATAATAAATCTTGCACAAAATTATACAACCAAAAATTAAAATTATGTTCAGACATTTTGTTTAGAAAAAAAAATACTTTGCCCATAAAAATAATAAATCTTGCACAAAATTTTATAATAAAAAAAACCTTTGTTCAACAATTATCCTTCCACTTATATTTTCTCAGTGGAGCATTTTCCTCGTGAGCCCTTAAATAATTATTTAGTTTTAATAAGCCGCTCCTTTATTCGGCACGCATTGAAACATGTTTACATTGCGGTTCCTGCGGCCACCGGAGTTTTTCTAAAATACTTCTAATCTAAAGCCTTTTGGAGGACCACGAGGAAAAATTCGGAATAGAAATCCTAAGATGAAAGGTCTAGGATAAAAATCTTCTGATAAAAATTCCTAGAATAAAAAATCCTAGATAAAAAAATCCTAATATAAATCTTCTATAAGATAAAAAATCATAAGATGATACTAGACAAATATTCAGAATAAAAACCCTAGGAAAAATCTCTAGGCTAAAAAATGTTAACATAAAAAATCATGGTATAAAAAATCCGAGTTAAAAAATTTTACGATAAACAATCCGAAATAATAATCCTAGGGTAAAAACTCCTACGATAAAAAAACCTAGAATCAAAACTCACGTAATAAAAAATCCGGGATACAAAATCCTAGGATAAAAACCCTTAATAAGTTTAGGATAAAAAGACTGCTCTAAAAAATCACAGCGTAAAATAATCCTAGAATAAAAATCCGGGATCAAAAATACTACGAACTTGCAAAAATTATCAAAGCCTTTAGCATCAATAATTCTACATTTTTTTTAAATGGTTGTACAATTTTGTGCCTGATTTATTATTTTTATGTACGAAGTATTTTTTTTTTCTATAAACTAAATTGCTGAACACAAATAGAATTTTTTATGGTAAAATTTTGTGCAAGATTTATTATTTTTTATGCACAAATTATTATATTTTCTTTACAGAAAACTCTTTTATTTGTGTTCGTTTAATCATTATTTTGTGCACGAATTATAATTTTTTTGTGCACAAATAATATTTTGTTTTTGTGCAATAATAGTAATTTTTTAATGTATGGTTAAATACTAGCCAATTAACAGACCAATTCTATAGAATTAAACTTGCTCTTGCGCATAAATACAAAAAATATAATTGTGGTAGTCATAGTGTGTACTGTTTCGGTTCATTGTCGTTTGTTTTAATAAAAAACGAAGATTTTTAAAACAAATGCCTGAAAATTTTATTTGTAGAGATTCAATCATTCTGCAATAAACATGTCTTAAACTTAAAGACTTAGATAAATATTTCAAAGTAGCAATATTTTGTCCAATGATTCTGTTAGAAGAAAATCAGTTTATTTATTTATGCACTGATTGTATTAATGACGGTGATAACAATGATAACGTCAACCTTCGAGTTTTTTAATGGATATTGTCTCCTTAAGGGTTGTCTATTTTTGAGATTAATTTAAATATCCTACGTTTGAAATTTTATTAGAACCTACAATAACGCAGGCTTATCTGTTTAGATGGATAGAAAGATTCTCTCAAAAATTGAGATAAATTGTGTGAATGACTATTAAGTCATCGTTTATGATATTTTGTTCTACTCCAGGTTGACCAATTGGGCTATACCTTGGTTGTTAAGGTATAGCCCAATTGGTCACGTGGTGGCTCCAAATTACAACAATCCTTGATCTATCGGTTTCTTGATTGGACCTAATGATTTGTTTTAAAATAGAGATAATGATAAGATTAGTCTAGTCAACCAGTAGGGCATTTTTGGAAAGATCGTTAAAAGCGGTAACCTTTAAAATAGATCCAGTATTATTTCAGTAACATGTAAATATAAGCAAAAAGAGTTACACAAACATTTTCTTTATTCAAAAATCAAAGTAACTGAAATTGAGTTTATCCTAAATCTAGTCAATCGTCAAATACACAAAAACCCCAAATATGAAGTTTAAAATACCGTTATTACCAATAAACTAAAATTTGGTGCGACCAATTCATGGTGACGTGTTATGAACTGCACAAGTGCTTGCTACCGTATACTCCATTGAATCGTTTAAGCCGAGCTGTTTAAAAACGGCCACAATATGAGCGAAGAGACATTTAAAAGATTTTGCAGCTCAATGCTGGGCCACATGTTGCTTAGATTACAAAAACCTACAACAATCCTTGATCTATCGGTTTCTTGATTGGACCTAATGATTTGTTTTAAGTTAGAGATAATGATAAGATTAGTCTAGTCAACCAGTAGGGCATTTTTGGAAAGATCGTTAAGCGGTTACCTTTAAATAGACATTGCTGACCTGATTAACGTCTGCATAAAAAAAGCTTGGCGACATCGATCAGACAAAAACTACAGAAGTAGTAAAATATATGACTCAGTTACGCTCTTTGAACCGATCTTAAACGGATGGTGCACCAATCTCAAAAGAAAAACCTTTATTTTGTAGGCTTGAAGGTGGCTGTCAACGACAAGGGTTCCATCGGGTGTAAGAGTATGAATTGACTGTTTCTGGTTGTCTTTAGGACAGTATACGAAAAACAACTATGAGATTGATTCTAATGGAGTCAAATTGTTTATTTGGTAGTTAAAAATGATTTGTAGATACCCAATATTATTATAAAATTAACGTATCCAAAACAAAAGTTTATGTTATTAAAAATAATTGCCTCTCACTCTACTAACAAGTTAAAATTTTCTAAATTAGTTACCGCACACAAAAACCAAAAATTGTAAAGATTTTCATCATATTATATACAGTAAAACCAAACATGGTTTGGTTTTCGAAACAAAACTTTTCGGTAATTCTATTTATCCATTTCAAAACAAAGTGTGTGTCATGAACCTGTCATTGTCGTCATCTAATTTAAAATTAAATTTAAACGTAATTCGGTTTGTTTATGGGTCGATGAAAAAATTTTTTGTTCAGCATCAGAAATACAAAAAAAAAAGATACTATAAATTGAATTTGCTGTTGTCATCGTGCTGTGTATACCTTTTCTGGGGTAACAAAACCTTAGAACGTATATAACAAATTTAATAATTGAAAATCAAAATTTAACCAGCCTATGTTCCAGATAATAATCAAATGATAATGAAGATGACAAAATTTATATCTGTATCCATATGGAAAAACCCAAAAATTGTTTTTTTGGAAATTAATTATTTTGTGTTTTTTGTAATGATGATGTGGGTCCATTTCAGCATTATTTGTGACTTTTATTTATTTATTTTTTGTTTTTGGGGTCTGGTCCATTGGTTTATTGCTGGAATTTTTTAATCTAACATCAATGTATTTCTATTGATTGGCCAATTTCAAGGTATATATAATAACGTAATATAGCCCTAGTTTGTGTAATTGTGAGATGAGATGCCATTTCACCTATATTTAGTTATGTTGTTTCTTAAATTAGCTACCACCACTCGTTCAATTTAATTCATTAGGATATTGTATATTGCAAGAAATAAAAGGGCCCCATTGGAGCCAAAAACTTTAAGCCCAAAATTCGGCGTTTAACCACCAAAAATCAACAAGTCCACAGAAAGTCATGAAAGAAGAGGCGATCCGAAAAATATTAAATTAACCCACCCCCCTCACGTCCCGCTCCTCTCTATATTTTTTTCATATAAAGGCCATTCAAGAGAATTGTAGATCGCCTATGTACTATTAAGCATTTTTTGAACGACAGAGAAAAACGTTACAACAAAATGATAAAACCAACAGCTCCAATGCTAAGAGGTATGCCAAAAGTTCATAAGCCAAATATGCCAGTACGACCTGTTGTAAATTTTACTTCGGCTCCGTCATTTAAAATGGCAAAACATATAAACAAATGGCTCTCAAATAATATAAAATTTGAAAATGACCACTCAATAAAAAACAGTATTGAACTGATTAACAAAATTGAAGGGATAAAAATACCACACAACGCGAAACTTTTATCTTTTGATGTAACGAATATGTATTCAAAAATTCCGATAAAAGAAACTTTAATAATAACCAAAACTATGTTAATAACAAATGGAATTAATATTAATATCGTGGATGAAGTAATTAAATTATTGGAAGAAATAACAAATCAAAATTATTTCCAATTTAATAATAAATATTATTCACAAGATGATGGACTACCAATGGGAAGCCCATTATCTGGAACTTTGGCCAACATATATTTGAATCATTTTGAAGAAAACGAAATTTTAAGCACTAAAAACAAATTGAAGAATAACATTAAATACTGGCACAGATACGTAGATGACATATTATTACTATTTACTGGTACAAACCGACAAATGGACCAACTTCTAAATTATTTAAATAACGTCCATCCAAATATAAAATTTACTTTGAAAATTGAACAAAACAAAATTATTAATTTTTTGGACCTAACGATTAAAAACGATAACAATGAGCACAAATTTAAAATATACAGAAAACCAACCCAAACGGACCAAACTATTCATCATGAGTCAAATCATCCATATCAGCATAAAATGGCAGCTTATAATCATATGATCAATAGACTAAATATCATACCGATGTCGCGAGATGATTATCTTAAAGAGCTTGACATTATTAAATACATCGCTAATAAAAATGGATACAAATCTTCTAAAATTGAGGAGATAAATAAAAAATACATCAACAGAATAAAATACCGACAAAATACCACTTTAACTTTTGATGACGAGAACCAACCTAAATTTATTACAATAGATTATGATAGAAACACTAGTCAACACGTCCAAAAAATATTTAAGCACTTTGGATATAAAGTTGCTTATAAGACCCAACAGAAATTAGAACAATTAGTCAAACCAGACAGTAACACAAGTTTAGACACAGGAATTTATAAACTGACATGCTCAGATTGCCCTTCATTTTACATAGGACAAACCGGTAGATCCTTTAAACAAAGATTTAAGGAACACATAAAAGACATCGGTAAAATAAGAACCGAATCAAGATTTGCTCTCCACATAAACGATACCCAGCATAACTACATGGATATGGATACAAACCTAAAGATTCTGTACAAAATGAAGAAAGGCGATAAAATGAACAGGGTCGAAGAATTCGAAATATACAAAAATCGAAAAAGTAAAAACCTACTTAATAATAAAATTAATACCACGACTAATAAATTATACGAACTGATTTTATATAATAATAAAAAACGACGACAATAAGCCACACCCCATTAATATTACAACGATCAATTTTTGAAATACAACGACTAAATTTTGTATATAAGCATGAAAAAATTAAATTTAATTCTCAATCAAGTAAGCAATACTGATGATGGAAATTTTATTTCCGAAATATATTTATGAACAATAAATAATAAAAATAAAAATAATTTCACTATAATAAAAACTAAACTACTTGTTTTAATTAATTCATCGAAAATATTAATAATAACAATATTTTTGATAAAAACAATTAATAAGTGAAATAAGCCACACGAAAATAATAAGAATTTATAATGAATTCCTATAATAATTTAAAATACTATTAATAGTATATCGTTAAAACTTTTCAACCACACGAGCCTCAAAATTAAATGTCTTAATTTTAATTATAATTAACTGACCACATTATTTAAAAAAATATATAATTGGTCCCAACAATATTTAAGAATAGGCAATTTAATAACAAATAAAGCCATGAATGGACCAGACCCAAAAAAAAAGTTACATCATCGTTTAAAATGGATCCACATCATCATTACAGAAAACATAAAATAATTAATTTTTGAACCAACTTATGTAAAAAATTTTGTACATATACATATATTTGACCATATAAACATAAATTCTGTCATCTTCATTATCATGAGATGATTATCTTATATACACTATAGATATTATAGGTTATGGTTTAGTTTTGATTTTCCATTATTCAATTTGTTACGTTCTAAGGTTTCAGTACACCCAAAAAGGTATACACAATGCAATGACAATACCAAATTCGATTCTATATGTTGTGTTTTTTTGTGCAGAACCAAAATAATTTACAACCAACCCTAAAATCTAATTTTAAATTAGACGACGACAGGTTCGTGACGTTAGGATATTTTATTATTTTGTCACGTTGCTACACCATCTACTTTGTTTCGAAATGGATAAATAGAATTACTAAAACTTTTTTATATGTTTCTGTATTTATTTTTTATTACGTTAATGCTGTAAACCCTTAAAAGTTTATATTTTGGGTTAGCCAGCAAATTTAAAAAAAAAAAAAATAATTATTACTTGTTAGTCATCGTAGAAAAGTTTCAGCTAGTAAAAAATTTTAATGATATGATTTTTTTACCGTCCGACGTAATTGACTTTTTTAAGTGTTATTCCACATATTTGTTGTAAATAGCTATAGTTTTGTATTAATATAATAGTATAATGTTGCACTTCAAAATGTTAAAAAAATGATATTCTTTTTTTACAGAGTAATTAAATATGATACCACAATAAATGTAATTGGAAATTAATTTATAAATTCATCAGTCTGTCGTTCAACACAATAGCAATATTAAAACAATGGGGTATTCTATATCATATATGAAACACAATGTGCTTTAACACTATAGGAATGTAATATAAGAGTGTTTGTTTCAAAATATAATCAAATCAAATAACGTTTTACGATAATCACATGTGAAATTGAACTTAAATTTAGACGTTTAAAAAATGTATATTAAATTTTAATAAAGCATCTCGTTTATTTGTTGGTGTTGATTGACAACAACAAATATTTAGTTGACAACAACAAAAACGGTATGTAATATGGTTTAACGAATCAACATTTAGGGGTATTTTTTATATCGATTTTTTGGATTCATCTAAATTAACTATGGAATAAAAACTGTAAGCGATCTATACCACTTCTCTAAAACAAACTTTTTTGACCACTGGTAGTGAATTGGCAATCGTTGTAGGACGTTAGCTCAACGAACGTTGGTTTACAATTCGTTTACTGGTAAAATATGTAATTATTTAACTTTTATATATTAATTTTTGGTCATTGATTCTTCTATATTAAAGTTAAAATAGAATTAGCAGTCCCATACTAATGGGTAAGCTATGGGTTTTATTTCTACCGTGAAACTTGTTACAGTTGTAACTAAACGAAGCTGGTGTGCCACAATTAGCAACGCAAATTTTTAAAGCAATATGGCCAATTGCAAAACATGAAAACATTAAATTTAACATTATCTCGGGGTATTTTCAGGAATTAAAACTACAGCAGAAAAAGTCCTTTCGAAAGCTCTGAACATCAATTAAAATCGTTTTAAAATATTCAATGATTTACAATTCATTTTTAAACCAAAAAAAAACAGAAAGTTACTATTACACTCGTATAATAGCAATCCGATATTGATGACTGAAACCTTAATCAAAAGTTCTCGTGATTAATATTAATACTGTTTTAAAAAATTCAAAAATGTTCAAAAATTATTTTTAAGCAAATACAAATTGTGAAAAGCGTTAAGCCTTTAAAAATGTACAAAAACAAATTAATAGTCAACAATTACACACGTAAAAGTGGTCCGATTTGTTTGATTGTGTATCAACCGTCGCTTCCTATGGCTTGTATAGAAATTTTTTAAGTTAGTCCTGCGCTAAAAATGTTTTCAAAACTGCATTTGTTTCTAAATATGTTGTATTATATGGTCAAGTCAAGTAATGCTTAACTTGCAGTTCTAAGATAAGCACATGCAAATATTAAAAATCGAATTTTCAAAAATATTTTTAGAACTTAACAAAACCATTTAAAAATGTACAAAGGACATCTCAAAATACTCAAAATATGCTTATATATGGATTGACAACAACAAATATTTGGTTGACAACAACAAAAATTAATGTATGTAAAGTTTTATCGTTGATCAACATTTAGGGGTATTATTGATTTTAATTTTATATTGATTTTTTAGATTCTTGTAAACTAAACTACGGTATATGAATCATATACCGCATCATTAAAAGGACCTTTTGAATCACTGGTAACAAATTGGCTAACGTTGTAGGTGGTTAGCCGAACGAACATTGATTCACAAACAATTCGGTCACCGGTGCAAGATGTAATTATTCAATTGCTATTTATTAGTTTTTTGTCATTGACGAGATTTGAACTTGAGATCGCAACTTAAAAATTAAGCTTCTTAACTGTCACTTTATGATCGGTGACGTATAGCAGGTTCACTTGTTTAACATTAAAATATAATTAACAGTTCTCAACTAATATAGGTACGATTACGAGTCTTATTTCTATACGTGAAAGTGACGAGAAACATTTAGTTCTTATGTAGCTATTATTAAACCTTTAAAACATTGAATTTAGCATTATCTCTATGTACATTTTAGGTAATAATACTAACAGCAGAAATGGTATGAATCAAGGTTTGTTGAAGTCTGATATATCCGATTATTGACATTTTTCAATTGAATGGAAGAGGTTTTCAATTTTTACTATAAGCGGAATTAACAACATTTGTGTATTTTGCAAAGCATTTAAATTCAAAAATGAAACTCATATAGGTTATGTTATGCAATGGATTACGTAAAGTAGATTTGTTAGTTGTAAAAAGTTATATATATATATATATATATATATATATATATATATATATATATATATATATATATATATATATAAATATATATTTATATACATATATATATATATATATATATATATATATATATATATATATATATATAAATATATATTTATATACATATATATATATATATATATATATATATATATATATATATATATATATATATATATATATATGTATATATATATATATATATATATATATATATATATATATATATATATATATATATATATATATATATATATATATATATATATATATATATATATATATGCGTATATATAGCTGGTTAGTTACATATGGAAGATATTAACTTTATTTTAATTCTTAATCAATTTATTCAAAGGAGTCATCCTTTTGGTATTTTTAATTTTATCTCTTTTAACGTTATACACTTGTTTATGTAAAAGAAAAAAGGAGGAGAGAGCTCGAAGATGTAGTTCTTTATGTTCAGTTGAGTTATTATTATTACTTGAGTTTTGTTTGATGTGGTAGACAGTATTATTGGTTTGGTTTTCTAAAGTTCGAGCAAAAGAAAATTGTCTAACACTTGATTGAGTTTTTGTTTTATATAATACATACTTTTATAATATTAAATTAAGTTTTTTTCATCCTTTTGTTTTTATTAATATTATTAAGGGTTTTTTGTGTTTGTGTATATTACAAATTTTCCATTTCACTGGAAAATCTTTAAGCATTATACATTTTTAAAGTGGAAGACACAATTTTTTGTTTTGTTTTTATTTTTTGTCATGAATGAAGCAAAAAATTTAAGTAAAATTACTTGTTCTTGTTAAAAAATTTTAGATTTTTGAAGTAGAAAAAGTATATTAAAAAAAATTTATTTAGTTAAATTTATTAATTTTGTTATTTTGATTAGAATCTACTGGTTAGGAAAATATTACTTTTATCTTATCTGGAGCAGAGTATTTTTAAATCTTTTATTTTACATTTTTTATTTATTTATTTTTTGTTCAATATTAGAAACTAATAAAACCTTTCAAGTGGAATACTGTAAATTAATCCTTTAAGTTATGTTATGGGTATTTTTGGTAAACGAAACCTGCTTCTGGTTGAGTATTCAGTTTTTCTAATTAAAAATGTAAAACCATTTTTATAATTGAGTATAATAAAAACTAGACAAAGCTCTTACACAATCACCTGTGCTACGTTGTTTAAACAACTTATCCCTAAAAAAGACAACCTGGTGTTTTTGGACATTATTAAAATTTAAAAAAAAAACTGAAAATTAGCGTTCAGAAAGTGTGTTATATATTTCTATTTATTCTATATACTGAACTTTTGAATGCACAATGGTTTGATAGTAATACTGTAGAGGGTGGTAGCTTTGAACTTAATACAGTTCATGGATAGAATTTAGTACCGCTTTATGTACAAATACTACTGATAGTAAGGCTTAGACATAATTTTTGTTGTATTTCAACGAAAATACTGTTATTACAAGAAGCAGCCTTTGGGGGCTCAAATTACTTGCGTATCAAAAAGTGTGGTCAGTTTTCAATCTCCAAACGACATGTTTGCGGAATATAAGAGAGCTGTGTCTTGTATAAACATATCCTAATATCGCCTAATACAAAAAGATTTCTAGCTGTAATTTAGGACAGCAATATTTTAAATTCCTCAAAGAATCTTTTTTATTTGAGTAATACAGGGTGGCTGAGACCAAATGTTACTGACTTCACTCGGCTGTCATTTGTGTAGTTGTCATTTTCGCAAGTCAATTTTTTGACAGATTGAAGTTTGGTTAGTTGTTTACATGTGGTCAACAAATAATTGTTCTAAATTGATATCTTAATAAAAAAATCGTAATGGAATTCAAACGTAATAGTGTAATTGCACTGTATTTGGGTGGAAATTCACAAACAGCAATAGTTCGTCAGCTCCAGCACATGAATGTGAATAAAATGTTTGTGTATCGAACCATAACTCGATACAAAGAAACTGGTAGCATCGCTAAACGCAACAGAGGCGGTCCTAAAAAGACAGCAACATCAAAAGAAATGATACGAAAGGTGAAGAAACGAATCCAACGAAATCTTCGTCAAAGTGCCAATCAATTAGCCGCACGTCTACATGTTTCACGATACAGCATTCAAACCATATTGAAAAATGAACTACACTTGAAGCCCTACAAGATACAAAAAATTCAAGATCTTACGGAGGCACAAAAAAAAGTTAGGCTTGAAAGAACACGAGCATTGAAGGCCTTGGCCGAACGTGATGAGATTCCAAAAATTGTCTTTTCTGGTGAGAAAATTTTCACCATTCAACAGTTTCTGAATAAACAAAATGATCGTGTTTGGTTAGAGCACAAGTCCAACGATAATTTGGACACAAGAGTTGCCATGCGCAAGCAATCACCAGCTTATGTTATGGTTTGGGCTGCAGTTACTGCAGTTGGACGCACTCCTCTGGTTTTCATTGAACATGGAGTCAAGGTAAACCAAGAGGTGTACCGCCAAAAGATCCTAAACGATGCTTTGCTACCTTGGGCACGTAAACACGTTGGTACGAACCGTTGGACATTCCAACAGGACTCGGCACCGTCACACAAAGCTCGAGCGACACAGCAATTTTTACAAAATTGCGTTCCGCGGCTGATTTTGTCGAAAGAATGGCCACCATATTCACCAGACTTGAATCCCATGGATTTCTCCATATGGTCTATTTTGGAGAGTAAGGTGTCCACTAAAAAATACGAAAGTGTTGATGCATTGAAGTCAGCTCTTGTTCGAGAATGGAATAAAATTCCGCAAGCCCACGTTCGTTCAGCATGCAATGTTGAATGTCTTTCTATGGAAGACTGAATCAAATAATCAGAGCCAAAGGAGGTCATATCGAGCAGTAACATGTTTTTCATAAAATGTAATATGTTTTCAACATATTCCACGAAATTTCAATAAAACATAATCAAAATAAAAAAATTACAGCGTTTTCATTTGGTAACACTTGGTCTCAGCCACCCTGTACATTGAAACAACACTTGTTAAACGATTTATGTAAGTCTGATGTTTTGCAACCAGATTCAAACCCAAATAGTTGTTACAGTTTAAACTATTTTTAAAATTGATAAAGTTTAAAAGAAGCGCGATTGCTTTTTAAAGTCAATTGACTATTTTTAATATCAAAAAAATGTGATGACATTTAGTTTGTAACTTTTAGATCATCTCTTAACTGATTTATGCATGTCCCTGCGAACCATTATAAAGCTATAAAATTTTGTATGCTTCTTTTATTTTAAGAATCATTGCCTCTTTTATTAATTGTCTGCGTTATTTTGTAAGTTCTTTATTTATATAGACATTTCGATTATTCAATTATTTCAATGTGTTTAAATTTTTAAGATTAGCTTTAAAAACGTCGTCCACGATGATTTTGTAATCTCGTATTTAATAGGATACAATTGACAACTGAGAATGAATATTCACACCTAAACCGTTGTTTAGAAGTTTTATTATTAAATGAGCCATTGGCTGAACGGCGTTTTAAGACCATTGACAACTAAGGAATTTATATATATATATATATATATATATATATATATATATATATATATATATATATATATATATATATATATATATATATATATATATATATATATATATATATATATATATATATATATATATATATATATATATATATATATATATATATATATATATATATATATATATATATATATATATATATATATATATATATATATATATATATTATTTCATGTTTTAAGAAAAGCAAAGACACATTGTGTTAACCATGAATTTAGGTTGATTCCGTGTTGGGGGAGGTAGCTTTCGTACATCAGAAAATAAAATGATATCGTTGCGAAACCATAAAATTTTTAGCGTGCATAGAATGTAAAAAAAAAATTATTTTTTTTTTTTTACAAAAAGTCACATCAAAATATATAAAATGGGAACATTAAGTTATCATTAGGAAGAAGATGCGGAGAAGAAAAGAATAATGAAGAAAATCTAGAGATGATTTGATTTATTTTTTTTTAACGTCTGTGTTTACGTGATTTTTGGTCCTTTTGTGCTTACATTATTGTACTATGTGTATATTATGCAATAGAGCCAGGGTAATTTAGCGTGCTAGGCACACTAATGGTATAGTACGTACTCCAACTGACAAAATAAACATTCCTTTTCAATTTTAGTTCTTTACATTTGGCTGTTTGGCTGTGTGTGTATGTGTGTGTGGTCATTAAAATTTCATTAGTTACCATTTGTTATATGGTTACTCTTATATTATATACGGTAATCTCTTAACATAACATTTATATATATATATATATATATATATATATATATATATATATATATATATATATATATATATATATATATATATATATAAATGTAATATCTAATGGAAGTAATACATTTTAGTTAGATAAAGATTTATATACGATGAGAGGTTTCATTTCATTTGTATATTATGCGACAAAAAGGTCAAGGAGCATAATGATTTGTCGATCATTGTACATATATACAGTAAGCACGCGTGTATCCATTATGTTATGTGACCCTAAGGAAACATAATTTTTATGTTATGTATAATACGAAGTAAACTAACCTCGCACAAAAAACATCGGAAACATGTATGTCTTTGGTTAAAAAAAAAAAGAAAACAACTAAACATCCGTTTATTATATGTACAATCTAAAAGACTTATGTAGGTTCTCTGTGGAAGAACCATAAAATTTAATGATAACAACAAACAACAACCTTTTGAAGATCCTTTATTATTTTTTTATTTTATTCCGTATGGAATTAAAAAAATCAGAGAACAAGATGTACCTATATATGTACGTATATATATATATATATATATATATATATATATATATATATATATATATATATATATATATATATATATAGTTTAGAAGTAAACAATTTAATGGCTCTACACTCGTATGCGGACGAACAACAAGAACCCGTAAAATAAATTTAAATGTAAATAAAAATACCCAGCTACCAATCTACCATTTTAATATACTGTACATTTTCTATATGTGAAAAACAAAATTATTTAGAACTGAAAATTTATTTATTCGTAATAAACATGTCACCCGAAACTAAAGTCTATATATTAAAGTACGAGAGTACATCTTTATATTATATACCAGCACAAAAATTTAATTTAACCACAACTCTTGGATGCTGAATTTTCCAATTATATAAGATTTTATGTATATACAGCACACATTATATATATATATATATATATATATATATATATATATATATATATATATATATATATATAACTCTCGAGTTTTGTAAGGATATTCTTGTTTTTGCTCATTGTTCAAGAATCATACACTAAAATGTTAAGGAGTTGTTAAATACTCGTACTCAAATAAATCGTCTAGACATTCTATGTAATATGTTCATGCTTTATACACAATTTAAATATGTATTTGGTATAGCACGGTAAAATAGTTTCACATATTGTGAATAAACGTTTTTAATTTTGGTTCGTAAAGATTTGATGTTCATTTAGTTTTTGTTATATTTTTACCATATCCAAGATTCAGTTCTAACAAAAGTAGATTTATTTGGTATTCTATAGTAGTGCGTGGTGGTAAACTTATACCGTAGAATTATATCACTTATAGCGCCTACCTGGTAGTATGCAATTATTGTGATTAAATTCTGACTTATCGTGTCTATCTTGTATTTTATCCAGGAGTAGACAAACATTTTTATGTAACGAGAAATGGTAGGAAAGGCAAAGAAAAATCTTACTTGTTTTAACATAGTGGATGTGTATCGGTTCTCATATAGTGGGTTCATTGGGGATGCGATGGAACGTCCAGTCGTCTGCGCGATTAATAAAATATCTAGTCTGAGATGTCACGTGCAATTTGAAACACACACTTCACACTATGCAAAATCATTCATAATTTTTTTTTAAATTGGTTGATTAGAGTGTACGGCCAAGGACTAACCTGGAACTCCCGGAATGCCGAACACCACCGTACACCCATGGTAATAATAATTAATAATTTAATATCTATAATCTGCTATTTCTCTGAAAAATAAAATCCATTTATAGACCATTTTCTCCAAGCCCTAAGTTGTAACAAATTGAACTTGTTTTAACCTATAAATTTGAAAATAATTATTACATCCCACTATTGGAAAAAATTTGCCAAAAATCAAACCTAAAATAACTGCCCAAATCGATTTACTAACACTTCCTACAACTATCTTAAAAACACACACACACTCATAAAAATCTTAAAAAAATTACTTTCAGTCCAGCCATAAACTACAATGTAAATCAAAACCTCAAAAAACCCGCCACAAATCAATGAAAACTCATCACTCATACCGCAATTTATTAATTGTTAAATTTTATTATTTAAATATATATATATATATATATATATATATATATATATATATATATATATATATATATATATATATATATATATAAATATATATATATATATATATATATATATATATATATATATATATATAATATATATATATATATATATATATATATATATATATATATATATATATATATATATATATATATATATATATATATATATATATATATATATATATATATATATATATATATATATATATATATAAGATCTAATTATATCAGCTCGTATTTGGAAGAAAATACTCTGCAGTCTCCTGAAACTTTCACAGAAACGGAAACTGTCAAAACTCAAGCGACGAAATGCTTGGACAAGGTCAGGCAATTTTGGATTCAAGCTCAAGTGATGAAACAATCTCCATAACAGAACTATGAATCCATTTTATTACCTATATTATGTTGTAGACAAGTTGTTGACTTGTTGTACCCACATGAACCCTACAATATACTTTTCCTGAACCAAACAAAAACGAACACAGTCCTTCTTGAACCAGAAGACAAATGGTTTTGTTTGCAAACATTAAGAAACAAGTCGCACACAACGCGAACCCCGTCCGGAAAACAACTTCCGCGCTATACGAGTTGTACTTGTATAATAATATATAAATACAAAATTTATATTACATACAAATATCAAATATAATATGTAAACATTTTATATATAAAAAAACGGGATCAACGGGACATATTATGTATACTGTACATATTGGTATATGTACAGTACCCAAAATAATACCCAAAATAATATAAAAATAAAAATTTCCAACAGAGAACACAAAAGACAATAAAATTACTAAAATACTAAATGAAACCAACACAACTGTAAAAATTTTTCGTTTTCTCTCATTTTTCATTTTTTCATAGAAATTATTGTATATTATTTAAGCCAAAACAAAAATTCGCCAACGGTACTTATGTACTAACATCAGTTTAATTAAAAAATAAAAATAAAAATGCAGAGTAAAAATGATGCATTGGTACCTGATCTCTGGGAAAACGACAGAATACACGATCCACTTTACCACTTAAAGAAACAACACAACAAAAACAAAAGAAATATAAACAAAAAATAAATTTTAAATTGAGGAAAAAACACGTCCGATCTCTTGAACATGCATCGATCGACCATCCATTCAAATTTTTTTTTAAATATTATAAAATTAAAACAATTGAAAAAATACACAAAAAAACATTTTGATATTTTAAAATTATTTTTTTTTTTTTTTATAAAATCACTAAACATTTTTAATTTTTTTTTTTTATACGTTTAAAGTCAACTACGTAGTATACTATAATGATGAAAAAAAAAACATGACGTTGCATAATTTAAAAAACAATGAACCAAAAAAAGAAACAAACAAAAGAAAATGAAGAAGCCGGGGAATTCCCTAAGACTGAACATTATGTACACAAAAGTAAAGCTAGAAAGGAGATTCATTTTAAGAAGTATAGATGTTTGTATTGGTTTTGACTAATAAAAAAACAAATATACATATAGTTATGAATTTTTTTTTTTTTTTTTTGTTTTACGATCGCGCACGTGTTCAATTATAAATTTCGTATTAATTTCGTACTGAAAAAATTATTCGCGTTAAAAGAAAATTAGTGTTAACAGTTTCGTCTTAAGCGAAAATTACATACTGGCTATGTTTTTTTGGATATCGGAGAAATCGGAGAGATCAGAGAGATTATTTATCGGATATATCTGATAATTTTTTTCTCCGATTTTTATCTGTCAGATCGAAAAAAATATTTTTTGTTTTTATTTTTAGTATCAAAAATAATAAATTATTTTATGAATTTCAGCATTAAACTCCCTAAATTATAGTTTTATTTGTCACCTGATAGCTCAACATTAATCGGAGTCGCCATTTTAGAATTTACTAAAAAATATAAAATAATCTGTACATTTTTTCAGAGTAAAAAGGACGTATCCGATAAATATCGGAGCGTAAAAAAAAACGACACAGAGAGATAATTTCTCGGATATTAAAAAAAATGCAAATCTCAAAATTTGACAGTAAATTTATCTCTCCGATTTCTCCGATATCAAAAAAAAACACAGCCACTATAAAATAATTCGAAAAAACTGGGGACCAATAAAAAATTCTTGTTATCGCATATTTCGTGTTTTCCGTTTTCTTGTTGAGTTCCACTACTGTATATTGAAGATTGGTCTAAAAAAAATAAAATGGGTAGTTATTTTTAAGAAGGGTTGTTTGAAGAAAATTGAACTTAGAACTATGGAACAACAGATCAGAGAGTTTAAGTATTTTATTGGATAATAAACTTACGGTATTTATTTGTAGGATAGTGGAAGGTTGGAGTTAAAATTTAAATATCTCCCGGGCCAAGTCATTTGTAAAAAAAAATCTCTGTCCGTTTCTATATTTGCATTTTTCTTATCTTCTTCCTTTTTCTTTTGTTTGTTTCTTTTTTTAATGTGTTAACTCACGCTTTTATATATACGATACTTAAGCTACGATACTTAAGAGTAAATCTTTTTTGATGAATTACAGCTATGTAGAATCGTTTTAATTGCAGTAAAATCCACAAAAACCTCCTTAAACTCATTATACTAATACGAAGCTACACCGACTGCATAAATGTCTATAATCGGGGAAAATAGAAAAAAAATTTACGGAACTGCGGCTAACTATAATCGTTTAAACTGCACTAAACATCATTAAAATTTACACTGAACCGATTACTAACGGAGTAACATCAGTTTTCTCTTTTCTTTTTATATAAAAATAAAGCATTTTTCAGTAAAATTAAGAATTTTTTATGGACTGCTGCTACCTAAAATAGTACATTTAATCCATCCTGAACCTATTACTAACGGAAATATACCTTTTTCCCTAAAATAAAAATCAAACATTTTTATCTCAATTTTTCCAAAAAACCCATGGGTTTCCCCACTGTTCTCGGTTAGATAATCATGGCTTCTGCCCATGATAACTTTTCTCTCCAAAAAGTTATTATGTATCTATATTAGCAATACAAAATGCATATATGTATTTATCTCAAATACTTTGCTTTAGTATGAAAACATTCTTAAGTTATCCCGATCCACAAACCTAATAAACCACCTTCAGGTGTTTCCAGCTTAGGGCTAACCAGACTCAATAAACCCTGTGTGGCCTCAACTCCACAACATAAACTATTCAATCCGTTTTCTCTAAATATAATCCAATAATTCCAGCAAACGCTCAATTCTAAGTTAAACTATATTTCAAATTTTCACCAATGACCGATACTCACATTGAAACCCGGCCAAATATAAATTATTTTATGGACGTTAGGTTTAATATGTTATTCAAAAAGTTGGTGATGTGGCTTTTTGAGATCATACAGTTTTGTTAACTCTAAAAAATCTTCTGCATCTTTTGAAACTGAAGTTCTAATGCAGAAATTAAGTCTATACCAAGCAGCAAAATCAGAATATTAATCACAGGCATTTGGCAAAGCACTTCGTGTAAGACTTACGGAAGCATACATTTGCGTTTCCGTGTATTTAGCTTCAAAGCGATGCAATTGTTTGTACGAGCATTAATGATCCCGAAGATTACAGTATCGATCCTGTCATTACCATATATTATGACGTCATCAATGACGTGATGATGGTGATACTCTCACCATCATCAAGTCGGCCGATCTTTAATTTCAATCGCACAATATTAAACTAGAATGATAAAAACACAACCTGCATTAAAGCATTTTCTAGGAGCACATAACAGATATAGGCACAACCACACCAAACGAGACTTTTTGGCAGAAGCGAGCAAAACTGTTGATCCACAGGAATTCATATTAATGTTATGATCAAAATACTATATACTTCAAAGATTGTGGTAAAAACAGATCGATTGAAACGAACAGCTATCGGCAGAAATAATTACTGCATGGCACTCAATGAGCTGGGCAGAATGCTGGACATTAAAATTTCGCTTGCAGTAAATCTGCACATATACTTGGTTCTTGACCAAGATATGAGGTGCAATTCTCTCAGTCAGTCCATGCCATCTGTTCGGATTTGTTTAACAGCGAGAGGGCAAATTAGGGTTTGGTAGCAAAGGGGTTACCTTCTTTCTTTTTTGTTCCAAAAGTTTATTAATCTCAAACGGGTGACTATTGGATTTCCTTTTGTTTTTGGTATTTGCACAAAACTTTGCCAAGTTCCAAGCAAAAGTCGTCTAAGTTTAAAATTGGCTTATCATTTAGAGTTGCCAAAGATGAATAAAACTGCTAGTGCAAAGTTTTAAACGAGTATTTCTAAAACTATTTAGCAGCATCTTGATGACAAAGCGAATTTTATAAAGACGGTCGTGGTTTAAATGATTATTGGGCAGTGCTTTGTTAATGTTATTAGTGTAGCAGTCATTAAATTTAGCATTTGTTTTACTAGTTCAAAATATGGTTACGACATAGAGTTTTGTATAAACTGATTTGCAGCTCAGCCATTTTAACAGCGGTGACAATTAGGTATTTAAATGACATTAAAATACAAATTCCCTTAAAATTAGACCAAAATTTAATTCGATTCACAATCGATTTAATATATCGTTTTATTTGCTCCGATATTCCATTCCCTATCTCATTCTGCAAAAAACGTAAAATTGTAATCAGGGTCAACTAATAATAATACACTGATATTGGATGATTACTTTAAGATTTTGATAAGTTCGTAATAAGTAAAAGGTTACATATTTATATCCCCCGACATAAATATGTATATGGCTGACTGATATAATTTATAATAAGATCATACCATATGCACAAATTTACCATTCCCCAGTTTTTTTTTTTTTTTTTTTTTTTAATAATAAAGCAACATTTTCCGAATAAGAAGTAAAATTATAAGAAAATTTCTTAAAATTTAAATTTATTATCCTTTAAGAAATGGATATCCATTTCAGTTTTTCTTTATTTGTTAAATGATATTTTAAAGTTGATGCATTTATCTTAGTGTTTGGATTAAAGTGATATATTAGAATATTTGTCTTCAAGCAGGTAATATATAAGTATGATAATTTTACAAACTGTAAGTAGCACAACATTTTATTTTTTTTTGTTGTTATCTAGAATACATTTTGTGTGATTTGAGTGTACTATTTTCTGAACCCACCCAACAAAGATGAGTTTAATACTAGTAATAATATTATAAACACCCCATCAATTTCTTCGGTAGATTTAAAAAAGGAGCAATTTGCCAAAGGTTTTCTGTAAATTCTAAAATATAACCGTAGATTAAACCAAAAATTATGTTCTATGAAAAGAGTAGTTGAATTTGGCCTCACAGTGCAAAAGAGTATGGAGCTGAGGTTACAAAACTCACTTCGTATTCTACAATCACGTACTATATGACCTGAAAAAAGCAATTTTCGCGGTAATTTTCATTAATTAATATTTTCCGTTCTTCTACGGATATATTTTGGAATGGTTTGGAAACGGTTAATCTGTGATCATATCCATCACAGGCTATACATTGGCTTGATTGTCGTAGCCAAACTTTACTTTGTATGAATGCCTTCATCATATGCTGTTTGTGGCTGTATCTGTTTCATAATTTATTTCCAACTTCAATAAACTTCGCTTCGGGGACCATAAAATGCTTCACCAGAGAGTAAACATCGGACTGATTGTATATCTCTTATAAATCATTGAACATAATAAAGGTTGAAAAATCATTACCACTTGGTAAAACCCTCTAAGAATGTTGGGATTTGTAATTTCGCTAATTTAACTTCGGGAGTTTCATTTGGTATTATTATTTTCAACACTGCTTCATCACTTACATTGTTACTTATTTCAATATTGTGTTTATAATATTCCTTCAGCTTGACAATAACTACGTAATAGACTTATTCGGCTTCTTCCAATTTTACTACTCTACTTGACTTCCCAGTGCAAACATTTACTATAACAAAAAATCGTGTTCTCCAGAATTAGATATAATACTTAAATCAATTTACGCCTTCATAAATATTTAATCACGGCTACCTTACAATATAATAATATATAATTCAAGGAGTTACGTTGCTACTATTTCATTAGCATGATGAAATAATTTCCAGGACAACATTATTTCCAGTTAATAAATAGCTATATCCATTCTTGAACAGGTAAACAAAGCACTTTACGTCCGATTCAGATGAAAAATTAAAAAAAAAAATTGAAATGATTTTATACTCCCCACCTTGATTCAAATATAAAATTAAAAAATCCAAAAATTCAAGTTTTTTTTTGTCTAGACGGATACAAGATTTATACACATTTTCGACCTACACATTTTTAACGGATCAAATGATTCGAACCTTAGGTCATGAGTGGCTAATAATTTATTATATCTTCTTTCTTTTATATTACAGTGGCCCTTTCCACGGAAGTGGTTAGTAAAAGGTGAAAGATTTATTCGAAAGTTAAAGAAAAGCTAGAGTATTAATCATAGTGATTAGAAAATATTAACTTTTGCCACACAAAAGAAAAAGTTATGGAACTCGCCCATTTACAATTACGAAAAATTGAAATGAAAATAATTAACATTTTGTCACGTTTTCAGAAGGTTAAAATTTAATAAAAAAAAAATGTCTGTAAAAAAAAATAAGAAAAATAAAAGACGACAATATTAATGTTTTGATATGGTGACATGCAAAATTACGGGATGAGAGACATCAAGAATATTTTTTAACATTTGTTTTTTTTCAAAATCGGTTATCCTTGCTGTAAAAGAGGAATAAATAAATAAATAAAAATATGACATTTCTTAGTAAGTTTCTTTAGAAGTGAACTGTCAGTGCACCATCATCAATTTTAGGTAACTGTCGAGATATGATTTTTGACATTGTATTTAATAGACAAATCAATTGTTAGCTACGAAAATTAATTAAGAGGGCCACGTGCCCTCAATAACGAAATTAAAACTAATGTCAAGAGCTTCCCATTATGGTGTAAAAGCTTTGCCCGTTCCGAATTTTTATGCCTAAATATGATTTATGAAAATATAAATATTTTTGTAGCAGTATTAATTCTGAATTTAAAATCTATGTTTAGAAGCAAGAGTAGATTTCCAATAAATATTGCGAGTTGAGCATGAACTCACTGTCGTGTGCATGAACTCGCTGTTCTGCGTTTAATACTAAGTGAATTGAAAGTAAATTCCAATTTCGCTCTATTTTTAGGTGTTCGCTGTACCGTAGTCCAAATCTACCACATGCAGAGACATGTCACGAGTTTGATACAATTTCAAATTCAATTGATATGATTTATCAGAACTCTCCAATGTCTAAAGTGGTTGTCTTGGGAGATGTTAATATTCATAATGACACTTGGTTAAGATTTTCTTAACCAAGAGATCAAACAGGTGAATATTTTGGATTGTTTGCGGGGATGAATAGTCTTGTCCAACTTGTAAACTAACCAACTCGGTACCCTGACATATTAGGTCATTCATATCATTTGTTGGACTTATTTTTGACTACCATGCCTGACAAATATTTTATTGCTGTTAGTGCTTCTCTAGGCCTTTCTGATCATGCATTGGCCTCAGAGAAATTTCCAATTGCCCCACCTACTTCGGAGCTCGTTACATGCACACCTAGACTAATCTGGAATTTCAATGATGCTGATTGGTCAAGTCTCAATTTATTTTTCTCTTCTTTTGATTGGGCTGTGTGTTTTATTAGTAATAATGCTGATACAGTCTCCAAGCATATAACTTCGGAGATTTTAAAAGAGATGAAGTTATTCATTCCTAGCTCTTATAAAAGGAATCGGCTCCACAAAACTCAATGGTTTAATGCAAATTGTAAGTCTGCTATCTCCGAGAAAAAGTGTGCTCATTTATCCCAATAATCCTTCTAATAAAAATCTCATTAAATTTAGAATAGCCCGTAATAAATCGAATGCTATCATAATCAGGTCTAAATTAAACCATGACCCCAAAATTCGTTATCAAATACGAAATGTATTAGATTATAAATCAAACAACCGAACTTTTTGGTTTGCTAGCTTGGTAAAAAGGAATTTTAACAGTAGACACCATTTATCGCCTTATTGTTTTATAATAATTATTATAAAACCACCATTCAAAAGACTAATTTACCGAGGCACCTGAATCGGTTAAGAAATTCGTTACTGTGGTATACAAATTTCCTATACTTAAGGTATCGTTGGTGAGTTTTCTTTTCGAGATCAGCTTAATTTCGTGCTCTTACAACTCTGTTGTTTCCGATGTTATGGCTTGATAATCGACGTTCTTATTTTCATTAACAATCTCACTACACCTCGTTTCTGTGTGCACCTGTGCTATTGTTTCATATTTACCGATTGGTGGCCATATTTTTTCTAAATTTATTTTCTCTGGTGATGAGGATGCTTCACTTCTTTCTTTGTAGAGTTCACTGTTTGATGATTTTTCTTTCAAAAACATTGTGCTGGTAATTATCTCTTGGAAATGATCTCTCTGTTTCCTGCAATGCCGGAGGGATGACTTGAGTTTTTTCCACATTGTGAATGAAAGTTCTCGTTCTATGGTGCGTATCGCTGCGATAGTTTCTATATACTATTTTGCGTCGGACTTGCTGCGACGCCTTCTATCCTATTGTGCTTTTATACGATTGTGCGGACTTTTATAAGATTATGCGTCGGACTCGCTGCGATGGCTTTTATACAATTTTGCGTCGAACTCGCTGCGACGGCTTTTATATAGGTTTGATAATTGTTCTGCTTGCATGGTATCAATATCTTAGTTTCTAAGACTGGACTCGCTCGTGACAGGCCTGCATCATCGGTTCGGCGAGTCCCAACTCGTTTCCCGGATCTATGTTTGCTTCGTTTTGGCAATAATTCCAAACGTGTTCTGGATTTTCACGCATTTCGTCCTCAACGTAGTTGATCGATAATCCTTGCATCTGATCATCTATCTTTGACATATCTTCTGGGAGTGGCTTTCTTGCCGTATTGTTTGGTTTTGATGGAAATGGCTGGTATTTATTAGAATTCTGATAGTTGTTATTTGGTATACCCCAGTCCCTTGGTTTTTGTGTTTGGTGCTGAATTGTGGATCTTTGCAGATTCTGATAGTGCGGTCTCTCTGTTCTTTGTCGGTCGTATTGTATCCGTTGGTTACTGTTGGTTACCCTTTCTTTCTATTAACCGTTGAAACGTTGAATTCAGTTGGCTGTGATACTGTTGGTTAAATGGTGGTTTTTGTCTCCGGAATACTGGTTCATTATCTTGTACCCTTTTGTCTCTGTATTGTGTGAACTGGTCCTGTCCTCTAATGCTCTTCTGCTCGTCCTGCATTCTGCAATGAAATGCACACTCTGTGCATTCTCGTGCACTACATCTGCGACGAGTAACAAGATTCCAGTCTCGTTGCTGTCTGTATCAGCTCATCGATACTTGCTTTGTTAGCCATTAGCAGGTGAGATCTAATGGACTGATTGAGAATACCTTTTGTGAATACATCTTGCATCATACTCTCTAGCAAGGGTTTTGCTAGAATAGTTTCACTATTTTGCTGGTTAGCTGTGTTCAGCCAACTACTCAGAAATTCGATTGAGTATATGTAGGTAAGAAATTCTTCGTAATTGCAATGTAAAGTTCTTCCACAGTTGTAATTTGAATGTCTCTAATTGTTTCGCAAGCCCTACCTCGTAACCGTTCTATCAATTTTTCGTTAAATAAAAAATTAGACCCTCCTGATTTTAAACCGAAAATTGCAAAATGTTGTAGTTTAGATGATCCTATATCTCCTAAACTACTTGTTCTTGTCTTTCTTTTTGAATTTAGGAATAAAATCCTATTGCTTCTTCTATTGTTATCGAATATGTATTCTTGACACGCTATTTATATTTATTTAAGTTTTTGTCCTATTGTAAATAATACAAAAAAATCTGGATTCAACTTTAACGGAAACGGGTTTCCAGGCTTAGGTTCTTTTTTGTGCAGTGCCAATTATATTGTACACAATTTTATTGTAATATTTAAATTATATATTTAATTTTTAGCAGAAGTGATTTATTAAAAACTTACCCTCATAAAACACTCACCTTTGTTGTTGTGGATAGATATAATCATTCTTTCTTCAACTATTATTGAACCTTACTCAGTATACACTGCAAATTTACTTAACTCTGTTTCTGTACTTTGTAAGATATAAGACTTTTTCTTTCTTATTTTTTACCAATTTTTAGCAGTATTTCCTAACTTCTCGAGTTGTTTCTAAATTTCTTAGAAATTTAAGTTCATACAAAGCAACTGGGCCTGATGGATTACCATCAGTTGTCCTAAAATGCTGTCATATTTGCCTAGCTAAACCTTTTGCCAAACTGTTTAAATTATCAATAAACTCTGACATTTTTCCCTCTTGGAAAACAACAAATATTCAACCGGTTCCTAAGAAACGTGACAAAACGTATCCTTCCAATTACGGCCCAATTGCTTTGTTGTCAACCTTATCTAAAGTAATGGAATCTATTGTGAATTTTCACATAATGATCTATATCGAAAGGCATGCGCTTTTATCAGATTTTCAATAAGGGTTTCGTAAGAATCGCCCTTCAGGTGGTCTTATTGCTTATTTAACTCATTTGTGGGGAAAAAATATTGAAAAGTATGGTGAATCAAGTGTCGTACCTCTAAATATTTCAAAAGCATTTAAATTCTGATCATTAAAATTCGGTCACTGAATCTTGATAGTTCTCTAATTCAATGGATACAAATTTATTTAATGAGACGATCGATCACGATAATATTAGACGGCATTTCATCCGACTCGTATGAAATCAATGCTGGTGTACCGCATAGTTCATCTTTGTTGTCTAACTTATTTTTGATCTATATCAATGATATTTTTAAATTGGCATCATGTGATATCCACTCTTTTGCTGATGATACTACAGTGCCTACTTCTATTGAGTTTAATAGCCAAAAGACTGCAATTCCCATTTAACTCGCCCTTGTCAAATTATGAATAGTTCACTTCTGACTTGCATTGACAAGGTCATTGAATGGGCCAAATCTAATAGGGTATAGAATTTAATCCACGCGTGTCTTTTTTCACAAAAAAAATTCAAAATTATGTTCCACCCACAATAAACTCCATTCAAATTAATAGGTCCTCCTCAGAATTTTGGGTTTAGACATTTCGAGTGATTTTTCTTGGAAAGATCATATATATTCTATTGCAAAAGAAAACTAGTCAGTACCTGGGTTTCATTAGACGATGTAACTTTTATTTTACCCCTATAGAAGTTCTTAAATTATACAAGGCTTATGTTAGACCCATTATGGAATTTAACGGTGGTGCTCTAAAATCAAATCTCAAATGTCTTGATAGAATTAAAAATAGAGTTATTCACATGATTAACGATAAAAATATTGCTTTATCAATTGACTCATTAGAGCACAGACGCAAAATAGGTGCTTTATCGCTTTTTTACAAATATTGTTTTGGTCACTGTTCTTCCAAAATTAAATCTCTAATACCAGCGGCATTAGTCAAGAGGTCTGCCACTCGTTTTGGTTCAAAGCAACATAGCTTTGCCTTAGATATAACTATAGATGTAGGATTAACCATTTCAAATCTTCATTTTTCGCTAGAGTCACCTCTCTGTAGAATCAAATAGATTCGTCGGTTTTTCTTACAATATTTAATTTACAGGTGTTCAAGAGGAACCTACACGCCTACTTAAGGAAACAAGGAATCCGAGAAGATTAAATATTGTTTTATATTTACTTGTAATATTTTTTCGGTCAGGGTTTTATGTAGTTTTCCCTGACCATAATGCATTGATAAAATTAGTTTTAATGTGTCGGTCGTTGTATTTCCGTGAGTGTTATTAATGCATTACATTAATAACGTTCACGGAAATACAATATCAATGCATTACAGAAATCTGAGAAAATAAATTGAAACCGACTACCTACGTGATGAATGTACTGTTTATTGTAAATTACATTTATGCAGTCTTTAAATTAATTTTAATATAGGGTTTACCAATTTTCCCTAGGCGATGTGTTAATATAAAAAAAAATATAAAAAAATACATCAAAAGCTATAGCTTAACATATAGTTATAGACTGACTACTTGATGGTTTGAAAATAGTACAAAAATTGAGATGACCTCACAAAAAAATGTCAAAAACTTATCAAAAGTACTAACCGCTTCTGATTATTACATATACGATTATTAAGAATGTTTGTCTTCGGCAAGCAACAAATTTCTAAGTCTACCATCATCAGAGTTCGCAGAGTTGAAAAGAAAGTAGAAAATATTATCTCAAAAAATCTCAGAAAATCTCAATTTGACAGAACATGTCATGGGATTTAAACTTTATAATAAACTTCTTTCTACTATCATGGGCCATCTATTGGTTTGTTTTTAAATCATAAGCTATGGCAACACTGTTACTGTGGTAACACTTAAAATATTGACAGCTTCACAGACTGACGTTTTGCAGCACGAAACAATCATGGTTTCGCTTGAAGAGCGTTTTGTATTTTAAAAAGAAATGTGGGTCGTGAAAGAGCGCCAAATGGAACCACTATGTAAATAAATTGGAGAAAAAAAATCATGAGAAAGGCTTTTTTTTATATACCAAAAATAGTTTCCTAGCATGACCCTGGCGGCTGTGACCTAAAGTATAACGCCGAAAGAATATCATACAAAAATCATGGATTATACATCAACATGGTTCAAATACTCAGCCATTGAAAGCAAATGATCAAAAAATTTTAATGTATTCATGATCGAAATGAAATGATCGAAAAATTTTAATGAGTCATATCTTGATTTTGATTTATTCTACTGAATAGAACTTCAGATTTTACGAGGTGGACATCCATCAATGACAAAAACTTAAAAAAATTCATTACTACTGGTAATTGATAGGGCTAATTGAAAAACATAGTGAGATGGATGTCCACCTCGCAAAATCTAAAGTTGTATTCAATTAAATTAGTAAAATTAGGATATAACCGAGTTACTTGTTTCGGCTCCAGTTTTGGTCAATAGTTCAATAAAAGCAACAATAAATTAATTGAATGATTTTTAATTATATATTTCGCCTAAATGTTTACCTTCGTTACATTTAATTTATATGCTTACAAACACATTGAAACTAAATTTCATGGAGAAACGATTTATTAAATTTTCTACAGCCCCCCTCCTGCGTGTGAAGTTTTTGTTAAACCATACCTAAACATTGTTTTTGTATTTAGGATTGATTTATTAATAATTTTGTATAACGTCGATTGCCAAAATCAAGTGCCATTAAGTGTCCATATATCAAGAACAACTTTGCGTTCTCTGTTCGAATTAGTGCTTATAAAGTGTAAAAATTGAGCAAAGTATATTAATAAAAATTGAACAAGTATTTGAGAAGTTAAACTGCAAAACGCTAGATGAATCCAAAATAGAGGAAAAACTTTGTTAAAAAATCATCTATTTAATGTACGTCGCTTATCAAAATTTGTTTTCTCTGTTAGCATAAAGATAAAAATCTTTATACCCCAAAAATATATATACATACTCGAATATCCATCAAAAATGTATGTAACTTTAATTCTTCTAACGTCTTTGCAGAGAGCAAAGAAATTTAATTAAAATTTTTAATTTTATAATAAATGTAATAGCGTTTTTTAAAATTACCGACTAAGAAATTACAAAATAAGAAATAAAAATTTGAAAAGGAATTTTCAATTAGTTTGAAATGAAAGTTATTTTAATATTTTTTTTGTATATATTTTACTATAGACGTACACATTAAATATGCGGTTGGTATTGAGCAAAGAACAATCTCTTTATATGGTAGAATAAGTAAACAAAATATTTTATAAAAAAAGCCATAAAGCTTAATTGTAAAACCTATTTTCGAAAAGCTATACTAACCACTATAAAATATGTAAGTTTTTGTTCATATAACAAATAAAAGTTTTCTAGAATTAATAATCCTGTGAAACAAAGTGAATACAGAAAAGCACAAAAAAAGATAACTCCATTTCACAATTTACCAAATGTAAAGAGCTTTTCAAATTAATCCAAAAAAATTGCAAAACTGCATTTGAAATTAAGACCAGCGTAAAACTTGTAACAAAGTACAAAACTATATATAGAATGGGAATACAAATTGAAAACCTTTCAACGCTTACCAAATGAAATTTAATTTTTTTAATCGTTAAAATTTTCTACTTAAAAATTTTGGTGTCGTATAGTAAAGTTTTTTTTAAACCTACATTTGGTAACCATTTTGTGAATGAAAAGTAATTCAAAAATGTAATTTTAACATATTTGATACCTTTGAGTTCCTGTCCAGAATTTAAAAACCAATTATAATCCTAATATAATTATCCTTCTTTTTGAATTTTTGATTTTTGCTAAAACTTAAATTATTTTGAATGTGTTAGTTGGAAAACAAGTATAGATTCAAATACGAATGTTGGACAATTTCGTAAAATTAAGTGGCAATATTTCATGTTACTGTGATCAAAATCAACAAGTTTAAAAATGAATATCAAATTTATCAAGGATTGAAACTTCAAACGAGTTATTGCTAAGAAAACCAGAAGTGTTTAACATTATTATATTAACCACTAGGCAAGTATCACTATATGGAACTAGTTGCTCAACAAAAGCATTACGATATGATAAACAATATGCTTGACAGCAGAGATGTCCTAAGTAATCTTCGAGTTGTTTATATATACAAACACTTTCACAAATCATTGTTAAATATCGAATTGGAAAGAGCTAAACATTTTCAAATTTTCAAAAATTAATGAAAAGTCAATAACACACGTGTCATTCTGGCTTTATTTTTAATCTTTTTTGTATTGTGTGTTAGCTCAACATGCGTCTAACTACTAGATTATATTCTAGAGGATCTGTTTTGCGAAGCCGTTTGTATTTCAGTTGCCTTAGTAGATCTTTAACTAATTCGTTAGGGTGTGATTACATTTTCAGTTGGCATTTTAGACTGCATGATTTTATTATTTCTTTATCAGTTTTAATTCATTGGTATCTATGGATGTTGCCGTTTCGAATATATACCATGGGGCATTTGTAATGCTCTATAGACGAAGTTATTTTGCTTGCGTTCTTTGTACAATATCTATATTTGATGAACTAGTTGAGCCCCATAGTTGGATACCATATATCCATATGGGGATTAGGATCGCTTTGTATAGTAGAACCTTGCAGGTTAGAAAGAGTTTCGATGTTCTGCCAATCAGCCAGTACATTTTGGAGAATTTTATTTTGAGTTGATTGAGTTCTGTTTCAATGTGTTTTTCCATGTCAATCTTCTATCAAGATGAAGACCGAGATATTTGACCTTTTTTCTGCAAAGGAATTGTGATATTTAGTTTTATTGCCGGACATGTACGTTTATTCAGTGTGAATGTTAAACATGTGTTGATTTATAAACACAGGTCTCAATGCACTACTTTGCGGATATACTCCTGCCTTTATCTTGGTTAAATCAGTAGTAACCGTATTTTACTTAACCTACGGAACATTCTTTGGGCTAAGTAGTTTTCAAGAATTGCATGAAATTGTTTAGGCAGAAGAGCTTTAATTTTGTAATTTAATCCTTCATGTCATATCGAGGCTAGCGGATAAATCCAATTTATCTATAGGTAGTTTAAATGTTCAAAGCTTATTCACAAATATTGATGAATTATGTCTCATTTTTATGGTGCATCAGTGGATATACTTTGTTTCACTGAAACATTTTGGAATCCTTGTTTGTAAATGGTCGTAAATGGTCTTATTGGATACGGTCTTTAACCCTCCAAAAACTAGTAAGAGGTCGTATGCTCAATTTCAAAAATCTCTTGTAGATATAGAAAATTTGTTTAGTTATTTCTCTTGTAGGCTCGATGAAATATATATAGCGGGTGATTTTAATTTAGATATCCTCCAAAATTCCACATTTTCTAGAGATTATTTGAATCTTTTAAATAGTCTTAACTTATCCGTTTTTAACACTGTTGCACCAACTTTTTGTTGTCCAGCCGCTAGCGCTATTTCTTATTCTCTTATTGACCATATTTTTTCCTTTAGTAATATCCCTATTTGTTTTTACAATCAGTGGTCCCTCGATATAGGCTTTTATCATGATCTTTTAGTTTTTTCTGTTAATTTTTATTCTCCGCCAAAGTCTAGAAGCTTTAGCTTTAGGGATTATTCTAGGTTAGATGATTCCTGTCTTTACTTAGCTTTTACTTCGGATCCTTAGGAGGATATCTTTTCTGTTAGTTCTTCTACTAGACAAATCGAAATTTTCAACGCTTATCTTGGTTTCGTTTTTAAAACTTGTATTCTATTTAGGACTGTTACTCTAAAACCAAAATCTCCACCTTGGTGGTGTCAGGAAATTTCTAATGCTATTTGCGTTAGGGTTAACAAATATCGTTTATGGAAAAAATATTCCAGTCCCACTTTGATTATAGGCAGGCGCGTAACAGGGTTATACGGTTAATTAGGCCTTCTAAATATACATTTTTCAAAGATAAGATAGATCCTTCTCTCCCTGCCAACGTCTTCTGGCGTAATATTCGTAACTTAGGACTTGGTAGATGTAGGAGTATCATTCATGAGGTTTTCAAGCCAAATGAATTTAATAGTTTTTTTAGCTCCAATCTTAACTCTGGTAGTAATACGGTCTAATTTCTTTCTGATGAGTCCTCTAATTCATTTTCGTTCACAAATATTTCGCTCGTTGAGTTGCATTCCGCTATTTTGAAGGTTAAATCGGAATCCTCTGGTTTGGATAATATCAGTTTAAAATTCGTAAACCGAGTTTTCCTTTCGTTTCAAAGTATATTTGCTACATATTTTTGATTTTATAAGTATGTTAAGTTCTATCTCTAAAGCCTTCGAGATAGTTGTCAAGAATCAAATTCAGTTACACCTTAATAGTAATACTTTAGTAAGCTGTGTTCAATTTGGGTTTAGAAAATACCATAGTACAACCACTGCGTTATTAAACGTTTGTGACGACATTAGGCGTAATATGAGTAATAGGGATTTGACCTCTTTAACTTTGTTAGATTTTTCCAAGGCCTTCTATTCCATAAATCACGGTATTTTATTCAATAAGCTTATTTATTAATTAAAATTTTCGTTTTCCGCCGCCAAATTAATTCTCAATTACCTTTCTAATCGTTCTCAGGCAGTTTATTTCGGTGATAGCTTATCTGATTTCCTTCCAGTTACTTCCGGCGTACCTCAGGTTTCAGTGCTGGGTCCCTTATTGTTTTCTATGTATAATAATGACATAGAAACCTCTATTCACCATTGCTCTCTACATATATTTGCTGATGATGTCCAAATATATAGAAACAGTCGTTTAGATCAAGACTCTGTAGTTAGAAATATTTCTCTGATAAATAAAGATTTATGTAGTATAGTTAATTGGTCGGTTTCGAATAGGCTTAGATTAAATGCGAGTAAATCTCAGTCTATTTTAATTTATAAGAAACATTTAGATACCTCGTCCTTTTCTGGAATTTACCTTGGCGATTCTCTTATTCTGTTTTCAAATACTGTTAAAGATTTAGGGTTAGTTTTCAATAAATCTCTTACATGGGGTGACCACTTTGTTAATATTAGTAGAAGTGGTAGGGTTTATGGATAGTCAATTTAAGAAAAGAATGTTTCTGTCTTATCTTTTATGTGGGAGAAGATAATACAGGTAGTTTTGTTTTAATTACTTCAAGAGAATCTGAGTATTATCCAAAGATGTTTCAATGCTTGTACTAGGTTTATTTTAGGTATTAAAAAAATTTGATCATATTTCTCCTTATTCTAATGTTTGTTTTAGGATGTAGTTTATCTACTTTTTTTTTAACTTCGCGTTTATCTTTTTATATTTAAACTTCTTAAAACTAAGCAGCCAATTTATTTGTATAGGAAAGGTAGGTAATTGGTAGGTTTCATTCAGCTAACTTGCGGTTACTCCCACTAACAAATTTGTGTAGATCGTTAAATAAATCCTTTTTCGTTAGGAGGATTTCTTTCTGGAATTCAATTCCACTTGATATTAAAAGGCTAGGTTCGACAAAATTATTTAAGTCAACATTTTTAGAGTGGCGTGGCTGATTGGCAATACAAAGTTTTTTTTTTACATTTTGTATGTTATTTGTTATTTTATTATTATTATTATTATTATTATTATTATTATTATTATTATTATTATTATTGCATCTCGTGCAGTGCATTTCATTATAAATGAGCTCTAGCTTAAAATGAGGTGTGCTGTATGGGGTGAATTGGTTTTGAAAAAATTTAAAAGGTTTTTATGCCTGGTGGAAGCAAATGTCGGTTTTTTGATGTTATTATAATTGCTTCCATATGTGCTTTTCATCTTCTAAATTCTAAATTCTAAATATATGTAACATTTACATACAAATAAATAAATAAATGAATTTCTCGAAAGCTTGCGCAATACCCAAGAAAACTGCCAAGCAATATTTCTTTTTTTCTAAGGCAAGCTTAATTGTATTTACAATTCTGTGTACCTGTTCTATTGTGCCGTGCTGCACTCTAAATCCACATTGGTGATCTGGTATAATGAAATTTTCAGAAAATATGCGTTAAAAATATATGTTATATATATTTTATGCATCTATCTGGTAATTCTTTGATCATTTTTCCAGCTATTGGATCATGCCTCGGAGCTTTCTTAGGATTTATACTGTTTTTGATAATCGTTTGGAGTATTAGAATTTTACTAGGTTCGACCCACCCCTCATAAACTGTGGTAGTACGCAGTCATTATTTTGTTCATTATAGCTTTTTCTAGGTCACTTCTAGCTCAGTAACCATCTGGTTTCCTTATCAGTGGTTTCGATAGCTTTTTAAATTTCTTGTTGCCTTCCATAATATAAGTAATCTGTTTTTACTGTTGCTGTGAGCTCACTTAGGTAATACTGTATTCCTAAATTTGTCTCTTCCCGTAGCACTTCTCTCAGAGCTTTAATAGCTCTATTTAATTTTCATTTATACAAAGGAGATTGGTGAAGATGCCATAGCTCCCGAATTGCCCCCTTTTCTGATATTACTTCGAACGATTATTGTCAAAATAGAACAATGAGAAAATAGTGTTTGCTAGATATTGACTTAATGGTTTAGCACCTGGATTTCGGTTTATTGAGATGGAATAAATTAAAATGGGATTTTTGATTATCTTGAATTTCGTTTCATCACTAAATAATTTCATTCCACAAATTGATATTCTCGTTCTTTTTCGAGATATCATTTTTAGTACTAGTTCTAAATCGGGTTCAGTGTCCAAAAATGGAAAATTTATGTCATTTTAATGATTTTTTGGCTTGGTTTTCTTTTCCTATCTACAATGAAACATAAAACCATTATATATATATATATATATATATATATATATATATATATATATATATATATATATATATATATATATATTATATATATATATATATATATATATATATATATATATATATATATATATATATATACATATATATATAAATATATATATATATATATATATATATATATATATATATATATATATATATATATATATATATATATATGTCACTGACTGGTATAACCTCTAATATGCTGACGAGCACCTCTAGTTTGAATAAATATTTAAAAGAATTTTTGGCTTAATGTACAAAATTCAAAAATATGATAGATTTTATTAAATAGAATGGCTACTTGGTTTAATTTTTTATTCTTTCATGGTCGAATGCATATTTTACAGACTTTCATTGAACAGTAACCAAGAAAAATGGTTTCTTCTTATTACTTTTATTTTCTCTATTATTATTTCTCAAACAAATTTGTGTTGCTTGTGAGTGGGCTATCATAATACCTTAATCGAAAGCTTGTTACGGTTCACCGTAACTGTTACTACAAATATTTCATATAATTTTTGTGGAACGTGGTTTGTCGCTGCATTATCGATACATGTGGTGTGAATATTTGATGATTGAAGGGTGGCCATATAAATGGCACGAATAATTTACATTTACAATTGATAATCAGTGTTAGCGATAAATCTGCTTTGATATCTATGGAACTCTGTTTTTTTTAATATTGCTTGTTTAGGTAGATGAAATGCTAATTTCTTTTATTTCATTTATCTAATGACTGTTTATGTGTGCAATACTTGTTATTGGTTATAGCAGGGAGATGCAACTTGCGTGTTGCGGAAATAGCATATAGATACATGTACTGAATTTATGGGTGGGTCAACTCTGTTGGTTTGGATGTAAGTATTTTTTTTTTTGCTAGTAGTGAGAATAATATTTTTTTTTTTTGTTTTTTTCTATTGTATGGATTTATAAATGTGTGGGAGATGATTTTTTTTTCTCCGTGGGGAGAAAGATTTTTCTTGTTTGGTGGGGATTACAAATTAAAGATTGAATGGAGTAACATGTTTTTTGATGGTGCTGTCGAGGTTGAGTTTTTTTTAAATAAGTTCATCCTTCCGTATTGATAATATCTTAGTTTGAGTTTTTTTTTAAATACTTGTGAATCATGATATGTTTTGTGAAGACAACTTCTTTGTGTTGACTTGATAATCGATTTTGTGAAATATCATTTTGGGAGAAAATAATATGGACAGATTTGACGGTGATATTGGAAACAAGTTAATAAATGTGGGATTATTATTTTGTATGCTGGATTTTTTTGGTAATTTGTGAGCCTCCATGAATTGAACTCGAGGACATAATTTTTTTTATCAAGCTACGGATGTGTGAATTATATCCAGAAAGCAGTATTAGTCTCAAGTGCATATTGTTATCTGCAATTATTACGGTTAACGGAAACGGATGTAGATTGCAAAAATTTTCTTTATTTATTGATACTTATCGTGATCAAATTAAAGAATTACGTATCTAAGATCGAAGTAACTATAAATCATCGGTTGTTTAACCAATTCTATTACTTTGGTTGATAATGTGATACAACGGAGGATCAAACGGTGATCGAAACGAGATTTCGTTCCATTTTTTTTTTTTTTTTTTTTGTTTCCATTACAGATTACCGGCGGTCTTCGAGCACGGCGGCCACGGAGGATTGTATAACTAGATTTTTAATAGTTCAATTATTGATAGTCACGCGTCATTACTTCATTATTCGCATGGCGCATGGACATTGGAATCTCATAATTTGTTGTCCAGAATAATTACAAGTGCCGTTGGTTTTTTTTTTTTTGAATATAATTATTTTGTGTGCCGTTTTTTTTATCAGTTATTAGAAAGATTATCCAAATTCTGTATTATATAAAGTAAATTTCTTAATATTTTGGTTTTGGTTAATTTTGGAATTGGACAGACTTCATAAAATTTGTATTTATTTTAAAAATTAAAATTTTTTTTAAAAATCAATGATTAATTATAAATAATGTGTTTGGGCTAAAGTTCATTTTTTTTTTTCAGGGGGAAAATCATGGAGAGATCAAGTGTGGTGAAATCTGGTATAGATTTTCCGTTGATACTTTATTAGTTTTGTTTTTTTACCATTGAGGGTTGTTGGATGTAAAAGGAAACTGAATTCTTTTTTTCTTTTTTTTTTTTTGTAAATTATAAATATTATATGCAGCACTCTTTAATGGTATTCAGACTCACACCAAATATACCACTCCCTCAAGGACTAAGCAGAAGCCTTGTGTGGGATGATATCATAGATTTATTTTCTGTTAACGGCAGCCAGCTAAAAGGATCGTCCTCGTGGTGGTCCGAGGTTGACTGATCGTTACAAGCTCTCGACATCAGTGTTAATACTGCTATAAAATATTCATACATATTCTCAAATCAGTTTTAAGCCTAAAGATTCAGAAAGGGGTAATCCTTCACAAATTTAGGAACATGAATAAAAAATTAATAGCACACATCATAGTGGTCCAATTTTGATGACTGATACCTTAAACAAAAGCACTTGACATCAGTATTAACACTGTTTTAAAATATTCATACCAAAATATTCATATTAAAATCATTTTTAAGATTCGGTTGCCACCAAAACCGTTTATCATAAAAATCAAACTCATCAAGTAGCACGCGCGGCTATTTCTAAAAAAGACATACAAAATTCAATATTTTCTTTTGGTTAAATGGTTTGGTTAAATGGTCAAAATTTATGACCATACTTTTTAGTGAATACTACACAAAAACGATTATTAAAGATGGCCATACATAACCACTGGATATTATGCTAAATACTACCGACGTCTTTGATTGAACTAAAATATGTTAGATGAGTACAAGATTTGAATCAGGTCCCATGACATGACATTAAAGTGATATAGAAAATCCTGACAGTGTAAATTCTTACTTGCTTATTTTGGTATTGGGATTGCGAATGGTCGAACCTGCTAGTACGAATTTACAATGACCTATATATTAACTGATTATTACTATGATATCTGTACTCATACTGATACATACATGTACACAAATTGAATTAACAATAAAGTACATTATTATTTTAAACACAATACAATGTTTAAAATACAAATGTTGTACAGGACAATAGAATAAAAATGTCCATTAAATTTTATGTATAATAATACAACAGAATATTATGTATTATGGTCTGAGGTGAACTAAATATTTGAACATTACAAACATAATACTGCTTTGTCTAGTGTTTACCAAGAAATTATCAATAACGCTCTATGTTCCATCCATTACAATTTACCCGCCTTCGATGGATTGATAAAAAATAATTGATCTGTAATCTCTGAATCACATCCATTATAACAAAAAAGAAATATTTTTTATATTTATAAGCTTTAAAAAATATGAATGCTAGATATATATATATATATATATATATATATATATATATATATATATATATATATATATATATATGTATATATATATATATATATATATATATATATATATATATATATATATATATATATATATATATATATATATATATATATATATATATAAGTATATATATATTTATATTAATATATTTGAATATATACATAATTCAATTCAAACCAAAAAAGTCTTAAAATTTCCCACTACCATTTTCCCAACAATATTAACAAAGAACAATATCAGTAAGCGCGATTAAAAACACTTACAAAACATTTCCAATTTATATATTTTCAATTTATGAAAACCATTACATCATTTCATATCGTTCATAAATTACCAACCACGCATATGGTATGCAATTATTGAACAATTTTAATCATACGTGTGCTAGTACTTATCGTAATCATAACTGAAAACCACATCAAATAGAATTTTTTTTATGATTTGTGAAAAATTTGCGGGAAACTCATTTTGTGTATGTATATACTATGTATTTGAAAAATATGTAGGTGGTTTTGAATTTATATATTTTTTTTTTGTTTTTTGGTTCATAATGTATGCAAATTAATAATTCAACAGGTTGGTGTTTTGAATTAAATTAAAAATTGGTTGTTTTTCGTGAAAACAGTACTTACGGCAATTTAGATTTAGACTCAGTGGAATTTGTCAATTATTTCACGTTTTAATTGAATCATCAGCATTATATGATGTGCGGTACTGAAGATACTGTCTGTTTAATTTAATTGAAATTAAAAACAAATGAACACATTAACTCTGTTAATGTGGAAAATATCCAAATATCCCTTTTCTTCTTTCATGATTACTCCAGAGGGATTCAGCATTGACTTTACCGAAAACTTAGCCAAAATCAACTAGTTTGATTGATTGTAATCGACCAGCAACGGTATTATATAATTTTTTCAAACGTTCGTTCACGCACGATTTCATTCTAGCAAATGTGAATAATCCGATCATTCAGCGACTCAAATGTTAATCAATGCTACAAAAGTGTGGGTTAATACAGCCATCCAAAAATACATATATCACTACAAACATAAGAAAAAAACAGTTTACCCTTTGTTGTTCCAGATGTCGGGTTGATATAATATCGTCAACATTTAGTATAAATATATGACATTTCGGCGATTATACATATAAAAATATTTTGATTATTTTAAAACGATACCAGTAGCGACATCTACTATATGTGTTTTTATATGATGCTTACACATACGATTATCAACTGCTTCAAAATTCAAAACAGCCTTTTTTATCCTTTCGTCATCGAGTTTTATCGAAAGTAACGAAATTTTCTATCATTTTGGATTTCTACGATAAATGTTAATTAAGTTTTAAATCGAGATATTTTCAACATAAAATTTGTCAAATATACACATAAAAAATTAGTCGTGAATATATTGAATGCGTACATCAGTTTATAAAAATGGCAAACGTTAAAATTCAATTATTTACAAAACGAATATAAATAAAATAACTGGGACAGTATAAAATCAGCACAATATAACTGGAAGGAAACCGACTGTCATCGAATATATTGTTAAACAACATACTTTACAGACGAAACATAAGCATAATACCAGCATTGAAAATAAAAATAAAAAAAAAATTAAACGAAAATTTATTTCTTTTTTTATCTCCGACCGACACAAAAAAAAAAACAACCAACCAAAACTAGAAGATGAGATAAAAATGTATTAAATTTATTGGTCAATAAAAAAGGAAAAATTCGATTTTCATTTTATTTGCTTCTGGTTTTTTATTACTACATATTTGTCTCGGATCGAATTTTTTTTTATATTTTCTTAGCGTTGTTCAACTTTTTTTTCTTAGTTCTCCGGAATGGAATGCTTTAATTTTCAATGTTTTCAGGAAATTTAAACAGCTAAAAAAACAATTTTAGGTTTATAGGATATCGACAGGTAGAATAAATTGATTTTTTTTTGCTCACTTAATGTACGTTTAGGTAAACAATTGTAAGCCTTAATTTATATGGATTACTAATCTTGCGGCTATAACAATTACATAACATGGACGCAAAAACTAAATTAAATGGAATGTAACTAGAATTATCATCCGATTCATATATAAATTGATTAAAAACTTCACGACCTGGAATCTAATAGATTATCCCAAAAATACTTAAAAAAGATTACGTATAGAGTCACCGAAATGTCAAGCGCTATCAAATGACAATTTACCGAGGTCTGAAGGTACGGTGCATCCTGATGACTTTTTTGAGTCGTTGACTCAAAAGTCGTTGATGAGTTGTTGAACTTATAAGACTTCAGCCTTCTTTCATTTACACATTTTTTGTCTACAAATTTTCTTACCATTTATCACTTCGGGACGTCTTACACGAGTATTTTATTCTTTACATCATTAATTTTTCATAGATGGTCGCTAAAGCACTTGATGGAAGTTCAGACATATATGCTCACATAAGTCAAATTTTTGAGGTTGACATATTTTGTCAGTTTAAAGGTTATTTCATTTAATTTTGGTGTTAAATAATTTTTAGAGCTTTTTGTGAAGATTGTGTGAATTACTGTTCCTTATCGGATTATTATATTATTATATTATTATATTATGATATTATTATATTATTATATTATTATATTATTATATTATTATATTATTATATTATTATATTATTATATTATTATATTATTATATTATTATATTATTATATTATTATATTATTATATTATTATATTATTATATTATTATATTATTATATTATTATATTATTATATTATTATATTATTATATTATTATATTATTATATTATTATATTATTATATTATTATATTATTATATTATTATATTATTATATTATTATATTATTATATTATTATATTATTATATTATTATATTATTATATTATTATATTATTATATTATTATATTATTATATTATTATATTATTATATTATTATATTATTATATTATTATATTATTATATTATTATATTATTATATTATTATATTATTATATTATTATATTATTATATTATTATATTATTATATTATTATATTATTATATTATTATATTATTATATTATTATATTATTATATTATTATATTATTATATTATTATATTATTATATTATTATATTATTATATTATTATATTATTATATTATTATATTATTATATTATTATATTATTATATTATTATATTATTATATTATTATATTATTATATTATTATATTATTATATTATTATATTATTATATTATTATATTATTATATTATTATATTATTATATTATTATATTATTATATTATTATATTATTATATTATTATATTATTATATTATTATATTATTATATTATTATATTATTATATTATTATATTATTATATTATTATATTATTATATTATTATATTATTATATTATTATATTATTATATTATTATATTATTATATTATTATATTATTATATTATTATATTATTATATTATTATATTATTATATTATTATATTATTATATTATTATATTATTATATTATTATATTATTATATTATTATATTATTATATTATTATATTATTATATTATTATATTATTATATTATTATATTATTATATTATTATATTATTATATTATTATATTATTATATTATTATATTATTATATTATTATATTATTATATTATTATATTATTATATTATTATATTATTATATTATTATATTATTATATTATTATATTATTATATTATTATATTATTATATTATTATATTATTATATTATTATATTATTATATTATTATATTATTATATTATTATATTATTATATTATTATATTATTATATTATTATATTATTATATTATTATATTATTATATTATTATATTATTATATTATTATATTATTATATTATTATATTATTATATTATTATATTATTATATTATTATATTATTATATTATTATATTATTATATTATTATATTATTATATTATTATATTATTATATTATTATATTATTATATTATTATATTATTATATTATTATATTATTATATTATTATATTATTATATTATTATATTATTATATTATTATATTATTATATTATTATATTATTATATTATTATATTATTATATTATTATATTATTATATTATTATATTATTATATTATTATATTATTATATTATTATATTATTATATTATTATATTATTATATTATTATATTATTATATTATTATATTATTATATTATTATATTATTATATTATTATATTATTATATTATTATATTATTATATTATTATATTATTATATTATTATATTATTATATTATTATATTATTATATTATTATATTATTATATTATTATATTATTATATTATTATATTATTATATTATTATATTATTATATTATTATATTATTATATTATTATATTATTATATTATTATATTATTATATTATTATATTATTATATTATTATATTATTATATTATTATATTATTATATTATTATATTATTATATTATTATATTATTATATTATTATATTATTATATTATTATATTATTATATTATTATATTATTATATTATTATATTATTATATTATTATATTATTATATTATTATATTATTATATTATTATATTATTATATTATTATATTATTATATTATTATATTATTATATTATTATATTATTATATTATTATATTATTATATTATTATATTATTATATTATTATATTATTATATTATTATATTATTATATTATTATATTATTATATTATTATATTATTATATTATTATATTATTATATTATTATATTATTATATTATTATATTATTATATTATTATATTATTATATTATTATATTATTATATTATTATATTATTATATTATTATATTATTATATTATTATATTATTATATTATTATATTATTATATTATTATATTATTATATTATTATATTATTATATTATTATATTATTATATTATTATATTATTATATTATTATATTATTATATTATTATATTATTATATTATTATATTATTATATATAAATGTGTAATTATACTATGGTGTAAGCTACGTTTACCCAGCCGACTAACCAATCTGTCAATCGTTTTGTAACACACTAATGTAAGCCAACCATAAGATAAATATTCATTTATATAAATTTGGATGATCTGATGACCGTATTCATAACATAAATACACATAGTACTATTGGCCTTTTGACGTAGTAGATTTTGCTACTGCGGTATCGGTTTAATCAAAATATTTTTATATGTTTAATCGCCTAAATGTCATATATTTATTCCAAATTTTTAAGATATTTTATCGACCCTACATCTGGAACATAAATTTGTTAACTATTTTTTTTTCTGATTGACTCAACTTTTATTAAATATAAAATGCAGTTTTCAAAAATTGTAAAATACAGACTGTGTGAATGTGCCTAAGGGACCCATTTTACACGGAAATCACACTGGCCATGAATAAACTAAACAAAAACTGCTCCAATGAGTTTTCACGTCTCAAGACAACGTCTTGTTCTGCCAGTGTTACCGAAGGTTTATTTGCCGGTATTTGCAGGCCTATTCAAACGATATTTGTAGAATTAAATTCATTAACAATGGTAAAAAATAACTGCTGTGGATCCACTTATATGATTCTTAGCTTCCCTTGGTTTCAACATCAATGAGTCTAGGACCAAATATATGATCACATATTTTAGAGACAAAAACGCCATGAATTTTAGTAGTGGTGACCACTTATTGAAATTATAGTAACTAGTTTCCGTTAGTTCGGATCCCTTGTCATACATAATAATTGTGTGGTATCTGCTAAATTCTAAATATCTTGAAAATACCAGGAGAAAGAAAAGAAAAGCAAAGTTCAATTTACAATCATTGCTCTTTTTTTCAGGAATAAGTTATATAACAATCAAGGCCCTTTTTTATAATTTGATAACATGGCACTATTTTTGAGTAATGCTTTTCAGTATGTAACATTCTTCTCAGCATGTTATAGTTTTGATAGCACAAACTCTCCAATTATATTCAGCTTACATTTTTTATCTAAATGCAGTTTTCACCACGCTGATTTTTGAAACTGCCCAACTACTCTTAAAAATAGTGTTATGATTTTTTTATTTTCTGCATTAAAACAAACTTTTCAAAAAGCATTGCCTCTGAATTTGAAATATAGACCTCCAAAACCGTTATTATCAAAACCATTTAAAGGACCCTTACTTGTCGACGCTTTGCGATTTTTGAAGTTTTAGAAATGTTTAATTCACTACAGGAATACAGGAATCAATTGAAATTATGGAAAAACAAGCAAACAAAAACTTCTGCCAAGGAATTCCATTTTAAACAGAGCAAGTCATTTTTTGGTCATCGACGAGTATTGTTCTCTGGAGATATTCTTTATTGATGTAATAAATTGCAATCATGTTTTTTCATTTACTACTAGAATGCATAAATATTTGACCAACCAGCTAAAGTGTGTAAAGCTCAATTACGCTACATAAACGTGCGACTCCAATTAGATTGATTATCTAAGATAATATACGAACTAGGCGCTCGGTTCAAAGCAATTAGTTATTCTATGAATCTTTACTAAATTTATTCTCAACCAAAAATCGTTAAATTTTTTTAAATCAATTACAATTAATTTTCAATATAACGAATAGAATTTCGAAGAAATTTTACCACGCCATAGAAAATTTTAAATTCTAAAGATTTTATTTTAAGAAAACCACAGTCATAGAAACTTTCAACTGTTACCTAGGTTAAATGAAAATTTTGGAAATTTATTTTCATAAAAATAGATGACAATTCGTTTATTAAGCATACAAAAAAAATAAACTTTATATCTTAAATAATTTTTGTGGTTTTACCATCTTTTAAAAATATTTGCAACCCCTTTAAAACTTTTTTGCCTATATAATCCGTTTCTTTAGCTCGTGTGGCCGGGTGGTACTCGCATGCTTCATTTAGATAACAGAACCGTTGGTTCGAGGAATCAGTAACTCTTTAAAATGTTTGAGCACCACTACTAAAATTTACTGCGTCTTGTTTTGGACTGATTGATTTTATGACCAACGGAAACTGATAACCGGACAAATGGATACAGTAGTTCTTTTACACCATTGCCATTTAATCCAAATTCACATACATCATCTTCGTATGCCAGAACTTGGTTGGACTGACAGTAGAAGATATGGTCGTGATGTGGGTCTTTAACAAGGGACAAATTCTTACATGAGATTAAAGAGTATTAGGAATTGAGCATCTTCTTGCCGTACACCAAAACTAATTGCAAAAATCCTAGATTGCTTGTTCTCATCTTTTACACTATTGTAAGTATACTTTTGCATTCAAACTCGTTCTAACTACGCTCGCGTCATATCATTAGTAACCAAGTCCGAGTTTCTGAGAAATTAAGCAAATGCAAAAGTCAGTGGTGATAAGGGCGGTACTCCAAAAAAACTTAACAAAAGTGCTTTGTTATAATGCAATGATCTGGCACTACAGTATTGGCTGAGTGGATTTGCTGAAACTCCCAGAAATACAATTTGGTAAACAAAACTTGGAAGAAAATTGCGGAAGTCGGAGACATTTTTCTACCATGGGAGGAAAATTTAAAACCCTAAAAATATGTCGACAAAAAAATGTTAACAGTGAAATTAAGAACCATTTACATAGAAACTATGATTTAGGAAAAGAAATTTTAAAAAAATTCTGCAAAATATCACTGGGTTTCTGGAGCCTTCAAATAATGAAAAAATTGAGTCAACCAGCATAAATATATGCAAAGGAACATACACAAACATTTTTAAACTTTTTTATTTTTCAAAATATAAACTTTGCAAAGTTTACCATCTTAGTATTTAGAAAATTGTTGGAACTTTTTAATTTTACTAACAATTTTACAAACTTTAAAGTCAAGTGGTTTTGCAAATTTTTTAAACTTAAACTTGGCTGCTTCTTGTGGTGTAGAAACCTTATTCAAAAAACTTGATTGAGTTTATAAGACTGACACTTTTAAAAACTTCTTATGATTTTTTTAATTTTCCGAATTATTTCAGAATTGTAATAGGCTAACCATTGTGAGTTTTTAAGAATATGGGAAGCTTTCAAATTTTTACAAATATTTCACAGATTTTTGAAAATAAGTTTTGAAAATTCCCAAATTTTCCATTGACAATTCTGGGAAATATAAAATTTTCACATTTTTTGAGAATTTAAGAAACTTAAAAAATTCCCGATTTGTTATTTTAGTAGCCTAACCATTATGTTTTTTAAGAAATTGGGGGACTTTTTAGTTTCCCGAAATACTTCCACTTTTGGTAAACATGAGTTTTTGAAGCTTTTGAATTATGGGCAATTTTTAAATTTTCCGTAATACTTCACAACTTTGAAAGGCTAACCATCACGTTTTTAAGGTTTTAAGAAGATTTCCAATTTTCTGAAGTATTTCACAAATTTGGTGGGCTAATCATAATGTGCTTTTAAGAACTTCGGAACCTTTAATTGTCTCAACATATTGCAAAACATTAAAAGGCTAACTTTATCATCAGCATAAAGTAAAACTTTAGAATTGGATAAGCTTAGATTAACATCGTTAATAAATATATTAAATAGTAAGGGTCCCAAATGACTTTCCTGAGAATCGCGTGATATTACATCTTGCAAACTCGAATAACAATCGCCGATCTTCACAGATTGTTTGCGACCACAAAGATAAGATCTTCACCACAACAACAAGTTCGAGTGAACACCGACTTCCTGCAATTTAGATAAAACATTCTGATGTGAGATTCAATCAAATGTTTTTTGAAGTCAGTAAACACTATATTAACCTGTGGGTGCTTCAATCGAGTTTATCACACGCAGTTGATTGACCCGGGAAAATCCATGTTTCTGTGGAATAATGCATTCAAAGGTTTTAGGAATATCCGACAGAATGGAAATCGGTCTATAATTAGCCACTAAAGATCTATCCCCATCTAAGCAATCTGTTAAACAGCATATCTAACGGCAAAATATAATAGTTGCACGGACTAGATCAGGACCAGGACAATGATTGGTTTTAATTTCAACATAAAGTTGCGTATAGCATTGGTTTAAAAAATAACCGATCCCAAATTACCAACACCAAGTCTAGAATTAGAGGATTGATTTAAATTAAATGATGGCGGTGAGGTTATAAAATTAGATGAGAATTGTGATGAGAACATTTCGTAAATATCGTGTGCGCATTCAGACTCAGTGTTATCCTGTTTCATGCTGCAGGAATAAGTGAAAGTATCCCTTTTTGTATTGGTGAAGGACCAAAAATTTTTGGGATCTCTTTTTATTGCGGCCTCTACATCATGAACATATTTTTACTCTATGAAATTTTACTCTATGCATTTTTTTAAATTGGGCTCGAGCAACTTTGTTTTTGGCCAAGCGTAAGTGGTTGTCAAACCATATAGTTTTGTTCTTCGGGCGAAACTGGCGAGACGGAATAAACTTTTCGATTCCAAAAAACAAGGCATCATAAAATCTAGATACAGCATTATGTATATCGCAATAGTGAAAGAGATGTCAATATCATCAAAAATAAATGTAATCCTCGAAATTTTTATTGTAATCAAAAAATGACCTATTAACTGACAAATTCGGTTTTCCCAAGTTTAATAGTTAATAAAACTGATTTATGGTGTTCATCTTTATTAACTAGACAATCAAGACTTTCGGTTAGTTCATATATCAATTCCCATTTTCATCCTACATATAAAATCCAATTTAAAATCCCATTTTCATCCTACATATAGAATTTCATCAAAATCGGTTAAGAAATCACCGAGTTCCTTCCTAACTGGCCATATTCCAGAACTTTTCCAAAAAAATCATTTTAAGTTTAAATCACACGCCGAAATATCCTGTTTTTAAATATCCAGTGTTGTGCCATAACTCGTTTTGTACCTTTCTCGTATTGAAATATCCAATTTTGAAATATGCAGTTTTGTACTTATCTCGTTTTGTCAAATCCTATTTTAAAATATCCAGTTTTAAAATGTCCAGTTCTGAGCAGTTCCCATAATTTAGGGAGAGAATGGTATTATTTAAAAACATCTAAATCTAAGTTTATATTATTCTGGCTTTTAAATTACTTCGTTTAATCTCCGTCCACTCAAAAACAGTAAAAGAAACCTTAAGGTTTTCTCTAGAAAACAACAAATAGCTGGTTCAGACTGAAATCACATCTTTATACATCTATAAAGATGTATTGTTGATATGGATCCAACCAACAGGGGCCTGTAAAAACAGATCATTATTATCTAATCCCCTATAACAAAACTACATTTACACATTACACAGCATTTGTCATGACAGTAATATAATACAACAACAAAAAATTAATCAGAATTTCCAAATTTTGCACACGAAACTATCATTTTCTACATGTTAGACTTAAAAATCCATAAAATAACAATGGGAGTATAAGGAAGTTCAAGTAGAATTTGGATTAAATCCAACAAAATGAAAAAATTTGCTGAATGCTTTTTTTTTTGCTATATATGTGCGGTGGTTTTACATCTTGGAATTAAGTTTTATCGCTCGCAATCATACAAAACTGTACCAAAATCGTTTCTTGCATAATTTCAACTTTATAACAATAATATACTTAGAAAATATTTATAAATGCGACACACAAAAAGAATTTTTTTTTAAAATTAATAACAATATCGCAACAAAGGTACTTTACACACACACACACACATAAACCCACAATCGCACAGAGTCGTGGTAAGACGTATAAATACTTAATTACGATTTTCTTATACAATACACCGAGTTGGTTTCGTATTATAATTGTTTGTGTATGTGTGTGTGTGTGAATCCTAAAAGTTTATTATAAAAAAGCACACGAGGAATAATAGTTTTTATATAACTTTTTTTTTCTTTTGCTTTTGTATTATTAAAAATTATTTTTAATTTAATTTAAATAAAAAGAAAATGGAAAATTTTAACATTTCGTTGTTGTTGTTGTTTGATTATATTTTATTACTTAAATGGGGAAAAAACGAAAATGTATATAACAATAATTGTTTAAATTAATAACAAATTTAACTTTCCACTTTATTCGAAAGTATTTTTTTGTGTTTCATTTGTTTCATTTGTATTGTTATGCCGTTAGTTTTGTTTTACTTTTAAACAAAAGCACAAAAGTTAGCTTGCGGCTGTGAAAAGCCTTTTAATGGTGTTTTGTATTTAAGTAACCTATTTAGGCGAGCACGTGTTTAGTTTTCTTAGTGACTTTTTTGGGGTTTTATATTTCGTCGAATAAATCGTTTTTCGATGGCTTTGTTCTCATGTGTTCGAGTTAGTAGTAGTTTTGCTTAAAATCGGCATGTTGTTGACGTAAACTAGGATTTTTTAATAAATTTAGTAAAGGATTTATTTAAAGGATTTATCTGGCAAGGATGGTGCATCGTACAAATGACAACTGTCTTTTACATCCCTTCCTCATTGAAATTAAAATCCAGTCCTCCTGACCGAAACCTGCTCTGTTCCAAATCGTATGATCTATGTTTTATAGATCATACTGTACTCTAGTATATTAAGAGTACGTTTTTCGTCTAACTAAAATATTCACATTTCAATGCATTTCTTCCAATTAAATTTCAAAATGAAAATGTTTTCCAATGTTCTAATTGGATTTAGAAAATGAATAAAATAAAATATTTTTTTTCAATTATATGACAAAAATAATTCGTAAAATCATTAAAATGATAATGATAAGCGGATTTAAGAATTGTTTATGTTTATGTTTATCTAGATAAGTTGAGTACAACATAATTTTAACGATGATGATGTTCTATGGTGCTGCGAAGCAGAAGATACAAAAAATTCGTAACGATTATATTGGCCTAATTAACTTTAAATTGATTTCATTCAATCTAAGATTGGAAAATTGGTTGGAAAATTGAACTTTTCATTTTGTATTGTGCTTTAGTAGACAGCCAGACAGTTTGGCATGATGTAGATAAAATTGTTTATTCAAACATTTTTTGTTTGTTTGACGTATATCATTTTAAATATACTTGTTATTTTTAAATGTTGGTTAGTGTTATAGTCATCGTGTGCATCACGTCGATTCTAATGATTAATCTTATGAGAATGTAACTACAAATGTTAGTACAATTGTAGGTGTCTTAGCAAAAATAAAGAGAAAGAGCAAAAAGTTTTTGTCATTCATAAGAAGTGGGTGCATTAAGTGTGTCGTGTTTTGTTTGATTCGTCGCAACCATTCTAGTTATCGAGATTATTAACACGTGACTACCACTCCGTTATAAATTTATTCGTGGTAGCCCTAAATGTTAAAGTACCACTCAAACTTCAAGCTTATATATAGTGATATTAAGCTGTTGTTAATCGCATTATAACCATAAAGGAAGGCGAAATATTAATAATTGCCTTAGAGGAGTCTAACAGCCGCATCGAGTACTTTGATGACTTAGTACAACGACAGTCTGAGATATTTGTGATATGATCTTGCACCTAAAAACAAAAGATATCATCGTTGACAGGTTGTTTGTACTGTTTGATGCATTTGGTGGACTCAATTCCACATTATAGAAATCGAATATGCAAATAATAATACAAAAATCATCAAACTTATCAAACTACCAAACTTAAAAGTACCAAGCTTCGATGGTCACATCGAAAATTGGAGTACATTCCGAAACCTGTTAGGAGAACTCATGAAAAAATTCTAATTAAAGCGGCTCTTAAATTTTCATTTTTATTTAATACAATAAGGCTACTACAAAATTTAAAGGTCGACATGGATTCGTAAATAAAACAGTTTACCATTGATGTTCCAGATGTCGGATCGATAGAGTATCGTCAACATTTAGTATAAATATATGACATTTAGGCGATTATACATTTTAACATATTTTGATTATTTTAAAACGATACCAGTAGCGACATCTAGCACGTCAATGGGCTAACATACCATGGTAGTACTATGTGTATTTATATTATGGGTATAATATGCATTTTTGTGAGCAGCTTTTAGTTTCCGTCATCCCATGGGTAAAGCAAAAGCAGCAGTTGAATTCCAAGTTAACTTACAGCCAAAGAATCAAATATTTTATATTCTCTCTGCAAAGGTCCAGATAACGTTATTCACTGAACATAAATCACTTGTATACACGTTCAAACTGAATCCGAAAAATGAATTTACCCATATCATTTCAGGCCTCTGGATTTCACCAGCCTGTTTTAGATGCGTAATTCCAGCTCCAGATGTTCAGCTCCTATTAATAATGCTGCTGCTGTTATTCTACGTCACTTTTGATGTTTACTCGAATTATATTTTGCGATTTAGTATTCCAGTCTATTTTCACGGATCATTTGTATAATACTGAGCTATTGGCACAGTGGTAAAAACTGTGGTGTTTGGGTTAGGAAGTACCGAGTTCGAATCTCAGTAAGGGAGGGATATAAACAGTTTTTCAGCACTTCATTTCGATCGGATATGATGATAACACCCACATTTATGACACCCTGTTGGAGTGCAGAACCCATTGGCCAAATCCTCGTCCACGCCAACACAAGACTCTAAATTTGGCGTAAACAACGATATTAAATTAACCGCGAGAGATGGAAGAGTTTTGTATACCCAAGAACCAATGGCATTGAGTAAAATTTACTTCAAACCAACCATCAAAGCTTTTACTAAGGACAAAGCTTTAATTTTTTTCACCAAATTGCATGTATAAACTCACGAGTATATTTCATCTAACATATCGAATATATTTATGGGAAACCCATTTGTACTATAGACTCATATTATCTCGTACTCTTAAATATTTATGCCAGTATTATTACCATTAACGTACTCGTATAATATAGAAAAATTCGGATAGTATCGATATCAATAAATATAAAAGTTCTTTTTTATCGGCCAATCGTTTTCCGCGATTCAATAAATTTTATGATAAAAAAAACGAAAACAATTAAATAGGTTTTCCACCCTAGTGATTCAGCACAATCATGAGTGTGAAAATTAAACATGTTTTAATCGAAAACGCGTCATAACATACTATTGTATTTGTCTATAATGATTATGCCAATGATGTGTTAAACTATAATCACTCAGTATCGATTAACGACCAATGGTTTTGTAAATCAGGCTCATTTAAATAATTTTTTTAACATCTGGAACAACGAAACCATCCAAGATCAAATTCAATAAATTTATATACAAATTTTACATCTTTACGATTGCATCATTTAAGACTTTTCTGAACGTACTCATATTATATAAGTTTTATGTGCTCATTAAAATGTATATAAACCGCATCGCTCTTGCTTAGTGCCTCGTCAATTTGATAGAACTTAAGACATCATAAACAAAATGAGAAAAGAACAAAATGCCATATCTAACATTTTTATTTTATTTTATTTATTTATGTATATATTGCAACATATATATCTAATATTTATAATATGCTTACAACATAAAACCATAAAAATAAAATTTTAAAATTTTAAAATAATAAAATGCATACTCTTCATATTTTATCATCTTATCAAAAATAAAATCAACAACAAGAAAAGCGTACAGTCTCGTACAGTATATAGAATTTAGTACAAATAAAATCCGCATTCATGCTCCACACTCTTTTGCTATTTCATGTTCAAATATATTATATGTTTACCGTTAGCGTATTTCCATGTAGTAATGACAGAGAAAGATGAAAAAAAATATTTTCCTCCTGATTCAGCTGAATAGAATGATATTAGTACATTATATGTATCACTATATCCATAATATAAATACACACAGTACGACCACGGTATGTTAGCCCATTAAAGAGCTAGATGTCACTACTGTTATGGTTTTAAAATAATCAAAATATTTGAATTTGTATATAATCGCCTAAATGTCTTATATTTATACTAAATGTTGACGATATTCTATCGACCTGACATCTGGAACATCAATGAGTAAACTGTTTTGTTCTTATGATAGTAGTACTATGTGTATTTATATTATGCTCTATCATAGTATGATTTGTAGGGCAAATGTTCCGTTACCGTCATCCTACCACGGTGCTTTTTGTAGGTTATACTTCAAGGTCATTATGATTGTTTGCAAAATTTATCATTTGTTCGCACAAGCGCATGCTGCACAATTTTTTTCCGAATTGGATTTGGTGGAAACAATTTTGACAGTTTTTTAAAATCACTCTATCACTTGTCCTAAAACGGACAAGTCAAGAGGAAATAGAAATAAAAATGTTGTAATGGATTATTGGGCAAGTCGTACGTTCAACTACAGAGCATAAAAAGTCGGATTGACTTTCACGAAAAATCTGCTAATTTCGAAACTTTATGGATGTTCAGGTGACAGATTCTCATAACAGTGCTTTGAATATGATGAACGGTACGATAAAAGAGTATGCTGATGGTAAATTCGGGATATGCACGATAGAATCACTACAAGGCTCTTAATTCATTTGGTAACAAAGATGAGCTAGCCAAAAAATTTGGTAATTTGCAACTGTCGCCATCAAGTGGGATGAGTCTACAATCAAATGTATACCTAAATGGAATGGATTTTGTTGGCATTTTTAGAGAAACGTTAATTATAATAGAAAATAAACGATTTCGGTTTCATCATCTAATGGAGAAATTATGCAATTCTCTAATTCGAATGAAGGGCTTGTTCCATCAGGTTGTTTTTAAGATGATTCAGTTTTACTAGCCACCACCATCATAAACGTGCTTGTTAATCAAGGTTTACTGGTTTCATATGTCGAGCATTGCTAACAGTGCGGCATCAGCGAACTTCATTTCCGAGAGCGAACTTCATTTCCGAGAGGTTCGCGCCTTTATTTGGCACAGCAGAGAAATTACACATCACTGCAGTTATTATTTCTAAGATCACTAATGTTCAACCGCCACATCCAATTTCATCAAAGGAGTTTCAAATTCTAGTTGACATAAAACTGGCTGCCACGTTGGCTGAAAACCACAGAATTTTGATTTGCTGCCGAATTGTTGCCGGACTGTTTGGGGATATTTTGCTTCCTATGAAAATGGAAATCTCCTAATACTAAAGGAAACCAAATTTGGATGGATGATTAGCAGTCTACATCATTCATGGCCTCGATCTAACAAAGTCGCTCTTACAAGTGCTGCTAATAAATATTCATCTTCGGTTTTGCTGGATAATTTAGACAACATCGTAAAACTGGTGATATTTTTGAAAGATCGAAACATCGTTAAAGCATTAAGAGGTTGTCAACCATTTATGCAACAACAATTTATGCAGATCTCTTCTTGATTCTGTTTCCATTCAGGTAATTGTTTCATTATGTTTTAGCCGGTGACATCCAAGGTATTTTTTTGATGGTTCGACCTATAGGATTAAATTCAATTGTTTTGCCTATGAACCCAATAACGTTTGGCGTGTGGAACCTACGTTTCCCGATCAATGCTCTGGTGCTCCGTCAGAATTTGTATGTGGTTAATACGATGTTAGGCGTGGTCCCAATCCAAGAGCTTTTGAAGGATAAATCACAAAACTGCTAGAAGCACTATCCAAATTTTGTTCCAATGAAGAGGCAATCATTCAAACAGTTGACAACCAGCATCGAGCGAAGTTCCTCAAAATCAACAATCATGATGAAGTATAAATATCGAAATATCTCTGCCAACTTATTTGGAAGAAACCTAGACCGAGTTCAATTCCAAAGCAACATACAATGCGCAGTTTTCCTTGATTACAGCTTAGCGAATTTTCAGCCACACTTATAGTACGATCTGGATAAAAATAAAAGGATTTAAAATCTCGGACAAAAAAATTGCAATTAATAAATAACAAAACGGAACGAGTGGTGCTCCTCCGAAAGTAATATCGGACGTGAAGAAGTTAGTAGAACAATAATCGGTTGAAAATGCAATCTCTAAGGATGAAATTAGTATGCAAATTGTTTCTCTGAAAACCTTATGGTTGTTCATGAACAAGACGACGGCCAGATTTTGGTATGGGATGGTGATGAATGAAATTCGGAAACCACAAATTCAGGTCCACCGATAAGACAAACCAAACAAACTTCAGGGCCGTCCAAGACCAAAACCAAAGTCGTTGGGAAAGAAAAAATTAAAAGAAAGTCGAGAGAAAAAACGACAGTGAGTCCATGCACAACTCGCCAAATTATATCAAAACTGTTCTCTCTTATAAACAACTTTCGACATCAGTATTACTGATGACTTTATACCACAAAATCTATCACAAAAAATTGTAAGCTTAAAAATTCAGAAAGAGGTAAGTCTTTACAAAATTACGAAATGGAAAGCTCCCGACATCAGTATTGATGTGATTATAAAATGCACAAAAGTTTTTGAAAATCATTCAAAAAGGAGTGAGAAAAACACTTCACAGTAAAGGATATTCAGTAGGTATCAACCATCTAGATGACCTTGCTCATGATGGTTTCATGATGGTCATCAGTGTATTCCCTTCTATTATGAAAACTTTCTTACCGGCCTTTGGAAAAAAAATTAAATTTCTTAAGTCAAATATTTCTATTTAGCTAAAGATATTGAACGTTTAAATGTTATGGCAACATACTGTTGTGTAATAACAGTGAATAATGATACCCTATAAAGACCTGATAGTCAAATAAAAAATTAATTATTATCAATACAGACTTTAAATCGAAGAGGGTTACCCCTTAGTACACTAGCAAATTTTAGTGTGACAAAACCACCAGTGATATACTGCAAGTAGCAGCAGAAAAAACAATTCATGCAGACATCATTTTGAAAAAGTGACTAGATTTTCATACAAAATCCAAGAATTAATTAAGGACCCCAAGAAATTCGACGGCAGTGGCTACAACAAAAAACGCTTATATTAAAATGGAACTTAAAATGACCTAGTAAAGTTTTGAAGTCAAGTAGCTCTGAAGGAAGGAGAAAATGTTTCCAAAATTATTGATGTAAAATATCGGTAACAAAAACAATCTAATACTCTTTAAGAAAAGCTACTAAACATTTTAAGTGACTTGTAAACTCGTGTTCGTCATTGATTGATGCTCTTTATTTTTGTGATGAAGTAAAAGAAAAGGTTAATAATTTAGCTGCATATTCATGTGGTAAGGCTCTTACCACATGAATAAGTTACTAAATATTCCTGCTAGCAGACCAAACTGCCAATATTTTGAATTTTTTGTCCTTAAATCCGGAGCTAGAAATGCAATAAAAAATGCACATTCTCGAAAGGAACACAAATAATTGATCTTATTACCAATAAAAAAAATAAGAACTCCCATACAGGTGCATTAATATAAAACCGTACATCTTCAATGAAATCATAAGAACTGGAGTAATACATTACTCAAATGGGAAAGGTATTATAAACAACAATGATAATAAAATCCTGAGAAAAATTAGTCTCAAATGTCATATCATCCAATAAGCATGCTCCTCACAATCTTAGAGTTACTTGAAAAACTAAGGAAACTGAAACCACAGTACTAAATGAACGGCAAAAATATATCATACCATTAATTTTCAGCAACATTGGTTGAAATAATATTAGTGTAGGCATTACATAAGGAAGCGTCTTGCAGCCAATTTCATACTTGCTGTGTATGGACATTTGCCGAATATCACTGCCTCCAAGCATGAGATCTGGTAGGTGTAAGTATCATTGCTTGCATGAGATCTGGTAGGTGTAAGTATATTACACAACACTCTAATGTCAAATACTTAGGCTTATATCTGGACAGTAGCTTTAAGTCAGGAAACCATTTAAAGAAGCGCAAAGTGTTTCCAAATATTTCAAAGCAAAGCATCGTTTGCCCCATGAATAAACTTGATGCATCTTCTTATTAATTGCAATTTTTGTATTTCTTAAATCTAGTTCTTAGATACTTATTGAGACGGAATTCATTAATTAACAAATGAAATGTCATAACTGAAAATAAATGTAGTATAAATCATTAAATTTCATAATCCCCAATTAAATTTAATAAATCCTAAAATCATTCATAAAGTGTTGCCTAGCATCAAATCATAATTCAAGAACATTTCTCATTTCGTCAATTTTCCATTTCCCGGAAATCCAAATAAAATTTTCATTGCATTCACAATGTATGATAAATTGTTCGATATGTATAGGTATACGTATACGATGTTATATGTTCTACAGATTTCTCTATATAGTTCTCAAGTTATTTTTATTTTCAATTATCATTCAGCCGGAATAAATCGATTTCTGTTCTAAATTTTCTTTGTCGTTAATTAAAAATTTCCACCTGAATAGTGAAAAACACTACACACCGTTGATATATGTGTTCGAAAATAACTCAGAATATGTTATAATTATAGTGCACGTGCTTTATAATAAATGATTTATGTTGAATGAAACTGGAGGTTCAGGAAATGACCATATGTTCAATGATGGTATTTGGCTTTATGACGCACTTGTATTATCAAAAATTTTGGTTAAATTTGGAAAACTGTCTTCATAAATCGACTTGATGAGGTCAACACTAAAATGTTTATCACTGCCTATTGTTATAAAGTTTTACGAAATTGCAAGTGAATCAGGTAAAGAGTCATGTTTAATAATAATGATAAAACGATTTTTACAGGACATGGCTGGCTCGTGCCAAATCAACAATAAACTTCTTTCGGGTTCGATTCCGAGTTAATTTTTTTTATTGTTCTAGGTATCTCAAAGTAGAAATTATTCTCTACTCCGAAAAACCATCATTGCCGACAGAAATTTCTGTGCCTGCCAAATGGTGGCTCTCCTCTTAGGGATCATAATATATAATAATATAAGTGATCATAATATATAATAATTTATTTTCGACTTCGATGGAAGCCGAGAATCATACAAGCGGATCCAGTAGCTCTTTAACACCATTGCTGTTCAGCACAAGTATACACAAATATCATCTGCATATGCCATAATCGGCTGGACTGACGGTACAAGATGTTGTCGTGAGGTGTTTCACTTTTACGAAAGACGGACTCTAACATGATAATAAAGATTAACGGGACAAAAATTATCTCCTTGCCGTACCCTAGAGATAATTCGAAAATTTCCTGATATCTTGTTCTCAAGTTTGACCTAAAATTCAAAATGTATATTACTGGAATTTTACATAAACGCACATATTTTCAAGTATACCCAGCCATCGCAGGGTAACTATAAGTATCCTAATGGATTTAATCATAAACTGGAAATCTAAGAACATCTGATGTACGTCACGAGATGTTTCATTGTATTTAAAATTCAACCGTAAGGTAAATACCAAAAAAACCTAATATTTGCTAAATGCTTTTGATTTAACCTATATACTAGTATTTTTCATGTTGAGTTGTTGAATATACAAAACTCAATTTATAAAGTCAACAAAGTACTTTATGGTCGTACTCTATACACAAATAAACTATCAGATCCTGTGTAAGGAAATTAGGTTAATAATAGCAAGCTTCAAATATGCTACATATAACTATATACAGGTATGCGAACAAAAAATTTGTAATCTCATTTACTCGGGTAGCTACGTAGAGTAGCAAAAATTTGTATAAAAATATTGTATAGTTTTGCTATTAGATCTATTGTCATTTGGTCATATAGTCTGTTCGGTATGTATAATTTTAAAATTTCTCTTATTTTCATTTAAGTGAATTTTTATCATAATATTTTCACTATGTACATTTTTCATTAACATAACGTTGCTGTTACTTACTCTATATACTCGTACAGTATGTTTGTTTTCTACTCGACGTATGAAGAAAAGTAATGACAATTTCATGTATCTAAAAAAAACAATATATTTATATATATATATATATATATATATATATATATATATATATATATATATATATAATATATATATATATATATATATATATATATATATATATATATATATATATATATATATATATATATATATATAAATATATATATATATATATATATATATATATATATATATATATAATATAAATACACATAGTACTACCATGGTATGTTAGCCCATTGACGTGCTAGATGTCACTACTGGTAACGTTTTAAAATAATCAAAATATTTGTATATGTATAATCGCCTAAATGTCATTTTTATACTAAATGTTGATGATATACGTAAATTCTATATGATTAGTATACGTAATCATATAGAATTTCTGTAAAGCGATAAAGAAAAGCTCAGTTTGCAGTAATCTGATGATGATTTACCAAAACCAACATTGCATTTTAAAGTCTTTAACTCATGCTAAATAACCGAAAATACTAGCTTAAACTGCAGTGGAGTCATCAACATTTAAAACATTATCAGCGTCCTTGATACAAATCAGAACGCAATTTTCTCTTTAGAAAACGGATACTGTTTAAGTTGTTTACGTCGACTTAAACATATGAGTTAACGGTCGAATAAGTTATGGTTTTTAGTAAACATCAAATTACCAATTCAATTGTCATTCTGCTTCTCAGAAAGGATAACAAACCCTTAAGTCATGGGATCAAGACTTTATCATTTCAGTTTCCATTTTCTAATTCAATAATTTCACTTTGCTTAACATGAAATGGCAATTAGCATACGGTGGTGTATGTTCCAAGTAGCTTTGCGGTTGTTAAGGTTAAAAAAGTTAACCAAATTACGGCTAAAATTAGATTTAACTGAATTAGCACCACTCCAGCCTTTTTTGCAATAAAATCCTAATTTATTAAATTCCGCTATTAAGTGATTTTAAATCAAAAATTGAAATAGCTCTAATATTTAAATAATCAGTACAACTTTAATAAAAAGCACTTTAGATAAGTTAAAAAATCGAAAGGAAAATAATATTTTTGACATTCATTCAAAAGCACAGCACAAAACTGATATTCATATTTGAGCTTGTAAAGATTTATGATTCAATTAACTTTATTTGGAAAGCGCAACTGTAGGCATAAGTTTTCAATATTGACAAAACCTATATTTGAATATGCTTAATACATTTTAATTTTAAGATCAAACTTATATTGTAAATTAACATCATAATATAAATACACATAGCACTACCATAGTATGTTAGTACTACCATAGATGTCGCTACTGGTATATCGTTTTAAAATAATCGAAATATTTGTATATGTATAATCGCCTAAATGTCATATATTTATTCTAAATGTTGTTGATTTTCTATCGATCCGACATCTGGAACATCAATGGGTAAACTTTTTCTTGTAATGGCAGTACTATATGTATTTATATTATGTTTACATTGAAGTAAATAAAAGTTTGCAATTATTATTTTAGAATTTTTTTTAATATTTGATAACTTTAAGTTTTCGTTTTGATTTCAAAAGCTCTCGTAATGATTAAAGCATGATAGTTATTTTAAATAAAGATTTACTTAAAACACTACAAAACTCTATAATTGAAGTTTGTTTTCTATTATTTTTCCAAAACCTTACCAGTGATTTTTAAAATTTTAATCTTTAAAACAGATGGAAGCTTTAATAAGCAATACATATTTCTAGGGTATGATTAACACTATCCAAAAAATGTATGATATCTTTCATTAAAAAAATACATCTGTAAGACTAATTCAAAAGAATTCGTTTTGTTAATAACAAAGAAACATTATTAATTCAGCAACAGGTGGAAAGCTCCTGAAAAAACTTAAAAATGTGAAATTTAGAAATTTTGACACAAAATATTATCCAACATTTTTAATTTACGATAATGCGTTTTATTTATGAATAGAAAAACGTTTTAGTCAAGGTTTGCATTTCAAAAGCTCACATTGTTATATAAATTACCATAGTCTAGTTGAGCTTTAATGATAAAAATTCAATAATTTTCAAAGATTTATTATATTTTAAATTTATGATGCAAAATTACAACACGCATTAATTATGTGCTTTAAGCTCTCATGAACTGTGTTTAAGTCAAATTGAAAAATTCAAATTTAAAAACTATTTAAATCATATATACACTAATAGGACTTTAAAGATATAGACAGAATTTGTAAATAATACTATAGTACAAAGTTGGCTGTCACGTTGTCAGTAAAGCTCAATAAACGAGTTTCACAATTTTAAAGTATTAAAACTACATATAAGTATATAAAACTACATACTTGAAGTAAAAAAAAACTTTCAGTCACGATTTGCATTATAAAAGCTTACAATATTATTTAAACTTTTCTGAGGCTATTAAGAGCTATAAGACACACTTTTATTAAAACTTATTTCATAATATAAATACACAAAGTACTACCATCATAAGTAAAAACAGTTTACCCATTAATGTTCCAGATGTCAGGTCGATAGAATATCGTAAAAATTTAGTATGCAAATATGACATTTAGGCGATTGATTATACATATAAAAATATGTTGATTATTTTAAAACAATACCAGTAGCGACATCTATCACGCCAATGGGCTAACATACCATGATAGTACTATGTGTATTTTATTATGCTTATTACTATATAATTTTTTTTAATTTGATATATTGTATTAAGTTAAATGCTCTCAAAAAATAAAAATTATTTTTTAAGGTTTAAAATTACTAAAAGAAGCTTTAAATCAACTGATTTAAACTTAAAATTAAATTTAAAAGCTTTGAAATAATCATAAAGTTACTTTTAAATTAAGCTTAAAGCTTGATAAAGATAAAACAGAAAAAGATAAAGGCCTCAATGCATAATTAACTGTAAAATTGCACATTAAACCAACTGTTATTAAAACTCACAATTTTATAATTTTTAAATGTGTTAAACGTAAAATGTAAAATTCGGTTCATAAAATGTACTCTGCATGTTTGATTCATTTGTGTCAATACAGAAGATTAACTACTGTTTTAAAGCGATGCTGATTTTGCTAGTAACAAGAATATGAAACGTTTTACAACTGGGATTATTGAGTCGTTTTCAAGAGATCCATATCCTAGACTAGCCAGCTGCAGGCGGTAGTAACTTCTATGCAGAGGGATCTCGACCCCTTAAGTATTATTTACTTTGACAAATCTCAAAGTAAATAATAAAATAATATATATTAATTATAAAACAACAACAATAAATAGATCTACAAAGTTTAAAAGTTCGAAAAAAATGTAAACACCATCAAAATCAGTCGGTGTGTTTTTTTTATATCGGAGAAATCGGAGTAATAAATTTACTGTCAAATTTTCAGATATTCGTTTTTTTTAATATCCGAGAAAAAAATTATCTCTCTGTGTCGTTTTTTTTACGCTCCGATAATTATCGGATACGATCTTTTTACTCTAAAAAAATTTACATATTATTGTTTGACAGCAGTGTGTTGTATTTGACTAAAATGGTGCCTCCGTTTAATATTGAACTATCAGGTGACAAATAAAACTTCAATTTAGGGAGTTTAACACTGAAATTAATTAAATAGTTTATTATTTCCGATACTAAAAAATAATTTTTTTCGATCTGACAGATAAAAATTGGAGAAAAAAATTATCGGATAAATCCAATAATGAATCTCTCTATTCTCTCCGATTTCTAAGATATCAAAATAAAACACAGCCATTATAGAAAATATTTTCTCTTTATTTTACTATTAAGGTGGGGAAATTGACTTTCGTACATTTCATATTAGAAATATAACATTTGATACATGCGAGAACATGACTCCAATTGGAATTATGCTAATGCCGATTTTCAATTTAGTTACTTGTGGTAGGAAATTATTTTTTGTACATTCTTTTTAACTTTGGATGTGTTTTGTGTTTGAATATGAGAAAAAAATAATTTGTGTGATTTTTTTAATGTATTTCTACATTTTCTAGTATTTTTGTTTTTGATCTGTCTCGTTTTGATTTTTAAATAATTTCGAAAAATAAAATAAAATGGAAAACATCGTCGACGATTTTTTAAAAAACCCGTTTGATCGAAAAAATTAAAATTACAAAAAATGGACGGCCAATGCCAAAATTGTTGGAAATGATTTCAACTTTCAAAAAGGATACAAAAGTATATAAAAGGTATTTCAATCCTGAATTGTACGTAAAATTTACTGGGCTTTGTGGATCAGAAAGCGTAAACAAATTATTTTGTTGGACTTTGATCTCCTTTTGCGAAAGGTTATAACGACTTAAATCATTTAAGTGAAAAAGCAGTAAAACACCAAAGATCAAAATCTTATTTGGATAATTCGTTGGCTTTAGCTAATTTTGGTACCGTACAAATTGAAAATTTGTTGTCATATTATAAATTTTAATGCAAAAGTAAAAAAATCGTGATGCACTCAATACCTTGATTTAAAAATAACCATTTTTTTGGCCATTCATCAACTCCTATTTAGAGGTCATGATGAGACGACTCAATCAACGAATCAAGATAATTTCAAGGACGTCTGTAAATTAATCGGTAGCCATGACGAAAAATTCAACTCGTTTCAAACAGTTTTCAAGTGTAGGTGTAAATCATCTAATGATTTAAAATTATTTTAATTCAAATTAATTGGTGTGGGTTAAAAAATATCGTTTTTATAAAGGTACTTCAGCGACAATTCAAAATGATCTTATTAAGTCAATTAGTGTTGTTTTACGGCAAAAAATTGAAGATGAATTAAAATCAGCTCCGTTCATTTCGATTCATGAGTCTACTGATTGTTCACGAAAATCGTAACTAGCTATAATTATTCGATATACTAAGGTTGGATATCCAGTAGAACGTTTCTATACATCGCCTTATAAACCAAACTAACGCTGGTGTGAACGTGATGTCTAGCGACAAAAAAGGCGTCCAAATATTAATACGCAATAAATTTCCGAACGCAATTTTTTTGCATTGCCTTGCACATACGCTAAATTTAGTTCTTTCTCATACTTTACAACAGCTAAAACCATTGGAAATATTGCATACACTGATATTTTGTATCAATGTTTACAAAAAACGTCATTTGATGTAATTACAGGGTGTCCGCCGGGAAGGTATACTACTTGGTTTTGCCGCCATTTTGGTAAACGTTAGTATTGACAGTTCATATTTGGCAGTCGTGAAGTAGACACGTGGCAAATTTATTATGGACAAATATTCGATAAACCAACGTGTTTTAATCGTTAAAACATTTTATCAAAATCAATCATCGATTACTGTGACGATGAGAAAGTTACGTGAAATTTTTGGGAGAAACAACGTGCCAACAAAACGCACTATTTATCGTGTAGTGAATGATTTCGAAGAAAGAGGGTCTGTAAGTGATAGGCCCAAGCATGGGCCACAACGTACTGCAAGATCGGCTGAAAACATTACTGCTGCTCAAGAAAGTGTCCAAAACAATCCATCAACCTCAATTCGACGCCGTGCTCACGAGCTTGGTCTTCAAAGAAAAAGTTTGGCCACAATTTTGCACAAAGATTTGCATTTGTTTCCATTTAAGATTCAGTTGACACAAGAGCTTCTTCCACAAGACCATTTACGCCACCGTACATATGCCAATAGGATGTTACAGCTCGCCCATGATAACTCCGATTTTCATGAAAAAATCATAATGTGTGACGAGGCACATTTTCATTTAAATGGATATGTGAATAAACAGAATAGTCGGTTCTGGGCAATGTAAAACCCTTAAAATTATTCATCAGTCACCTTTACATCCATTAAAAGTGACAGTCTGATGTGCAATTTGGTTAGGAGGAATCATTGGACCTTACTTCTTTGAAAATCAAAACGGCGTAACGGTAACTGTGAATGGGGAGCGATATCGTGATATGATTGAAAACTTTTCAATGCCACAACTGCATGCTTTGGGTTTGATTAACATGTGGTATCAACAAGACGGTGCCACATTGCATACAGCCAGGATAACAAGGGAATTACTGCGAGACCTCTTTCCACAACAAGTTATTTCAAAAAATGGCGATGTTGATTGGCCTCCACGGTCACCTGATTTGACTGCTCCGGACTTCTTTTTGTGGGAATATCTAAAACATTCGTGATGAAATTAATGAAATACCGCGTGAAATGTGTGAGAATGTAATGCAAAATGTGCTCAAAAGGGCTCGCATTTGTGAGGCTAACAGAGGCGGACATTTATCTAATATTGTATACCATACATAATTGCCGACATTAAATAAAACATTTATCAATATAAGATCCATTCTCTTTCATTTAATCAAAAATTATAAACAAACAAAGTAGTATACCTTCCCGGCGGACACCCTGTACTTGAATTGTAAAAATTAATGAAACCCGTGTGATGATTAGTAAAGTTAAATTTGAAAAATTTCATGAAGCTGCAAAAAATGGTTATAAAGGTGAGCCCACAAAAAGTAATGAGAACAAGGAATATTTCCAATTAATGCTGGAGCGAGTTTCTAAGATCGTTTGTGAGGAATTTGAAATAATGTTTCGTGGGTTAACAGAGATTAAATTTGTAAACTTACTAAATTCAAAATATTTTGAAAAACACCACATTGCGTTTCCGGAAAATTTGTTCAATGAATTAGAAAAAATTAATTTAAAAATTTTTGATTTTTTAAAATTATAGAACGAATTAACTTCAAGATCTATTTATCCTTAATAAGACCTTATAGAGACCTTAATAAGTTTATCTGTACAATTAAAAAGCAAAAATCTGGATGAAGATTTTACAGAAACTTATAAATTAATTCAGCTAATCCCAACAATTTGCTCAAAAACGGCTGCAGCAGAAAGATCGTTTTCCAGTTAGCGATCAATTAAAAATTATATTAGAAGCTTAATTGGAAATGAGCGGCTTACAAGTTTAATGCTTATGAGCATAGAACATGACCTATTAACCCAAATTTCATTTAAAGAGTCGTTTTTAGAAGATGTAATAAAGGAGTTTACAACTTCAGAAAGAAGTATACATATAAATTACAAACAATAATTTCTGTATATATTAAATGTTGAAGAAGTAAATTTGCACCATTGGACACCCATTCTAATTTGTCACGAGACGCCCCTACGGCTTCTACGCTTCTAAACCTCTACTGAAGCAGAGATTACTTTAACCAGCAAAAAAGAAAATTTAACGTCTTTTACCATCCCAAAATAAATGAAATGTCAGAGTACCTTCAAACGATTTATATTAAAAATGCGAGCGCTGTAAAATTGGTTAACAATTCAGTAGATCTGGACAAACGTAAGCAGAAAAAAACTAGTAAAAAAATGATAGTGTTGTATAGCAAAACGATAAGCAATTCTTCAATAAGCAATAAAGATGAAACCTCGATATGGCGTATGAACGAATCCATAAAGAAAGAAGAATTTGAGCAAAGAAATGGCTTAACACGAAGAAGTATCTTACTATTATAAAGTGAGTCGTATTTAGTCCGACACCATAAATATTCATCATTTAAATATATAACAAGGTACATGCTAACAAATAACTTTGGTGACCCCTTAAACATTACAAGCTCACCATTACAATAAAATTTATTTATTATTCTTAAAACAAAAGACAAGAGCAACAATTTATTTTATTATTTTATTTATGAAAAATAAATTTTCCATTGTAATTTGACACCAATAAAATAAAATAGAATTTTCCAACAAAAAGAAAATTTTTTTTGAGAACACTTTTTATTCGTTTTTATAATTATAAATAACATAAATGAAAATTATTCAAGATTCATGAATTTTTAATCAAAACACTACACGAACAAAAAAAAAAACAAAAAAGAAAAGCTCAACTTTCCATCCAAAATAAAATTTTCCATTATTATCCAAATTTAATAAATTTTTATTATTTTGCATGGAAATTGTGAACTTTTCTTCTTATCTTTTTAATTTAATATTCATTTTACTACTGTCATCTGTTTTATTTATCATCAATTTTTATCTACCTGTTCGCTTGAATTAATTTATTTTTTATTTGTTTTTCAAATTTTCTTTGTTCATTTTTTATTTTTAATGGAAAATCAATAAAGTATTTTTTTTTTTATTTTGTTATCAATTTTATAAACAAATTATGGTTTATTGTTGTTGTGACACGACGACGGTATAAAGGTACACCGCATTTCGAAAAAGGTTAAATTTTATCGTCATCTGACGATCTGACATTTATCTTCTTTGTTATATTAGACGGACGGTATTGCATGGCGGTGCAATAGGGTTGAGGTATAATGCGATGGTCTGGTTTTATACTAAATCGGATTTTTTGTGGTTTGTTGTGTATTTTGCTAGAAGAACGATGAAGATGCGGGAACTCCAAGAAAAGTGAGAAGTGCTCGAAACTTATGGAGTTTTGCAAGAACGGAAACTTCAAGAATGAAGGGTTTAAATTCGAGAACCCATTACTATCCTCACTATAAGAAATAAAAAACCAAATGATGTTCCATCCAAAGTGTATTTAAATAAGTGTTAACACAATAAATAATAATTTATATATTTGTAAATTTCAGTACTAAATAAAAAATTTAATTTAGGTGCTGAGGTAACAAAAATAATTTTAATAATTTACGTTAACAGCCGACCTTTTGCAATTTCATAAATCATTTTTTCTCTAAAATAATGCATATCCTGCTGTGAAAATGTAATCGGCTCATTTCGCGTTATATACTCAGCATACATACAACTAAAGATACCACAGTCACTTGCATTCGTTTGCCGCGGCAAATCATCTAAGCTTTTAATTTCCCAATCGTCCATAACAAATTGAGTTTTATGCTTATCCAACGATTCATCAACCAAATAGTTTTGTAATATTTGTAAAACATCTGGGTTTGGTTTACCCATTGAATCATAATGTTTTATCGATTTTTCTTTAAAATGTATAATCGCCAAGGACCAATGCACTTTGTTATTGAGCACTGGCACCAATATTATATCGTACGAAAATATATCAATTTTACGCGTCCATCGTTGTACACCAACGTAATCCGAATGTATAAGACGTGGTATAAAAAATGTACTCATCGCATAAACTGTAGGATAGCCATCATGTTTCATTTGTTCACTACGCTCGGCTAGGAGATTCATATAAAAATTAATTACCTCATCGTTGACCCAGTTTGATCCAACCAGGGTAATAAGATCACGACGTGTAATTGGCAAATCGAATTTAACTATAAACAATTTTTCGTTTGGCCCATCACCTGATACTTCTTGGATGAAATTTCTATCAATACTTGGTAGTCCCGGAAATTGGTAATGTGTTGAGCTAAAACCAAAAAAAAATTATAAATATTTAAATTAAATAAATAAATGTATCATACCTTTCGTCCAGAACTATCAAATCTGTATCATCTTGCTGGTCTACGACGATTACTTCATTTTGTTTATCTTGAATTTTATTTTGAGTCACTACATTGCCTATTCTAATATTAAGACTGTCAATATCAACCGAATGGGTTATACTAAAACAACAAAAAATCAGGATAAAAACATTTTCCAGAGTAGTAAATAATATATTTACCAGCTTTCTACCAATTCATTGTAATACTTCTCCAGAAGCCGACTCATTATATAAAAAAAAAATATTAAAATTATTCACAGCGACCGCACATGTATCAAACAATTTTGACTGACTAAATCTATCTGATACAAAACGATAAATTGACATTCCATAAAAATATAAACAAAAACCGTTAGGCCGAAAACCAAAGCATTTACAAAAAAAAACTGACACGGTTAATACAGTATGATCTATAAAATAGTCAACAATGCAGCGCACTACATTGGATATAATAATGGGCAGTGTTATAAATAAACAAATTAATGCTTGCCTGAATAAACGGTAGATTCGGTAGAAACTACTGATTCAATAAATTAATCAGTAGTGGCCTTTTTATTGGAGCCACATATTCAGTGTGTTGCATATTGAAAAGGTTTTAGTATAGGTACGCTATTAAACAAGCAATCCTTGGCTTAACTGATATGTTGAAAGTATTGCTATTTTTTATTAGCAATTCATGATTTATCCTTTTTTTATATGCTTACTTAAGTCTCAAATAGTGATTAACTAGACCAACACTTTTTATATCGTACTTCACATTAATTTTATTTTTTGCATCTTCAACCAACTTCTCGGCTTACTACGAGTATGCCATTTATATAAACGAGGACGTGGCACAGGCTGTTTTCTTTTGTTTTAATATTAAAGCATGGATAAGCTTGAAATTGGTTTTATTCTCCTTCAACCAGAACTTGAGGTAACGCCGTGTTCCATAATCATCTGGTGGCTTTAAACCATAATATTTTTGTGCAATCAACACACTTTACTTTGAAGTTGTTTGATTATAAAATCATTAAGCAAGCTTTATACTTTTTCAATTTCGCGCTTACTTGATTGATACAAATATAAAATGTTGATGTATTATTTGTAGCTTGCATTTAGGATGAAAGCAAATTTTTTTCTATATATCGTTTAACAGTTGGTGCAAAAATAGTTGAAGTTCCGTGTAACGGATCTTATGTTTTCAAGATTCGTGGTTAACCGTTTAATTGCGCGTCACATTTGTTTTGCTCCAGAGAGTGAAAAAAATGTTACTCAACTCTACATTGTAGATAGTACTTATATTGAAAAAATGCAACAATTTACCAGCCGTTCAGAAATTTCTGTCAGCCGGCATTATAGATCAAATCAATCACTTTTTCCATTCACATAATCCGTTCTCGCTACAGCACATCAGTTAATGTGAGAAGTTTAGCGCAAGGAAAAAAAGAAAGTCATTGAATATAACCGAACTGTATATATCGGCTACATGTTTTTTTTTTTTTTTTTTAAATAAACAAATCCATTTATTTAACATTTTTGTACAATGAATGACTTATAAACTAAAAATTTTTTGATTTGGATGATGGACTTGTCAGGGAGCCCATCCATAAAATATAATAGGAAATAAATAAGACCACTGTCCCTAAAACTGGGCACTCAGGTTCATCAACTAATTAAACATAGTTTGTTTTGTATACAGTTTTCGAAAAGAAAAAATTTAAATTTACAAAAATATATATGTATAAATTTTACGTTAATAAAAGTTTATATAAAATTAATGTTGAATATTAATTGATGCAAATAAAATGTTATAAAAATTTTGTATCAATTTCATGTCAATTGTATGACTTAATGACTAAATAATAAATAATAAAACATTCATACATAAAATGCACCCGAACACATTCACACACCATACATACTATATAAGAAAAAAAGGAACAATAACAAGTTCCGTTAAATTAAACAAAAAAAATTAAACAAAGAAAAATTAAACATTTAAAATTGTTATAACATAGTATTTAAACAATGAGAAAGGAGCAAAAGATAAAATTAAACTAGATACATATATTCTACATATATACATACATATGCACACATACATACACATATACATACACATATATATATATATATATATATATATATATATATATATATATATATATATATATATATATATATATATATATATATATATATATATATATACATATATACACATATATACACACATACATACATACATACAAATACATACATACAAATACATACATACATACACATACACACATATACACATACATATATATATATATATATATATATATATATATATATATATATATATATACATCAAATTTTTAATGTTGCAAATTATCAGATGTGGATCATTATCAGACTGGTGTTGATGCTGCTGCTGCTGTTGAATTCCTGTCGAGTAGCCACCAATATTTTTTGCATCTTTTGTCGAATTCATTTAGATTGTTCGTGAATATTGTTGTGTTGAATCTTATGTGTTCGTCAGGATTTTCGAATTTTTCACTATCGAACCATTTTTCATTTGGTCGCCTTTGTATATGGTAGATGAGCGGTATAGCATCTCTATTTTGTAAATAGCCCCTTTGGTCCAAATAAACGAATAAATTCGGTCCTGGAACCATCCCTTTGGTCGCGTATACGTTTGTCAGTAACGAGTCCAAATAATAAGGTCCGTAAACTAATGAATTATCGTAATTTAGAGTTGCTCGTCTAATGTGGTTTCTAGTTAAATTTAATATGTGTACATCGATTCGGTCCGCATCAAAATTTTCGTACTGTATTCGGTTCGAAATGTAATGTGTGAAGTTTGTTTGAGCTTTTCGGTAAATTCCGTTGCAGTGCCGTAAACATTTTCTTTCGAATATTCTGTAACGTTCGATGTATCTTGGAGCTTGATTATACCAAACTTGGCATCCGTATGTCAGTATTGGTCGTATGAGCGTTTTATATGCAATGATTTTTACTCGTTTATCAATGTGTTTACTATAAAATAAACGCTTTGCCCCCATAAAAGCTCGCCTTGCTTTCTCTAACTGTATCGATGTGTGGTTACCCATGTAGCACAGGTTATCAATGTTGACGCCCAGATATTTAATTGATTCTTTTAATTCGATTGATTCATTATTAATTTTGAGAGTGAGTTTACGCCAATTCCTCTTCAAGTCTCGTTGAGCATTTTTTAATGGTTGCCTAAATAGTATCGATTCACATTTTGACGTATTGATTTCGATGTGCCAAAGTTTTAAATAATTTTGGATAAAATTTAGTGCCGATTGGAGGTTTTTTTGGATGTTGCCAACAAGATAATCTGTACTGTAAATAATCATATCATCTGCGTATGCACAAGTTTGAATATTTTTGGAATTTAGTTTATACATATTAAATCGGCCATGTATAAATTAAATAGAAGCGGTGCCGTTATCGACCCTTGTTGTACCCCATTATTAATTTTGAATTTTGACGTAGATTTATTTTTTCCAGTGGTTATGATGAAATTTCGATTATACAGTAGTTCATATAAAATTTTGATCAGATCGGTCGAGAATTTCATTTTAATTAATTTTGCGAGGAGCCCGTCTAGCCAAATGGATTCGAAAGCTTTTTTTATATCAATCATTACTGCTCCCGTAGGATTTTTGAAGTTTAGATTATGGCAAACATCCGATACTAGTTTTGTGATGGCGTGTACGGTGCTATGACCGTATCGAAATCCAAATTGATTGTCCGGCATTAGTTTATGTTTTAAGACGTGCTCGTTTAATTTTTCGTAAATGATGATTTCATAAATCTTGCCTAAATTGGAGAGTAAGCTGATGGGCCGATAGTTTTCAGGATCTGTTGAAGCTTTTGATTTTTTTAGGATAGGGAACACGCGAGCTAATTTCCAACATTCCGGGAATGATTTATTATTTAGTAGGTTATTGAAAATTGTGCAAATTTCAACGATTATCGAATTTGGAAGATGTTTTAAAATGATGTTTGGTAGTAGGTCTGGACCGAAAGATTTTTTATTATTGACTAATTTTAATATCGAATTTAAATGTTCGACCGAAACAAAATAATTTGGGTCATCTCGTGGTTGTTTTGGAGCGTTAGCTCGATTTGTTGTCGAGAATTGTGATTTGGTGCGATGAGCCCTTTTATCGCTTTTATGATTTTCGATGATGGGTCCGATTTGATTAATAATTTCTTGTTCATGTTCTTGATTGTATACATTTGGATTTCTTCTGGTGTGCTCCTCAATATGATGGCCGATAATATTTAAATTTGTTGTTTCATTGTAAATTTGGAATTTATTTGCGTCACTTTTCATAATTTGGCTCCAATCAATGTGGAAATGATTATAAAAGTTGATGTCTGATTCATCGATCTCCAAACGTTTAATATTTATACTATTTGTATTTTTGAAATTGGTTAGCTTTTTAATTTCGGACCACATTTTTGCGCTTGGCCGGATTCCCCTCATCACGTTCGTCCAATATTTTTCGATTTGGATCTTAACGTTTCGCTCAATCAATTGAACCGTTCGTTTAATTTCGTTTTTCCAATCCTTAATTTTGTTGTTGATAATGATGTTGCCGCCGCCAGATGTATAATTTTGATTATGCCCGTTCGAGACTAAATTTCGTTTTAAAGTTTTGATTTTAGTGATCAAAAATGATTTGTGTTTATATAATTTTTCTATTATTGGATTTGTGTAGCAGATCATATTGTTGATGCGTCGTTGTTTCGGTGAATTTTGCTTAATGTTGTCCAAAATAAGTTGTGTAATTTGCGTGATATAATTATTGATTTCGTCATCAGTTAAATTTCGGTCGGTGGGTATTAAATTTTCATCATTATTTTTGTTCGAGAGACTTGTAATTGTTTTCCGGTGCGCTTCATCTAAAGATTTCATCCATTTTTTCCAATCGATTCCTGTAAAGTTGTAACGAATTTGTTGTTCGTCGTTGTCGTCATCATTAATTTTGTTTGTCCCTTTTTCAATTTCTCCAACTTCTCGTATTACAATTTCGATGGCTCGGTGGTCGCTGTCAAAGTGTTGTGTCGGGATTTCGTGCTGTGTATTTTGTTGAATTTGGATGCGTGTATCAAGAATGGCCAAATCAATATAGTTGCCGGAACGTATCATGGTGGGTTTATCGCTTTTGTACAATTTTGCCCGATAATCAATTGCATTTTCATTCATCCACCGATTTAGTCGATTACCCCTCGAATTGTTGAGCGAATTTCCCCAATTTACATGTCTTGCATTCAAATCGCCCGCTATGATGTAGAAATGATTTGGGTTATTTAAATTTAGAGTTGTGAAAATTTTGCTCCATTCTTCTATGAAATGTTCGTCCGAAATTTGTGAAGGATTGCCCGTACAATATATGGAAATTAGGAAAATTTTGTTAGCCGAAAATTTTATATTTAATTTAATGATGGCAATTTCGAATCCTTCCCGATTACTAATTGCTTGCGGCTCTATAACTTTATATTTCAGTCCTGTTTTAATGAGTATGGCTGTGCCACCTCTTTGTTTCGAATTGAAACGGTCGCGTCGAATAATGTCGTAGTTTTTGAATTCAATTTTGTGTTTTTCATTTAATTTAGTCTCGTTTATTAAAAGGCAGTCCGGATGATGCATATTCAAAAATTTTAATAAATTTAAACGTCGTTGAATGCTCACAATTGAGTTGACGTTTAACGAGATAATTTTGAATTTTGATAAATTTTGATGTTGTTTGCGAAATGATGAGGTTTTTTGATGATTTATAATTGGGCAATAATGTGTAAAAGTTGTGAGATTTGCTCGCTTTGCTGGTCCATGATTTTGGCCATCTTATCGATTCGTGATGTTAAATTTTGTATTGTCGTATCGTTGATGTGTTGTTGTTGTTGTTGCTGTTGTTGTTGCTGTTGCTGTTGCTGTTGTTGTTGTTGGTATTGGTGTGTCAATGCTGGTCCTCCTCTCATTATTTCCGCAAATGTACCGTTCTCCTTCGATACTTTGAATGAACTAAATAGTTTCGGTGTTGGTTTGGCCAATTGCTGCTGATTTTTCCTTTCTTCTATCCGTTTCTTGAGGCGTGCCAGCATTGCCTGGTAGATTGGACAACCTTTATACGAGGCCGGATGACCCGTCTTGTCACAATTAATACAGTAAATGTTTTCTTTTGTGACATCTTCGTTTATGATGCATTCGCCCGGCATATGGGCGTTTGCACATTTCACACATCTAAAATCAAGGTTACAGTTGTAAGCGGTATGTCCGTATCTCTGGCAGTTTTTGTATTGCATGATGTCAGCTGTTTTATTTAATGTTTGTCATGCAATTTTTTGATAATTTAAAATTTTGATATTATAAACCAAATTTAATGGGGTATTCGGACTAAATTGAACGATGTACAATGGTAGTAATTTTTTGTGTTGATCAGCTCTTTTTGATCTCATTTGCATTATTTTGATAATCTGTATGTCGTCGGTCTCAATATCCGTTTTTAATTCGTTGAGGTCTTCGTTTTCCGTCAGTCCTCGTAGTAATAATGTTTTCGGTTTCAGTTCTTTGGGCGTATACGTGTAAAATTTTGTCTTGACCTCGTCAAAAATCGTTTTTAATGAATTATAGTTTTGCAGTGTGTCCGTTGTTAGTGTATGTTTGTTGGAATTTATTCGTTTTATTTCGAAATTTTTGATATTAATTCCTTTGGCTAAAGCCACCGTGTTTTTGATATCTTGGCCAAAGATATGTAATGGTGGTGGTCGCCTTTGTCTTTTTGGTTTCTCTGATGCTAATGTAGATGGTACGTCTGCTGTTGCTGTTGCTGACACCGATGCGATATTATTTGTATTATTACTATTACTGTTATTATTGTTTAAATGGAAATTTTTCTTGCTTTGATTATTATTATTATTGTTATTAATTTTATTATTATTATTGTTCGATTTATTAATGATAGTATTGGTATCTGTGTTTTTGTTTCGAATTCTTTTTTTGACTGTTTCAAAGCTATTATCGTGGTCGTCATTTTGCGATTGATCACCTAACATTGAGTTTGCCTCATTTTCAAATTCGTCAATCTCTTGAATTAGTGGAGCAAAAGAGTTTTCTGATATAAAAGATATGTTATTATTATTCTTATTAATATTGCCCGGCGCGATGTTTGATGATATGGTTTTAATAAAATTATTGCTGTGAACATTGGCCAATTGCTCTTTTAGAATTTTTATTTCATTATTTAGATTGTTGATAGTGTTTTTTAAATTGAAAAACTCACCCGGACTATTTTCGGCGAGTGATGCTCTTTTATTTGGTCGTGAAGTTATTTGCTTTTTTGCAGTTGATGATATTGTTTTTGATGGCGCTGTTGAGGATGATTTTAGTATTAAATTTTCATCTAGTTGGTTCGTTTCATCGTTATTTAACACTGGTGATGATGTTTTAAATGGTAACGATTTTTCATCGCATGGTTGAATATATTCAGTCATTGTTAAAGCTTTATTTATATTTTTTTTTAAACTAAGATTGACTAATTTATATGCCGGTACATACCGGCTGCTTGAAATATTTTTTGTTTTTATTTTTTTAATAAATATTTAAACTATATAATATATGAATATATATTTATATTGTTGCACTATTTATGTTCACCAAAATAGTAGCTTGACGTTAGTCAAACTAGTTGAAAAATAATTTTATTTTATTTAATTTTTTTTTTGAATCATGGACTCTTATAAAAATTTTTGACAGATAATTGCACGAAAATAATTGAAAGTTTTTGAAAAAAAAAAAAAAAAAAAAAATATATTTGAATGTTTAAAGAAAACTCAATCTTTCTCAATGAGAAATTGAGTTACCCCGTGAATAGGGTGTCTTTTTTTAGGGGACACACACACACTGTACTCTTATGAATGTATATAAGGCACTAACTATATCACTATTAATTTAAATTTGATTAACTGCACGTATATGAGTCTCTTGCACATAAAAATGAGAGCTCCACTATATTTTTTATAATTTTTTTAACACTGAATTGTAGTTCATAGAAATAATTTTTTTTTATTATAATTAACAGAAGTTTAATTTAGATCGCTGTGAAATCGCGATACCGAAATAATTGGGTAGCCCCCTACTAGGGCTCCCATTATATTTTTGAATGAATTTTACCGAAAAAGTTTTTAATTTTAGTTTTAATTTAAATTTAAATTTATTTAATTAATTTTATTACAATTATTAATACTTTAATATTTTTTAATTATTTTATATTAATTTTATTTTATTTCTTCCTTTATTTTTTTGGTCTGTACTTAACGAGAGACAATTGAAGACTTATCGGCTACATGTTATTAAGCCAAGATTATCAGCCTAATCAGAAATATTAATCAAAAATGCCAACATCAAATAAAATGGCACGAACATCAAATGAAATGGCCATTATTTTTGAAGATGATGACAGTGAGCTTCCATTTGACCATAGTATTTATATTTAACCGCAGTTCTTAATAGAGGGTGTTTTTTTAGAGGTGTGGAACTTTAAGTTGGCAACACTGTTTTCTGTGACAACCGATTTGGCAGTTCTAGGTTATTTTGAGGTTAGTTTGGTTTAAGAATTCATTATGAATTGAAAAACGCCGGAGCATCGTTTACAATTTTTTCAAATTTAATTCACAATTTCATTTAAAAATTTAGTTCAGTGGTAAAGCATATTTTTGGTCCATATTTTTTCAAAAATGATGATGGTTTTTTCAAAAATGATGACAGCCAACGGTGAGCGTGACATAATATTAATACACATAGTATTACCATGGTATGTTAGCCCATTGGCGTGCTAGATGTCGCTAATGGTATCGTTTTAAAATAATCAAAATATTTGTATATGTATAATCGCCTAAATGTCATATATCTATACTAAATGTTGACGATATTCTATCGACCCGAAATCTGGAACATCGATGGGTAAAGTATTTTTTTCGGGAACCACTCAGAACTGGACATTTTAAAACTGGATATTTCAAAATTGGATAATTCAAAACGAGATAAGGTACAAAACAAGATATGGTACAACACTGGATATTTCAAAACAGGATATTTCGACATTTGATTTAAACTTAAAATGATTTTTTGGAAATGTTCAGGAATATGGCCAATTAGGAAGGAACTCGGTGATTTCTTAACCGATTTTGATGAAATTCGATATGTAAGATGAAAATAAGATTATAAAAAGATTTTTTGGAAAAGTTCTGGAAAATGACCAGTTAGGAAGGAACTCGGCGAGTTCTTAACCGATTATGTTGAAATTCGATATGTAGGATGAAAATGGGATTTTAAAATGATTTGTTGAGAAAGTTCTGGAAGTTTAAATCACATGTCGGAATATCCTGTTTTGAAATATCCAGTGTTGTACCATATCTCGTTTTGTACCTTATCTCGTTTTAAAACATCCAGTTTTGTATTATCCTGTTTCATCAAATCAAGTTGTAAAATATCCAGTTTCGACCAGTACCCGTTTTTTCTTATGTGGTAGTATACTATGTGTATTATAGTATTCACTGTATGAACGGTGTCAGTGATTTGTGGCTAAAGTTTGAAATGATTCGGTGGTCAATTATTACATAGTTCAACATAACAAGAACCTGAACAAATGTAATGCTCACATTGAATGTTGAAAATTGTGCGTCATTGATGTCAGTCATATTCAGCTACAAATATACACGTATTATCAATAGATTTGACTGTGCTACTCGCTACTGTTGTTGTTGGAACTGGTGGTCCTCCTTAAATCGTTTCCATTATTTTTAGCTATAACCTCTAAAGTATTCCTTAATCAAAAGCTTAGATCCCGAATTCAAAGATTTTTGTTATCCTTGCAAACTTATAAGGCAAATCTAGCCCGTGTAGATGAATATTTTTGATGGTTTTACCTTTGATGATGGTAAGATTCCTATTAGTTGAGTTACTCGACTAGAATCAAATCTGAAGCACTTGTGGCAATGGTGATTATGTTGTTTTGTAGCTCATTTGTTTGCAAGAATCCAAACTTGATTTTAGCAAGTGTGGAATTCACACATCCATATTCAGAGTGCTTTTATGTGCTTAATCGAGGGTTAAACTCGTGTTTGGCATTTAGATAGTGGTATCGTTGGGATGTAAGGACAAAAATTGGCTTTTACTGCCCATTGGTCCTTGTATTTCCTTTAATTTTCTAATATAATCTGCGATGGCAGTAAATTGCATAACTTTTACAATATATTTTTGCTTCTTCTTATTCTTGAACTGCCGTTTCTCTAATTATCCTTATGATGCATGTTGCAATATAAGCACTAATAGTACGCGACTACTCTTTTTATTATTGTGCAAGCAGGGAATTTATCAATTATAGTAGTATCTGATATTACTGTGCTAAATGCCCAAACAGAATGAAGCTTTAGGCCTTAAGCCGTTTTAAGCCTTTTAAGTAATCTGACCGCAATCACCATAAATTATTAATCGCACACATAATCGGTGTCAATGCCGTAAAATCAGTCAATTCCGGATATGGTTTATTTTTATGTATACACCTCAATAAAAAACTAGAATGAGGAAGAGCAACGATAAAATTACGATGCAGGAATTTGGAACCCTAGCGGCATTAGGGGTTCTCATTCGCAAAAATCCAATGACTGAAACGTTATAGCAGTAGAAAACTTGGCTGTCGCAGCAAAAATTGTTACAAATTCGTTTAGTACGTTTAGTTCCGCTAATCAAGGAGTGGCCAAATTTGAATCAAGTTCCGAGAAGTGGTCTCTTATTTATTGGGTGGACCAATTCAAAAGAAACTTTTACACATATATGAGGCAGAAGGAAAAATAATTAAAAATAACTACCTTATACTCGAAAATGTGAAGGATAAAGGATAGGAACAATGTGCATGGCAAAATAAAGAGGATGCTTCGGTTGATTAAACTATCCTATAATAATGTGGAAAATAAGTTTCAATAACTCAGTCAGAAATTGGAAAACCCCGAGGTGGCTCAGAAGAATGTTACACGATCACCAAACAGCTGGCATTCCGACTAATCTAAGATAAAGAGATAAGTGAGATTCACCACTTCAGACTTGTATTCAGTTGGGCAAACAAAAACGCATTCCAACAAATGCGCGTACTTTGACAAATTTAAAGCCAACTCTAGACTCTACTGGTCTGGGAGTACAAATTATTCATAGTCACCAAACTAAGAAGGAAATTTTTTTGCTAGAGTTGGAAAGCACTCGGAACCAACCACAAACATCTGTTTTCCAATCCAAAATTTAGAAAAGTATCGGTCCTGATGTTAAAGACTTGACACAGGAAACCCTTGTAATAATAAGGATTATTGATGTAGTGCCTACTGGACAAAGTTTGTCAGGATCTTAAATCTATAATAAGGCTGAAAGATTCTTATCGGAGGACACAAATGCTATAGTGGTTAGTTTTCCAAGCTAAATAGCAAAAAACGTCATATACAAAGCAAAACTATGGATTGGTTGGATGATTTGCCGAATTCGAGAAATTAACGAGCCTTAAAATTATAGCATATACCTCAAATATATGGTCACCAAGCCATATATAGGAAGTGAAGAATACCCTTGTTAGAAACGAACAATACAGGATGATTGATATAGTAAGACTTGGGCAGCAGATTACTCAAATCACGCTGCTGTCTAGGTGTGTGGGAAGTTTCAAAAAAATGCTAGCTGTAGTGAATATGGTTTCGTAAGATAAAATATCGATGGTATTCTTATCTATAGCTGCTAAACTCACCCCAGTACAACCATTGAAGAGTCTAAAGTATTTCTGGATCGTCTGATTAGTGGTTGTTACTCTTTATTGAGTGTGGGTAAATTTAATGCGGAAGCCAAGTTACTAATAATAGAGATAAAGCTCTACTGAAAGCATTTTCGTTTCTTCCAATGGTAGTATTGAATGTTGGTAACACCTTCACATTTTGTAGGGGTAGTGTTAGCTCGAAAGTTGATCTCACATGGATGAGTGAGTGTCTCCTAACTAAAGTATTAAGTTGGGGGAAAAGTGATGTTTATTTGCTCAAAGCGATCACCAAGCCATTATATGTACGTCATAATGAAAAATAGCCAAGGGATTGATTTTGATTGATTGATTAGAGTGTACGGCCAAGGACGAACCAGGAACTCCCGGAATGCCGGGCACCACCGTACACCCGTGTTACATATAACAAAATCGAAGGAATGGAAGGAATGTTAGTTGTGACAGACTCGACCCGGTTACTAACACCTAAGCGATCGATAGTTAGTGTTTTTTTTTTGTGGTGAAAGGAAAGGATAGGTATGGTTAGTAATGACAGATTTGACCCGGTTTTCCGGAAGCCAATATTCAACTAATGTTAGCACAAGACAAACACAATTTTGACGAGCTGCTCTGCATTATTTCATTTCTTATCATCAACAGCAGTGTGCCCCCATTCAGGTGTATCAGCAAATGTTTCCTAAAAGCAAAATCTATTAATGAAATAATTGCTCTTAGCCGTAGGCTGTAATAAATTGAATTACTTTTCATCTGAAATGATAAATTAATTAATTTGTAATATAATAAACTAATAATATCATAATATAATTTCTGCAAGCCATAGACTGTAATAAACTGGATTCGTTTTCCCTGAAAATAGAAATATATTAATTTGTCTCATAATAATAATAATAATAAATTAATGTAATACAAATATATAAATACCTAAATATATAAATTTATAAATATATAAATATATAAATATATAAATATATAAATATATCAATATATAAATATATAAATATATAAATATATAAATATATAAATATATAAATATATAAATATATAAATATATAAATATATAAATATATAAATATATAAATATATAAATATATAAATATATAAATATATAAATATATAAATATATAAATATATAAATATATAAATATATAAATATATAAATATATAAATATATAAATATATAAATATATAAATATATAAATATATAAATATATAAATATATAAATATATAAATATATAAATATATAAATATATAAATATATAAATATATAAATATATAAATATATAAATATATAAATATATAAATATATAAATATATAAATATATAAATATATAAATATATAAATATATAAATATATAAATATATAAATATATAAATATATAAATATATAAATATATAAATATATAAATATATAAATATATAAATATATAAATATATAAATATATAAATATATAAATATATAAATATATAAATATATAAATATATAAATATATAAATATATAAATATATAAATATATAAATATATAAATATATAAATATATAAATATATAAATATATAAATATATAAATATATAAATATATAAATATATAAATATATAAATATATAAATATATAAATATATAAATATATAAATATATAAATATATAAATATATAAATATATAAATATATAAATATATAAATATATAAATATATAAATATATAAATATATAAATATATAAATATATAAATATATAAATATATAAATATATAAATATATAAATATATAAATATATAAATATATAAATATATAAATATATAAATATATAAATATATAAATATATAAATATATAAATATATAAATATATAAATATATAAATATATAAATATATAAATATATAAATATATAAATATATAAATATATAAATATATAAATATATAAATATATAAATATATAAATATATAAATATATAAATATATAAATATATAAATATATAAATATATAAATATATAAATATATAAATATATAAATATATAAATATATAAATATATAAATATATAAATATATAAATATATAAATATATAAATATATAAATATATAAATATATAAATATATAAATATATAAATATATAAATATATAAATATATAAATATATAAATATATAAATATATAAATATATAAATATATAAATATATAAATATATAAATATATAAATATATAAATATATAAATATATAAATATATAAATATATAAATATATAAATATATAAATATATAAATATATAAATATATAAATATATAAATATATAAATATATAAATATATAAATATATAAATATATAAATATATAAATATATAAATATATAAATATATAAATATATAAATATATAAATATATAAATATATAAATATATAAATATATAAATATATAAATATATAAATATATAAATATATAAATATATAAATATATAAATATATAAATATATAAATATATAAATATATAAATATATAAATATATAAATATATAAATATATAAATATATAAATATATAAATATATAAATATATAAATATATAAATATATAAATATATAAATATATAAATATATAAATATATAAATATATAAATATATAAATATATAAATATATAAATATATAAATATATAAATATATAAATATATAAATATATAAATATATAAATATATAAATATATAAATATATAAATATATAAATATATAAATATATAAATATATAAATATATAAATATATAAATATATAAATATATAAATATATAAATATATAAATATAAATATATAAATATATAAATATATAAATATATAAATATATAAATATATAAATATATAAATATATAAATATATAAATATATAAATATATAAATATATAAATATATAAATATATAAATATATAAATATATAAATATATAAATATATAAATATATAAATATATAAATATATAAATATATAAATATATAAATATATAAATATATAAATATATAAATATATAAATATATAAATATAATATATAAATATATAAATATATAAATATATAAATATATAAATATATAAATATATAAATATATAAATATATAAATATATAAATATATAAATATATAAATATATAAATATATAAATATATAAATATATAAATATATAAATATATAAATATATAAATATATAAATATATAAATATATAAATATATAAATATATAAATATATAAATATATAAATATATAAATATATAAATATATAAATATATAAATATATAAATATATAAATATATAAATATATAAATATATAAATATATAAATATATAAATATATAAATATATAAATATATAAATATATAAATATATAAATATATAAATATATAAATATATAAATATATAAATATATAAATATATAAATATATAAATATATAAATATATAAATATATAAATATATAAATATATAAATATATAAATATATAAATATATAAATATATAAATATATAAATATATAAATATATAAATATATAAATATATAAATATATAAATATATAAATATATAAATATATAAATATATAAATATATAAATATATAAATATATAAATATATAAATATATAAATATATAAATATATAAATATATAAATATATAAATATATAAATATATAAATATATAAATATATAAATATATAAATATATAAATATATAAATATATAAATATATAAATATATAAATATATAAATATATAAATATATAAATATATAAATATATAAATATATAAATATATAAATATATAAATATATAAATATATTATATAAATATATAAATATATAAATATAAATATATTAATTATAAATATATAAATATATAAATATATAAATATATAAATATATAAATATATAAATATATAAATATATAAATATATAAATATATAATATATAAATATATAAATATATAAATATATAAATATATAAAATATAATATATAAATATATAAATATATAAATATATAAATATATAAATATATAAATATATAAATATATATAAATATATAAATATATAAATATATAAATATATAAATATATAAATATATAAATATATAAATATATAAATATATAAATATATAAATATATAAATATATAAAATATATAAATATATAAATATATAAATATATAAATATATAAATATATATAAATATATAAATATATAAATATATAATATATAATATATAATATATAAATATATAAATATATAAATATAATAAATATATAAATATATAAATATATAAATATATAAATATATAAATATATAAATATATAAATATATAAATATATAAATATAAATATATAAATATATAAATAATAAATATATAAATATATAAATATATAAATATATAAATATATAAATATAAATATATAAATATATAAATATATAAATATATAAATATATAAATATATAAAATATATAAATATATAAATATATAAATATATATTAAATATATAAATATATAAATATATAAATAATAAATATATAAATATATAAATATATAAATATATAAATATATAAATATATAAATATATAAATATATAAATATATAATATATAAATATATAAATATATAATAATATAAATATATAAATATATAAATATATAAATATATAAATATATAAATATATAAATATATAAATATATAAATATATAAATATATAAATATATAAATATATAAATATATAAATATATAAATATATAAATATATAAATATATAAATATATAAATATATAATATAAAATATATAAATATATAAATATATAAATATATAAATATATAAATATATAAATATATAAATATATAAATATATAAATATATAAAAATATAAATATATAAATATATAAATATATAAATATATAAATATATAAATATATAAATATATAAATATATAAATATATAAATATATAAATATATAAATATATAATAATATAAATATATAAATATATAAATATATAAATATATAAATATATAAATATATAAATATATAAAATATATAAATATATAATATATAAATATATAAATATATAAATATATAAATATATAAATATATAAATATATAAATATATAAATATATAAATATATAAATATATAAATATATAAATATATAAATATATAAATATATAAATATATAAATATATAAATATATATATAAATATATAAATATATAAATATATAAATATATAAATATATAAATATATAAATATATAAATATATAAATATATAATATAATATATAAATATATAAATATTATAAATATATAAATATATAAATATATAAATATATAAATATATAAAATATATAAATATAATAAATATATAAATATATAAATATATAAATATATAAATATATAAATATATAAATATATAAATATATAAATATATAAATATATAAATATATAAATATATAAATATATAAATATTAATATATAAATATATAAATTATAAATATATAAATATATAAATATATAAATATATAAATATATAAATATATAAATATATAAATATATAAATATATAAATATATAAATATATAAATATATAAATATATAAATATATAAATATATATATATAAATATATAAATATATAAATATATAAATATATAATTATATAAATATATAAATATATAAATATATAATTAAATATATAAATATATAAATATATAAATATATAAATATATAAATATATAAATATATAAATATATAAATATTTAAATATATAAATATATAAATATATAAATATATAAATATATAAATATATAAATATATAAATATATAAATATATAAATATATAAATATATAAATATATAAATATATAAATATATAAATATATAAATATATAAATATATAAATATATAAATATATAAATATATAAATATATAAATATATAAATATATAAATATATAAATATATAAATATATAAATATATAAATATATAAATATATAAATATATAAATATATAAATATATAAATATATAAATATATAAATATATAAATATATAAATATATAAATATATAAATATATAAATATATAAATATATAAATATATAAATATATAAATATATAAATATATAAATATATAAATATATAAATATATAAATATATAAATATAATATAAATATATAAATATATAAATATATAAATATATAAATATATAAATATATAAATATATAAATATATAAATATATAAATATAAAATATATAAATATATAAATATATAAATATATAAATATATAAATATATAAATATATAAATATATAAATATATAATATATAAATATATAAATATATAAATATTAAATATATAAATATATAAATATATAAATATATAAATAAATAAAATATATAAATATATAAATATATAAATATATAAATATATAAATATATAAATATATAAATATATAAATATATAAATATATAAATATATAAATATATAAATATATAAATATATAAATATATAAATATATAAATATATAAATATAAAATATATAAATATATAAATATATAAATATATAAATATATAAATATATAAATATATAAATATATAAATATATAAATATATAAATATATAAATTATAAAATATATAAATATATAAATATATAATATATAAATATATAAATATATAAATATATAAATATATAAATATATAAATATATAAATATATAAATATATAAATATATAAATATATAAATATATAAATATATAAATATATAAATATATAAATATATAAATATATAAATATATAAATATATAAATATATAATATATAAATATATAAATATATAAATATATAAATATATAAATATATAAATATATAAATATATAAATATATAAATATATAAATATATAAATATATAAATATATAAATATATAAATATATAAATATATAAATATATAAATATATAAATATATAAATATATAAATATATAAATATATAAATATATAAATATATAAATATATAAATATATAAATATATAAATATATAAATATATAAATATATAAATATATAAATATATATAAATATATAAATATATAAATATATAAATATATAAATATATAAATATATAAATATATAAATATATAAATATATAAAAATATAAATATATAAATATATAAATATTAAATATATAAATATATAAATATATAATATATAAATATATAAATATATAAATATATAAATATTTAAATATATAAATATATAAATATATAAATATATAAATATATAAATATATAAATATATAAATATATAAATATATAAATATATAAATATATAAATATATAAATATATAATATATAAATATATAATAAATATATAATATAAATATATAAATATATAAATTATAAATATAAAATATATAAATATATAAATATATAAATATATAAATATATAAATATATAAATATATAAATATATAAATATATAAATATATAAATATATAAATATATAAATATATAAATATATAAATATATAAATATATAAATATATAAATATATAAATATATAAATATATAAATATATAAATATATAAATTATAAATATATAAATATATAAAATATAAATATATAAATATATAAATATATAAATATATAAATATATAAATATATAAATATATAAATATATAAATATATAAATATATAAATATATAAATATATAAATATATAAATATATAAATATATAAATATATAAATATATAAATATATAAATATATAAATATATAAATATATAAATATATAAATATATAAATATATAAATATATAATATATATAAATATATAAATATATAAATATATAAATATATAAATATATAATATATAAATATATAAATATATAAATATATAAATATATAAATATATAAATATATAAATATTAAATATATAAATATATAAATATATAAATATATAAATATATAAATATATAAATATATAAATATATAAATATATAAATATATAAATATATAAATATATAAATATATAAATATATAAATATATAAATATATAAATATATAAAATATATAAATATATAAATATATAAATATATAAATATATAAATATATAAATATATAAATATATAAATATAAATATATAAATATATAAATATATAAATATATAAATATATAAATATATAAATATATAAATATATAAATATATAAATATATAAATATATAAATATATAAATATATAAATATATAAATATATAAATATATAAATATATAAATATATAAATATATAAATATATAATATATAAATATATAAATATATAAATATATAAATATATAAATATATAAATATATAAATATATAAATATATAAATATATAAATATATAAATATATAAATATATAAATATATAAATATATAAATATATAAATATATAAATATATAAATATATAAATATATAAATATATAAATATATAAAATATATAAATATATAATATATAAATATATAAATATATAAATATATAAATATATAAATATATAAATATATAAATATATAAATATATAAATATATAAATATATAAATATATAAATATTAAATATATAAATATATAAATATATAAATATATAAATATATAAATATATAAATATATAAATATATAAATATAAAATATATAATATATAAATATATAAATATATAAATATATAAATATATAAATATATAAATATATAAATAT